>CP139506.1:190920570-191274991 GCA_021014915.2 Artemisia tridentata subsp. tridentata | reverse complement strand
ATTTATGCACGTCCATATGTTTGCATGAAAAGTTGTTTAACTTAGTTCTTAGGTTATAGCACGTTACAAAAAGTCCAACAATTATATATGAAAATATTTGATCAATCATTTGTAAATACTTTACTAAAATTCTACTCCTTTCAATCTTGAATAATGTCATCTTCTATCTCAATTAGTGAATCTATTAAACATGTTTTGTCTTGTTGTCGTTTTACACTAACAAAGCAAACTTTCAAGAAAATGCATACAACTCTATTGATTGTTTCGAAAGATTCCTCCTCCTTAAGCTTAAAATTCTACTGTTTAACGAAAAACAAGATTTCGAAGCTACAATTGAAGCTTGGACTATTAGTATATCTCGTGTCATGATGGACAAAATTTGATATTGTAAAGATTTTTCTTTCCGTTATGCCAAGATATCAAAAGACTTAAAAAGAAACATTCATAACTAATTATTTTATTGTATTTTATTATATAAAAATAACACATAATTTAGGCATTTTTTTTTGTAAAGGCCCGTGCTTTTGGGCTTTTTGTGGGCTTTTCAGAAAGCAAGCTCGGAATTTTTGGCGGGCTTTTTCGGGCTTAGCCCGGGCCGAGCCGAGCTTTGATGAAAAATAAAAAACCATTTAGGTCTGTTGGGCTGGGCTGGGCTTTACCCCGAGCTTTTTTAAGCCAGGCTTTTCCGAGCCGGGCCTATGCCCGGACGCGGGCTTTAGCCCATGTGTGTATCTGTACCACACATGTTCTTCTTATCTTGTAGTTAGGTTTGTAATATAAAATGAAAAGTGGAGTTATTTTGCAAACCAAATAATCCTCACATACTATGGGACACATCCTCACCCTTCATCTAAATTTGATCAACGACCAAGATTAAAAAGACATTTACTAACTACTCCCTCCGTCCCACTACAAGTGTCCTACTTTGAATATTCAAAGTCTTTGTTTTTCAACTTTGATCGTAAATATTTTTGTTTGTGTTATATAATACTTGATGAAAGTTATATGAATTGATTTAGTTTTAGATGTGTTTTCATTGGGTATACTTTTCATCAAGTATTATATAACACAAACAAAAATATTTACGGTCAAAGTTGAAAAATAAAGACTTTGAATATTCAAAGTAGGACACTTGTAGTGGGACGGAGGGAGTAAAAAATAAAAATAAACACGGAGGGGCACTTTGGTACATTTACAACACACCCAAAATACATCAGATCCCCTGATTCTCTCATTATTCCACTCACCAAACACAAACTAAAAATACACACTACTCAATTCCAACCCCGATCCCATAACTTCCGGCCATAACTTCTGACTCAAAATCATCATAACTTCCGGCCACACATCCCGGATCCCAATCCCAATCCCAATTCCAACCGATGACCATTTCTGTGATAAAGGTATTGAATTAGTTTATGTTGTAACGCGTTTCATGAATTTGTTGTTGAGTTCATGAACACGATGACGTCACTTAATTATGTATGATGTTATTATCACTAGTTTTAAGCTTGATTGTGTTGCTTGATGTTATGATGATTTTGAGTTGTTTTTTTTTTTTTTTTTTTTTTTTTTTTTTTTTGGTAACCATGATTTTGAGTCGTTTTTGCGTGTTACTATATCGACTGTGGTAATAGAGTGAAATTTATCTGTTCTGTTTTGAATTTATTCAGTTTGTAATTTTGATGAGAATATGGTGACGATGATCTCAGTTTTGTATGTCTAGTTGCTTTTTAGCTTAAATGCAAATTTATGATCTCCTGTAGTAACACTGTTGCTTGATTTTGTGATCATTGTGAGTCGTTTAGCGTATGATAGTTTTTGTTGTTGTAGTTATGATACAGATCGTGGTAATCCTATTGAATGTATCTGTTCTTGTTATAATTTGACTTTTGAGTCTCGATTTGCTAGTAGTGATTTTATGACTGTATAAACGGATTTTCTCATACATTTTACGATTCATGTTGTTAAATTCTGTTCACGACGTTTTAGATGAATTTTAGTTACTGAAATTGTAGAATTAGTTGATTACTTGATTCTCATGGTTGTATTAATAATGTTTGTTAGACTGATTGCGATAACGGTGGCTTAACGTGTAATGATCCTAGATCAGATATAATTTTAATGGTCTGTTTTCAGCCGAAAATGCTTATTAAGATTTCATCGCATAGTATATAGCAACTTCATCCATTGCACTCTAAGTTTTGTTCATACATTCCTGATATATATGAGCTAGCTGATATATATATCACAAGTGATATATATCGTGTAGAATATCACAAGTGATATTCAGAATATCACAAGTGATATTCAGAAATATTTGTGATATTCTCAATATCACAAGTGATATTAAGAAAATCACCAATATATTCCTACCTCTTGACTGAATATATTTACTCCAATGTCTAAGAAAAAGGTTGTTGACTATTTAACCAACAGCAAAAGGAATGACTTTAAGCATAGAAATGCTTCTCACAAACCAGCCAAATCCATGAGTATGGTGTCCTTAGAGGGTGACCAAAACCAGGCGGCAACTGGTTCGGATGAAAATGCAAATTTCGAAAAGGGAAATTTTACTTCTGAGAATATTAAGCGGAGGCGAAAGTGAAAGCAAAAAAAGGCGAACAACAAAGTTGAAATTGATGAAGCTGCCAAGCTGAAAAGGTGGACGAGGTACCTTCTCATTAAAATGAGAATTGAACAGAACCTTATAGATGCGTACTCAACTGAAGGCTGGAAAGGTCAGAGGTATATCTATACTTTTTTTATGTAAGCACATGTTTCTAAACGAGTTAGTTTTCTTTGTATCATTCTAAACTGTACAAAAATAGATGTATATCTAGAGTATCTATGTGATATGTTAAGTATCACATGTGATATGTTAAGTATCACATGTGATATGTTATGTATCACATGTGATATGTTAAAAAATTAGACTCATAATAATTGAAATAAGTTGTTACCAAAATGAAATAATTGATTTTAAAACTGTTTCATCATAGTAAGAATGATACCTCGTTCATTTTGTATCATTCTTAGGTTACTATGAACATCTCAATGAACATAGTAAGAATTATCACATGTGAATCCTATTACAACCTGAATTTGTATACTTATGCATATACACTGATTCATTACTTTTTAATGGTGAAATAAATGTAGGTGAATTATGAAGACTTTTGCTGAGATAATGGCTCCTGTTTTTCTCCCGGAACGCTTGGCGTTGTGTTTGGCATATGATCCAGGTTTATGTCTCTTCCACTTAGATATTTATTAGTAGTTGTATTATTTTCTTTTGTTTCAATCTGCTGTAATACTCATGTCATCATCTGCAGAATGACTTGGTCCATGGGTGGGGCCTTGATTTTGCTCTTAGGAGATGCGTGGAGGTGAGGCCTAGGATTTATACTCTATGTTCTAATATATAACAAAACCTTTCTTCGTAATTCAGAAGGGCTTATAACCCTTGAAGACTTAAAATGTAAAGATATGGTAGTTATGCAATCCTAACAAGATGGTTTTGTTGAAACAGCCTGCTCACGAAAAGATAGGAGTTGTAGATGCTCAGTGGGTTGTTCATCAAACAGTTCCTTCACTTGGACACCGGGTTAGTCTTTTGCTTATAGAAGCTAAACAGGATGGCTGAGGTGGGTTGGGGCCAAAACGTTAATTATTGTCAAAACAAGTCCGGTTGGTTTGGCCAGAGTACTTTTGATCAATTTTGTTTTACCCTTATTAGAATAATTGATATGTAATAATGTATGATAACAAAATCTAAATTGTTAAGGTACTAAAATCAAAGACTCGTGTTGGTTATAATCTCTTCGCCATAGATCCAGACCCCCTACCCAACATGTCCTTGATCAGTCTTAATCTTGGAAGATGATGTATCACACTACACGTACTTGTGCTCCTAACGTCTCGTACGTCCAATAGCTCAACTACTTGATCTGTCTAATGTTTTCGTTTATCCTTTACATGAATGATATCTAAATATCCGGGAATCAATTTCTTAATGGGTTTAGCTCCTTGCTAGAGCGTTTTTATTGAATTTGTCACAAGTGATATTCTAAATATCACAAGTGATATTCTGTTTATTGTTTTGTGGTGTGGAGACACAACAGCTAGTCTCATGGTGTACACGAAGCCTTGTTTGACCCCGAATATAGCTCTGTTTGTAATATTTTATGCTACCAAACATGTTTCTCTAGTGATCAATATTTCTTTCCTATAGGCTGCTTTAAGCAATACAGGCATTCCGAAAGTCAATGTTGCATCAGCCACTCCTTGTGATGAACAGCCAGAGGTTGATGTGAGTGATGAAGAATTTCTACAATTTGACACCACTGTGGTCCCAGTCATTGTTACTTTAACTAAGGTAATGTCAGATTAACGTCCTATATAAACAAAAAAGAAAGCTTTCAGTTGGACATATTCTTTTCATGTTTATTTGGTTTCATTTTACTTTGTATGTAGGTTGGACGGCATTACATTGTAGATGCAACTTCAGAGGAGGAATCACAAAATGAGCTCTGCTGTATCTGTTTCAATCAACAGGTTAGGATTGATTTGTGGGTTGACAAAAAGAGGAGGTGCAGGTTTAGATCCAAGTGTCATTCTTGACATGATATCCGTGGCTAAACATGTAAGTGAGCAATTAATGAACAAACTGGATTCTGAGATAGCTGCAGCCGAGGCTATGGAAGAGGAATCATGATATTGTTAGGGGTTAGGGTAGGCACGTTGATGTAAAGAGTGTGTGATGTATCGTGTTGTGTTCATTTGTCTCGGGATGTATGCTTTTAATATTTGATAGTTTGGTGCTGGGAGAGGTCAAAACGACATTTTGATGTACCATTTTATACATGATGCTGATTCATATCTTAATACAGCTTATCAATTGCGCTCTTTTTGAATTCCAGCTTATCTTTATTCTAAATTTAGTTTTTCTTTCATTGATGGTTTAGAATGCTTTGTGCATTTAATTAAGGTTTAAATGTTGCTATGGTGGAAGCTAGGAATAAAAATAATCTCAAAAGAGATTTTGATTAGAAACAGGGACATTGTGTATTTTCACATCTCCAATTTTTTTGGTGAGGTCACTTTAATGGGTCAGTTTAATTTGGTTCATTTGAATAACCTTCTCCTGATCTTTGAAGTTTAATCTCTGTAAAAGAGTTGTTCGGTGGTGTTGTCGACTGTCACGAAGCAGCGTGTCTAGCCTTCGTCTTAGATTGTGACCCATCATCTTTTTCAGGTAAATATCTTGGTGTTTACTATGCTTCCAAAGATTTGGCATCTTTCGAAACATATAAAGTATAAACAGTCTCTTATTTGGTTGGTAGTAGTTTGTTTTGCAATCTATGTAACTTGTTCGAATAATCGAATGGGTAAACTTTCTTAACTGGCTTGTTATAAAGAATCCCCTTCTCCAATCCTACTAGCACCTTGCAAGGCTAGACACTTTTGACCCATTTGATTTGTTTGTTTAGTCAATGTTCATAAGTAACTATTTATTGCGTTGAAAGATAAAACATTATCTCAAGACTCAGAATCAGATAATCTTTTGCTAAAGTTATGCATTGTCGGATTCTATTTTCTCTCGCTTCGGACTATTTTGGCCATTCTGAAAACCAAAATCAGGTGTGTAAAATACTAGTCAAATATCTCAGCTTTTACATCATATTGAATGGGGATTGATATACAAAATATTGAACGAAATATTAAGGTGGTGTTTGTTTATTAAGAGGGTCTGAATCTGAACCGCACGTCTGAATCTGAATCTGATGCGTAAATGTCTGAATCTGAACGCATCTGAACGAAAAAAAAAACTCATGTTTGAACGGGAAATTATTATATATATTTTTTGGTTATTTTGTGTCAACAAAAGGCATTCAGACGCGTTAAGACACCCCTCTCAAGTCTTGACCATTAAGATCTAACTGCATCTGAACGCGTCTGAACGAAAAAAAAAAAAACAAACCGTCTGAACGCCAAAATGTCTGACCGATTCAGAGGCTGTTAAGAGGCAGACAAAAAAAAAAACAAACGCATACTTATAAGTTATAACATCATGTTTAGGCCTTTGTACATGGCATTTTATAGCATTGCTGCCTTGTCAATACTATGTAATTTTACGTACTATATTAAACAGAAATATCGAATACATTTAAATGAAACGAACACAAGCGATATTCTAAATATCACAAATGATATTCGGTGATATTCAGAATATTACAAGTGATGTTCAGAATATCACATGTGATGTTTAGAATATCACTTGTGATGTTCTGAATATCACATGTGATATTCTGAATATCACCCTTGTGATATTCAGAATATCACAAGTGATTTTCTGAATATTTTTATGTTGCTTATTGTGTAGACTTTTAAGGGTTTTTTTTTTTTTTTTTTTTTTTTTTTTGCTAAATACTTGTTGTTACCTACTAACATTATGAGGTATCACCTGTGATACAAAATAACTTATTGGGTATCACCTGTGATACAAAATAACATATTAGGTATCACCTGTGATAGTTAACTGTAGTTAGCTACTTGTTTTTGTAGATACGAAATATGAGGTATCACCTGTGATACATACAAAATCATAGGTGATACAAAATAACATATTAGGTATCACCTGTGATACAAAATAAGTAAGTAAAGCACAAATAAGCAAAAACGCAAATTAAACTGAAAAACGAGTTCTTACAGGAATTAAACGAGCCTAAGAAAACCTAAAAATCAAAAATTACCCCTAGATGGATACTAAATTTACACATCTAGGGGTAATTTTTTATTTTTAGGTTTTTATGTTTAGTTATAATATTTTTGTTATGTAATGTTTTTATCAAAATATTAAGAATTTGATAAGCTATTTTCATGTTGCTTATTGTGTAGACTTTTTTAAGCTTATTTTTTTTTTAATAAATACTTGTTGTTACCTACTAACATTATCAGGTATCACCAGTGATACAAAATAACTTATTATGTATCACCTGTGATACAAAATAACTTATTGGGTATCACCTATGATTTTGTATCACATGTGATACCTAATATGTTATTTTGTATCACCTATGATTTTGTATGTATCACAGGTGATACCTCATATTTTGTATCTACAAAAACAAGTAGCTAACTACAGTCTAACTATCACAGGTGATACCTAATAAGTTATTTTGTATCACAGGTGATACCTAATAAGTTTTTTTGTATCAAATGTGATACCTAATAAGTTATTTTCTAGGTAACATTTAGACTCATGCTTCATAGCCAAAGCAGATAGTGGGTACATGCTTTACGGTTACATCACAAACTGTACTCAAGTTTCATAGGTCACAGTTTAATGCACTTGCAGCGCAATCTCTAATATACAAGCCTGGAACTTGTAAACCTTTACACATTAGACAGTTGATATAAGGTTTTTATATCTCTGAAGAGCATGACATTCAAATTAACAAATGCAGCCTATGTGACAGATGAAAACCAAAGAAAATGAAACAGTATTTAGACATCTGGAAACTTATTGATATAGAACACCAGAACTACACGATGCAGCAGATGATTCAGCCTTTGATTCAGAAATGTCTTCCTTTGATTCAGCCAAAGACGCAGCAGATGTTACCAATGTTTGTTCCTCTTTCTGTTGTATCAATGATGATGGATTTGTAGAAAGTTCAGCCTCCTTTAAATCTTCTTTTTGGACTGGTGTTGTGACAGGAGTAGCGGATTTCGTCCGTTTTGAATGATAAATGGCACCGATAGATGCTAAAAGTAGTACAAGAAGCCCGATTAAAACTGTGACTGCTGGATCAAAACTGGCCGATTCAGTAGTTTTTATATCACCAATCACTTTTTCCGCTACATTCATCTTGATTGAGATCTGCTGTCAAAAGCTGATCACTGACTTCCTTTTTCACCTCTACATCATCAGTTTCCATCACTTCAATCGGCTGCATGTGATCAGTATCTTCTTGTTTGCTCCACATATCATCCTGAATGACGTCTGTTTCATCGTTTACAACTTCCAGCTGCTCACTAACAACATCCTGGCTAAAATCTACATCATTGATTTCTGGCACTTCACTTTCAACTATATTTTGCTCAGGCAATGTTTCGATCAGCTGGGAGTGATCAGTATCTTCTTTACTCGACATTTCATCATCAATGATATCTGTTTCATCATGTACTACATCATGATGAACAACATCATCTGTTAGTCCATTTTCCACTTCAACCGATTCTTCACCAGTTTCAACCACAGCGTCATCAATTAGTCCATTTTCAACCCCAACCGATTCTTCTACAGTTTCAACCACAACATCATCAATTAGCCCATTTTCACCCTCAACCAACTCTTCAAACAGTTTCAACCATATTTAGCCCTTCATAATCTTGATTAACCTCTACTTTCTCAAATCTTCTCGCCTCCAAATCTGTATCCCTAACTGGACCAGTTCCAAGTTTAGAGTAGTCTACACTCGCAGCTCCATACACATACTCCCGGTCCTTAAAACCCATAACTATGTTTATACTCTCTTCAGCTTCAGGGAAGTTTAAACCCGCCACTCTATTAATAAAAGACCAATTGCTAAAATCCCCAAGAGTTTCTAAAGTGTCTGAACCCGTAGGTGATTTAATACGTTAAATCTAGTGCACTTTATGGTTCTACTCTACATATCGTTACTTGTACTCGTCACTTATACTTGCCTAGCAACTCCAAGACCAACATTATGAGGAAAGATTGTAGATTTGTAAACATTATTATTTCCATGGACTGCATCAATTCCATAAAACCATATTGATCCATGCCTCGAGAGCTGCCTGTTTGGATGGAACACTCCCTCCTCCACTCAATATACTACCTGAAATCATAACATGTATTTTGTTAAAAGCTAAAATATTGAATAGGCAAAAGGGTAGGAAAAAGAAAGTATAAGGATTACAATGATCTATGGCATGATTAATAAATGTTGTGGCTAAAATGTTAATTGCATCATACGTAACCTGATTAACCAATACTGTCCCTTTTCAGTGCGTGAAAACAACATACATTTATAGAAGCCAACATAATACAACACGGGTGATTCATGGAAAGCAATCTCAATTCAAAGTATAACCTTGAAAGTAAATCTAGAGCTATCTGCAGATCCAAGGCCTTTGAGTCACCTCTAGCTCGGGTTCCAGCCATTGCCTCGCTATATATGTCGAATTTGTTCAGATGAAATAATTGCTCTGGCTATTCAACAAGGTTCAAGTAAGTGATTAACGGAACACAGAAACATCACCTCAAGCTATAATCAGGCCTTCATGAAGTAGTTATTCAGATTGTTATTATGATTCATTAAGAAAAATTTCATATATAGCTGCACTTACAGTGTTCCCGATAAATGACGGTGCGTCAGGAGGCTGTAGACAGAACTGGTAAAGATTTTCACTCTCAACCTACAGTCAATGAAGTAATACATTTCACTGATGCAATGAGCTACACCCATGATGCACAAAGTACTGATATTAGAAATAACAAATGAAAGATTACCTGCAACGTTGCCAACCATGTAAGAGGATCAATATCTAGTGAGGTCCTAATTATAAATATAGTACATGATATCTATGTCCAAGTGGATTTAGGGTTTAATAAGTGATCCTCATATAGGTTTACTCTTAAATTTCTATTCATTTTTGTTTGGTTGTGGTCGTGGACTGAATTGGCGATAATGCAAACTTGTATTGTGTTTCTTGAATAACATGTGTTGTACCCGTCCGATTGAGTTATAGGGAAAAGTTGCTAATATGTCTCTTGATACTTTCTATAGAAACGTAGGCAACAAACATGTATCATTCTCATTCACTATATTATATAAACAAGAAACATTTCACTTCTTTAACATATGTAGGATGTAAGTTAGTTGAAATGATTTTATCAAATACAAAGCACATAATAACGTACATAATGTTGACTCATGCTACATGATATCTATGGTGAAAGGTAAACTAATAAAGTATTATAGATAATCACAAAAAGTAAAAAAGCCTCAAGCATACTACATGGACGATCCCCATTAGTGTTAAGAGACCTTAAAGGATTAGTTTGAATGGTACTCTCACGATATCTTAACTAGAAATGTAGGCAACAAAGAGGGACCAAATCACCAATGTTGTACGGTACCACAATGCTTCAGTTCCGGGTCATCTCAATTAGTTTGAATGGTACATTTTGCATGATTGAACTGTAGAATGGTGAGAGCTTAAACGATCAAACCTTACATGGAGGGACATGCCTTGGCTCATTTTTGTAGCATGTTATCGCGGAATCAATATAGCATTGCATGGTTTGGTTATGTAAGTTCAAGTGGATTTGGTGAAACATCTATAGATCGAAAAGAACAACAACAGCCATTGGGTATATATAGAACTACGTGCAACTATTTGCTAAAAAATTATCAATATAGTAATAAACATCATATAAGAAGTTTCAGAGGGTGTTTGGGATTGCGTATTTGTTCATGTTAAGAACTTAATAGCTAACCTAATACAAAACTCATGTAATCTACTCCTAAACCGCTTACTCAAAACTACTTCTCCGCGCTAAAACAACCACACAACTATCCAAACAGCTTGTAATTCCACAAACCTGTAAACCGAGACTTTTAACATATCTTAGGCATGGTTCAGTAATTTTATCAAACACTTTGTAGGCATTATTATACTCCCTTTTTCTAACTCACATTTTAACTTAACTATTTTACAGATAATGAAAGAATTTGCTCACCTCAGAGTCCCCCTTGAAAATATCCTTTCTGCCACCAACAACTTTGATGAAGAAAATCTCATCGGACATGGTGAGTTTGATAAGAGATACGAGGGACAACTTTTGTGGTCCGGTGAGTTGATTGATATCCATGCTCGGAAGTTAAATAAAGAATCGTGTTTAATTAGATGAACTAAAATTTGGATTTAGGGTTTGATAAAATGATTGAATGATGGAAGTTGAGGTTGATGATTGGGATGAGAGAAAATACACGTTTGTGTGTGTTTTTTTTATGAGAGATTAAAAGAGGAGATTTTTAATTTTGTGTTTATATAGTTGACAATTATACCCTTTTAGTGTAAAATATGTATTTAATCCTAACCATTAGATCATATAAGATGGAGGGTGAGGATTGATCCCTTGGTATGTAGATAAAGTTTTGTCCTCAAATGATCTTTCACCATAAATGAAATCATGGCTTAAGGGTTTGTTTATATAATGATTCTGCATGATTAATTGTTACTAATTATTTGTTAAAACTCTTTTCAATTCCTTAGGTTCTCAGTGCAAGTCTGTGATGACAAGGTTTTTATACCTGTCGGCGTATATAGCCGACTGGCCCTAGCCGAACGACCATACAGGCCGTTCGGATTAATGAATAATTCCAGAACAAGTCAAAACTTAGAACATATGAATCCGAAAGGTTCTGTCCGAACGGATTCCCATGTCCGAACGACCCGTTTGAGCCGTTCGGACCAACGGTCATCTCCAGATCAGGAAGTCAACTTTGATATTAATAGTGTGTGACAGAATTACAGTAACCATGTCAGGTCAGGAAAAAGACCCAAACAAGGTAAGTTCCAGGTGCCGCCCGAAGCGGTTGTCAGTATGTTTGGACGCATCCGATGGAGACAAAAAAGGGACTACTATATAAAGGGGCAGTTTCTACAGTAATGGTAACTCATTTTCTACACACAGTACTTAATCCATAAAACACACTTATTATCTAACCTTCATATACTTATTCTTACGCCGGAGTTTGGTCCTGGGGTCACACCCGGGGCGAGACTAACGCGTCTACTTTCTTAGCAGCTATCCGAAGGGCTTGACGGACTCAAGGCCGAAGGATATTTTGAAGAATCGCCTCACCTGCAGAAAAATACTTAAACATTGGCGCCATCCGTGGGACCGACATTCAATCTACCAAAGCTTTAGGATGTCAGGTTTCGAACGTCCGGAAGGATCGGGCGGAAGGGGTGTCGAAACCCCTCCCGTCCACCGTACCGGAAACGGGGACGCCGAGTCTCCCGCAATCACCCGAGAACAGCTGGAAGGATATATCTCTGGTGTCAAGTCCATGGTCCAGGAACACAATAGACAAAGCACTGTGCAGCCAATACGTCTAGACTGGGGTGAAGAGGAAGCTCCGAAGGGGGCCGAGGTGCCAAGGGAAAAGAAAGGAATCGTTACCGGAGACAAGATACCAGATGCAGATTTGAGCAAACCTTTCAAGGAAGTTAGGAAATCACCCTTCACTCGGAGGATTATCGAATTCTCTTCACCGAAACACAAAATGCCTTCACACATCAAGTTATACGACGGGTCAACAAACCCCCAGGATCACCTCAATCGGTTTACTGGGGCGGCAGGTCATGGGGAGTGGCCCATGCCCGTCTGGTGCAGGATGTTTCAGCAAACCCTGGACGGAAGGGCGAGAGGGTGGTTCGATCGCCTTCCTCCGGGTAGCATAGACGAGTGGGCAGACCTAAGGGCTCAGTTCGAAACTCGTTTCTCCCTACACAAAGCATGTACCAAAGACCCTACGGAGATAACGAAGATCGTGAGGAAAGCCAATGAGACTTTGCCAGAATTCAAGGAAAGGTGGACTACAGAAACAGGGTTCATACAAGGAGCCCCGGAAATTATGAGGATTTCTTCATTCATGGACGGATGTAAATGTCCGGAACTGGCCAAAAGGTTCGCTGATAAAATTCCTAGAACCGTGGAGGAAATGATGATCCGTGTGGATGACTTTGTGAGAGCAGAGGCCGCATTCGCTAGTACCGAACTGCCACGAGGAGAGAGTTATGACCAATACAGGAAGAGGCCGGCTGGACCTTTCCGAAAGGATGATAGCAGGAACGAAGGACGATCCGGGTACCACCCCAAGGATCGGCAGACCCAATATCGATACCGAGACCGTCCGGCGCCATACCTTCCGGCGCGTAATGACTATCAGAATCGTGATGCTCCCCGTTTGACGCTTGACTCGCTCATAAAACGGCCGAAGGAAATCCTAGCCACCGAGCAGCAGTTACGGTTGCCTCCTCCGAGGCCGATGAGGGATCCACCCAAGAGAGAACATCAGGACAGATATTGTGACTACCATGGGGAAAGGGGACATTACACGAATGACTGTTTTCAATTGAAAAGACAGCTAGAGTTAGCTTTGGAGTCGGGGAAGTTGAACCACCTAGTCAAAGATGTTCGTCAAAAAGGGAAAGGCACGCCAAAGAAGGATCTCCCGGCCAAGGACAAGATAATCAACATGGTTAGCGCAAGAACACAGAAGAAGAAGCGCAAGTCGAGAGAACATGAGGAAAAATGGATGAATGTCCCCATCACCTTCCCTCCCATACCAGCCGGAGACGTGTCCGATGAGCCGCTCATCGTTGAAGCCATGATGGAAGGATACTTGGTAAGAAGAGTGTTCGTGGACGAAGGGGCTTCGGTGGAGGTCATGTTTGAACACTGCTTTGATAACTTGAGCCCGGAAATAAAGTCACGACTAAAGCAGACTCAGACGGATCTGTTGGGTTTCGCTGGACAAGTGACAAAACCGTTGGGAAAAATAGAGCTGGACGTGTCATTCGGAGAAGAGGGATTATATAGAAGAACAACCATGAAGTTCACCGTCATACGCGCGCCTTCGCCGTATAACGTGATCCTGGGAAGGACCGGACTAAGATTGCTGAGAGCCATTCCATCCACCATACATGCTATGATGAAATTTGCAACCCCAAGGGGAGTAGCTACTCTGAAAGCTCGGCAGATAGTTATTTCGGAATGCCGAAGGTTAGAGGAGTCTCAGAAGGTTTCTTATGAACAAAGCGACGGGCCAACAGAGAAGGAGGTTGAAACGAACAATCCAGAGGAAGTCATGTTAAATCCAGCTTACCCCGAACAGTTAGTGACCATCGGAGGCAGCTTATCGTCCGACTGCAAGAAGAAGCTCAAATCCCTCCTCAAGAAAAACATGGACGTTTTCGCCTGGACATCGGCAGACATGACCGGAGTTCCAAGGCGCATTGTTGAGCACACACTGAATGCTAACCCCTCGGTGGAACCGGTATGCCAGAAACGCAGAGTGCTAGCTCCCGATCGAAGTTTGGCCGTAACGAAGGAAGTAGAAGAGTGGTTAAAAGCAGGAATTGTCCGACCGGTCAAATATCCCACGTGGATCTCTAATCCTGTTCTTGTCAAAAAATGTGACGGAAGCTGGCGCATGTGCATCGATTTCAAGAACATCAATTCAGCCTGCCCAAAGGACTACTATCCTCTACCGAAAATTGATCTGAAGATAGAATCAGTCATGGGATTCAAATATAAATGCTTTCTGGATGCGTACAAGGGGTACCATCAAGTCCAAATGTCAAAAGAAGATGAGGAGAAAACATCCTTTTACACGGATCAGGGGACGTATTGCTACACTAAAATGCCCTTCGGATTAAAGAATGCCGGGGAAACATATCAGCGCATGGTAGACGCGGCCTTCCGATCGCAGATAGGACAGAACTTAGAGGCGTATGTAGACGATATGGTCATCAAGAGCAAGGAGGAAAACGAAATGCTGGCCGACATCGCCGAGACGTTTGATAACCTGAGGAGAATTAACATGAAACTGAATCCCAAAAAATGCTCGTTTGGAATGGAGGAAGGGAAATTCCTGGGATATATGGTAACTTCCGAAGGAATCAGGGCTAATCCGAAGAAAACGAAAGCTTTGATGGACATGCAGTCTCCCCGAACGTTGAAAGAAATGCGGAGTCTAAGTGGAGAGCTGGCAGCTTTGAATCGGTTCTTGGCCCGGTCAGCCGAAAGATCGTTACCATTTTTTGAAACTTTGAAGAACATAACCAAAGAAAACAAGGAACAGTACCGGTGGACGAAAGACGCGGAGAACGCCTTTCAAGAAATGAAGAAGCTGATAGCGGGTCTTCCGTCTCTAATAACACCCATGCCCAAGGAAACACTCTACGTATACCTGGCGGCGGCTCAGGAGGCCGTTAGTGCAGTTCTTTTAACCGAAAGAAAAGGAAAACAACATCCGGTGCATTACGTGAGCCAGACACTCAATGAGGCCGAAAGGAACTATGCCCCTATGGAGAAGCTAGCATTATCTCCACTGCACATGTAAAAGAAGGTTAAGAAGGTATTTCGAGGCACACCCGATCAAGGTTATCACCAATCAACCTATCAGGCAGATACTTAACAAGGCCGAAGCTTCCGGAAAGCTGGCTAAGTACTCCGTAGAGCTGGGAGCATATAACATCACCTACGAGCCTCGGAGTGCAATCAAGGGTCAAGTTTTAGCAGACTTTCTCTCGGAAACCCCCATTGGAGAAAGTCTGGAGCGATATTTTAACCAGCCGGGCGTGAAGGTTGAAAAATACAAAGTAGGAAAGTGGCTACTATATACCGATGGAGCATCCAATAGTAAAGATTCCGGTACAGGACTTGTTTTGGTAAGTCCGGACGGCGTGAAATATACTTACGCCCTTCGGCTAGATTTTGAAAGCACGAACAATGAGGCAGAGTACGAAGCATTGCTGGCGGGGCTTCGGATAGCCGAAGGGATGCGCGTAAAGAATATTGACGTACGGGTGGACTCCAAGCTGGTGTCGAATCAGATAAGTGGGGATTACGTAGCAAGCAACGAAAGCATGATCAAATATTTGGCCAAGGCAAAAGAATGTATAGCAAAGTTCCAGCACTTCTCCATCCGGAACATTCCCAGAGGGCAGAATCAAAAGGCCGAAATACTAAGCAAGCTGGCTACAGTAGCATTTGATCACCTAACGAAGGAAGTATTAGTAGAAGTGTTAAGAGAAAGATCCACCGAAGGGAAAGAAGTCAACGACATAGTGGCCGAGGAGGGAGACAACTGGATGACTCCCATCATTCGATGCCTGGAAGAGGGAATATGGCCGGAAGATCAAAACGACGCTCGAGCGTTGAGAATGAAGATCAGCCAGTATGTAATAGAAGATGGAGTGTTGTACAAGAAGGGCTACTTGGTTCCCATGTTGCGATGTGTTGGTCCGTTACATGCAAATTATGTGATCCGGGAGATACACATGGGGGCGTGCGGCATGCATCTAAAGCCAAGATCAGTAGTGGCAAAGGTCATGCGGCAAGGGTATTACTGGCCAACTATGCACCGGGATGCTCGTAATGAAATTCAGAAGTGTGACTCATGCCAAATACATGCACCAATTCCGAAACTCCCAAAGACAACACTCACACCAATTATGGCTCCTTGGCCGTTCTATCAATGGGGTATGGACATCCTAGGTCCATTACCAGAGTCAGCCGGAAGGATAAAGTTCATCATAGTGGCTATCGACTACTTCACCAAGTGGATAGAAGCCAAACCGCTGGCAAGGGTGACGGGAAAGGGCGTGATAAAATTTGTATGGGACAATGTAGTTTGCTGTTTCGGCCTACCAAGCGTAATCGTAACGGATAATGGAAAGTAGCTGGTCGATAACCCTTTCAAACAATGGTGTGAGAAGCTAAACATCCGGCAAATAAACACCGCTGTGGCACATCAACAAGCGAACGGTCTCGTGGAAAGAGCAAACAAAAGTTTACTGGAAGGAATTAAGACAAGGTTGGGTCGAACGAAAGCAGGATGGGTAGATGAGCTGCCAAACGTTTTGTGGGCTTGCCGAACATCACTAAAACAAAGTAATGGAGAAACGCCCTTCAGCTTGACGTACGGTAGCGAGGCAGTGATACCGGCTGAGATCGGCATGCCAACTCACCGAACGATGGTCATACGAGAGGGAGTAGACGAAGATGATACGCGCCGGATTGAAGAACTGAACGAAAGGGAGATGCGTTTAAATTTAGACCTACTGCAAGAAAGGAGAGAAGAAGCAGCAATAAGGGAAGCACGATACAAAACAAAGATGGAGCAGTACTACAATAAGAAAGTCCGTCCGGTATCTTTCAGACCAGGAGATTTCATCTACCGAAAAAATGAAGCAAGCCGAGCAGAAGACCAAGGCAAGCTAGGCCCAAAGTGGGAAGGACCCTATCGGATAACCGAAGCGTACCAGTGTGGTTCCTACAAGTTGGAAACTATGGAGGAGGAAGAAGTGCCCAGGAAATGGCACGCAATCAATCTAAGGAAATGCTTTCTTTAGGAACAAATATGTAAGGCTATGAGCCATTGTAAACGAATTCATTATGAAATACTATATATTCTCCTCCGGGTTGAAGAGGAGAAAATTTTCCACATATTGTTGCAAGCACAGACAAGGCAATCGCGCGGGTCCAGCGAGGATTAGCTACCCTCATTCGGCCCGCGCAACCAAAATTTAGCCGAGGCGTATCCGCCCCTAACGGCAAAAATGAAAACGATAAAGAATTTGCCGAGGCGTATCCGCCCCTAACGGCAATATAAAGCCCTTAACATAAAAAGGCACATGCCGAGGCGTATCTGCCCCTAACAACAATATAAAGTCCTTAACATAAAAAGGCACATGCCGAGGCGTATCTGTTAGACATGTTTCCCGGGTATTGGGACCCCACCCTAGATGAAGTTGACTCGAGCCTAAGTATGTTTGACTAAGAATGTGTGGTTGAGTCTTTTAAGAGCATGTCTGATGAGGCTTAGATGCGGAGCATCTAAAATGTAGATACGGAGCATCAGTAGATGCGGCGCATCTAAAAGATAGATGCGGCGTATCGACCTAAAATAGAAAGAATGAGACTTGAGGGACCACTCTTGCCAAATGACCAAAGTTGCTACCTAACTAAATATATCCAGGATATTCTAGATTTAGCTATCATTATTGAGGTTGGGAAGTCCGGTCTTTTAGAGAGAGAAGGAAGAGAGGGAAAATGATGAAGATGAAGGTACAATGAAGATTGATTGAAGATGACTACTCATTAGCATGATCCTTGTAAGTAAGTAACCTTTAATTAGTGTTAATTGATGATTTATGAATTAGGGTTTATAAACCTAATTTGGGAAAATGGGTAAATGATGGTTTTAAGATAATTGATGAGTTATAGTGATTATGAGGTAGGTTTGTGTGGGTTTAGTTAGTAAGAAAAAGGGTGTTCATCATATGATCAAAGTATGATCATATGGTGATCATATATGTTAAAGGGTGTGTTTATTGTTATAGTTTTTAGTTATGTGTTATTAAGTGTTTGTGAATGATGGTTATGAAGTAGGAAACATGATAATGATGATGATGATGACGACTAGTGCGATGATGATGATGGTGGTGAAATCATGATATGATAGTTAGCTTGGATTGAAGGTAAGTAACTCTCCCTAAAACATGTGTTGTATGTGTATTTATCATGTATGTATTGTGGTTGTAGAAGTGTATAAGTTCTTGGCTAGTATGGTTGTAAGCTAAGGTTGGATGGCTAGTGACTTGGATAGGAGTATGTAGTTATTGGCTTTGGACAAATTAAGGTATGTTGTTGAATGTGATTGTGATGAATGAATGTGATTATGTTATAAGGTTGTGAATGATATGAATGGTATGTAGTGGTTTAGAAGCTTATATGTGATTATGATGCTTATGTGAAAGTATGTGTATGATATATGTTTTATGTCGGGTTACTTACTAAGCGTAAGCTTACCTTTTTAGTTGTTAACGTTTTGTAGGTTCATGTGCGGCGGAATGAAGGTTTATGTGTGTGATGAACTCAAATAAGTACATATTATTACTATCATTTATCCTATTAATTTGACTTGTTTTATTATATTATGTATGAGGATTGATACTTAATCGTTTACTTTTATAATTCTCAGTTGAAAACAAGCATTTGGTGAAACTTGGAGATTTTGGACTAATTATGGAGCGAAACATGCAAGAAGTTAAGAGTCTACTGAAATGTACAAGATCAAGACTATTCTGCTCCAGATGCGCCGCATCTCACTTATGACATGTGCCGCATCACTATCAATATTTCACCAGATACGATCCAAGATACAAGAGGACATGCGCCGCATCCTATTATGGAGTTACGCCGCATCTTCTGGCGGTGTACGAATATTCCTGAATATTATAATCTTGGACCCCACGCGAAGTTAAGTAAATGCGCCGCATCTAATTACTAGATGCGCCGCATCTTACCCTCAGACAGAAACTATAAATACCCCAAGACCAAACGAATTTCGGGTGACACATATTATATCCGAAGACCGAAGACCAGAAACCTAGGACGAATTCAGTCAAGGCAGCAGCACAAGACACACCCAAATCAAAGATACAAGAGCTGTAAGAAGGTGCTGCATGTGTTTAATTCATTAAGTAGTTTTGTTTTATTGTGTTAGTAAACTTTAATTCATCAAGATTGGTGGCTTGTGTAATGTGACAACGGAAAGATTGCACTCCCTTAAAACTGCTTTCTCATTAATTAAAGTTTATATGTTGATGTCATTGGTGACTTTTATTAGTGCATTGATAACCTCTGTGTCTAGCTGAGCGTTGATCGGGTCGCCATGCCTCTGCCCTCGCCTGTTTATTAGATCGCCTATGCATTCTATGGTCTGTAGAAAAGTAAGAGAAAGATAAACGAGATAGTCATAAGTAATCATTAAGGGTTTACTCGCCGATAAGATTAGAACCAACGAGAAAGGACTTAATCTCGGTGCGTTGCATCGAACTATACACTTCATATAACACTAGCAATAAAACAAGTGACAAACTACTTATCATCAGGACAGCCCTCTTATTGTCTCGAGTATTTATCTGTGTACGTGTGTGCTACTTGCTGATTCGTGCCTATTGGTTTAGTTTATTATTTAATTGCAACCAAATCGTGCCAGTCTCTCAGGCTGAACCCCCCTTGCGTTAGAATAGGTTGTATAGCTAACTTAATATATTAAAATACTGATTAGAATAACTAGATAATACGTTCCACTCTTAGTGATCGACACTCTACTTACCATTATATTCATACTGACCGGGTACACTGCTCGTTAAGTGTGTGTGTTATTGATAAGTCGGCTAAATATAAATTTAAAACTTGAGTAGGCATTAAAACTGCTAAACCGCAACGACACACGCTACGCATCAAGTTTTTGGCGCCGCTGCCGGGGAGTGAATTGTTATTATCTGTTAATTTGATTAGTATTTTAATTAGGTTTTAATTTTTTTTATCTAACCGCTAATTTTGTTGTATATTAGATTAATTTGCATTCATTGTACTATTTTGCATATTTTCTGTTTTTGTGTGCTATTTATTTGTTTTCTTTGTGTTTGTTTTCGTTCGTGTGTTTTTATTTTTCGTAATTTTTGTGTTCTGCTATCGTTGTACTGAGCTAAATCGAACGATACGGCGCATCTGATTTCTTAGATACGGCGTATTGCGTTCAATTTTTTTATAAAATACAACGCGTTTAATTAATTCGATACGACGCATCTTTTCCCCAAGATACGGCGTATCTGTTTTTGATAAAATTTTTTTTCTAAACTTTAACGCCATACGACGCATCTGCTTTAGCAGATACGGCGTATCTATTATTTTAATTAAAAACAGTTTTCGAATTATTAAACTGATACGGCGCATCGATCTCTGTCGATACGGCGTATCTTCTAAATAAAAAATCTTATATTTTGAAACGTAACGAAAATACGGCGCATTAACTTTTGTTAATACGACGCATTTAATTTTAAATAAATATCGATTTTTGATTATTAAAATTGATACGGCGCATTCTAATTCCTAAGCGGCGTATCTATTTTCTGAATAAAGTCTGATTTAATTTTAACGATTATAAGATACGGCGTATCCATCTTTTTGGATACGGCGCATCGTCTGCAGATATCAGTAACTTTTATTCTTTTTAACTCCGAACGGAAAATACTCTGACCCTTATACCTGGAAACTTTTACTTTGAAATCTACCTCTCTTTGATTTTCAGGAACAATGTTCGATATTTTCCCCAACTTGTTCGGAAGACCCCGAAGAAATCTTACCATGGAAGAGTTTGCACTACTAATCGCTCAAGCCAATGAAAAAGAACATCATGAAGCAAGAAACTTTATTAATGAATTCAAAGGCAGTCATGAGCTGTTACTAAAGGAACAAAACAACATGATTTATGGATTGGCAATTGAAGTGCACCAATTGTCAATGGTGCTTAACAGGGTTCTTTTGGTAAGGCAAGACTTGAAAGGGATTACAACTAGAGGCGGAAAGTCAACCTTTCAAATCGGAGAGACACCCGAGGATGACGGTACAAACAAGATTTCCCCTGAATCTTTATCACCTGAGCAAGAGCAACCAAAAGAGAGTGATCCAGAACCAGTAATTAGAGAAGAACCTTCTGTTGAACCTAAACGATCAACACTACCTTTCCCACATAGGGTGAGGAAAGAGAAAGAAGATGCCTATCAAAAGAAATTCCTGGAGAATCTCAAGCAGCTGCAGCTAAGCATACCATTTATGGAAGCCCTGGTGCAAATGCCAAAATATGCTAAATATCTGAAGAGCTTGCTTACAAACAAGTCTAAACTCGAAGAGGCTTGCACAATAACAATGGGGAAAAGAAGCTCAGCTGCATTGCTCAACAAACTTCCGTCTAAAGAAAAAGATCCAGGGAGTTTCACTATTCCTTGTCAAATTAAAAATTTGCATATTGAAAATGCTTTAGCCGACCTAGGAGCTAGTATAAGTCTTATGCCCTCTTCTATGTATGATAAATTAGGTCTTGGTGAACCAAAACCTACTAGAATGTGCTTAGAACTAGCTGATAGGTCCATACAATACCCATTAGGAATAGCTGAAAATATATTAATAAAAGTTGATAAATTTGAATTACCTATCGACTTTGTTATCCTCGATATGCCTGAAAATTCTAGGACTCCTATAATATTAGGACGACCATTTTTAGCCACTGCTAGGGCCATAATCGATGTTTTTAATAAAAAGATAACTCTTACCATAGGAAAAGATGAGGTTGAGTTTAACATGGAACAATCTATGAGTAAAGATAATTCCGATGACGATGAATGCTATAATATCGATGTTTCTGATGACACGATTAATCAATTTACTCAGAAATTGTTAAAAAGTAATTTACTTGATTCTTTTCTGCTTAAAAATCTAGAAAACACAATTGCTATAGAAGATCAAGTTGAAGAGAATACTATTGATAATGATTTAGCTACTGGCTCTGCTGTATTTAACGCCATGCGGCGCATCGAAACTATCGATGCGGCGCATCTATCTAATGACAGCAGCGATATAGTTAAAGAACAAGTTTATTCCGCTAGTGCTACTGAAATTGATAATGTTAAACCTGTGCTTAAGGATCTCCCTTCTACTTTGGAGTATGCCTATTTAAATGGGAACACTAATTCGCCCGTTATTATTGCATCTAACTTGACGCAAAAAGAAAAAGAATCACTTTTGCAGGTACTGTATAAACGAAGAGGAGCATTAGCATGGAGTATGTCTGATATTAAGGGAATTAGCCCGTCATTTTGTACGCATAAAATCCTTATGGAGGATGAATTCAAACCAACTATCCAACCTCAAAGGCGTTTGAATCCAAAAGTCCAAGATGTGGTGAAAAATGAAATTGTGAAATTACTTGACTCCGGACTTATCTACCCAATTTCCGACAGCTCGTGGGTCAGTCCTATCCACGTTGTACCAAAAAAGGGAGGAATGACGGTAGTACTCAATGACGATAATGAACTAATCCCTTCAAGAACTGTTACCGGATGGAGAGTTTGCATCGACTACCGCAAACTCAATGATGCTACGCGAAAAGATCACTTCCCTCTTCCATTTATTGATCAAATGTTAGAAAGACTATCAGGTCATGATTATTATTGTTTTTTAGATGGTTTTTCAGGTTTCTTCCAGATACCAATTGCCCCTGAGGATCAAGAGAAGACGACTTTCACCTGCCCTTATGGAACCTTCGCCTATAGGAGAATGCCGTTCGGACTATGCAACGCCCCTGCTACTTTCCAACGTTGTATGACGGCTATCTTCCATGATATGGTAGAAGACTTTATGGAAGTCTTCATGGACGACTTCTCGATGTTCGGTAACTCATTTAGTGATTGTCTCTTTAAACTTGATAAAATGCTTGCTAGGTGTGAAGAAACTAACATTGTTCTTAATTGGGAAAAATGTCACTTTATGGTTAGAGAGGGAATTGTGTTAGGACATAAGATTTCTGGGAAAGGTATAGAAGTCGATAGAGCTAAAATTGATGTAATTGCTAAGCTACCTTACCCCACTATTGTAAAAGGTGTTAGAAGTTTTTTAGGGCATGCTGGATTTTATCATAGGTTCATAAAGGATTTTTCAATGATATCTAGGCCTATGACCCAATTATTGCTAAAAGATGCGAAGTTTGATTTTTCTGAAGATTGCAAAAAGGCATTTAATATACTTAAAGAAAAACTAACCTCCGCACCTATTATAATTTCGCCGGATTGGAATCTGCCTTTTGAACTAATGTGTGATGCTAGTGATTATGCTGTTGGAGCTGTACTTGGCCAAAAGATAGATAAAAAATTTAAGCCAATTTATTATGCTAGCAAAACATTGAATAATGCCCAAGAACACTACACCACCACGGAAAAAGAACTTTTAGCAGTAGTTTTTTGCATTCGATAAATTTAGATCATATCTTATATTGTCAAAAACTATGGTTTACACTGACCATTCTGCTTTGAAGTATTTGTTCAATAAACAGGATGCCAAGCCAAGGCTTATTAGGTGGGTTTTATTGCTCCAAGGATTCGATATTGAAATTAAAGATAAAAAGGGTGCCGAGAATCTAGCTGCTGACCACTTATCTAGACTTGAAAACCCTAATATGGAGGTGCTTGACGAAAGGGAAATAGCTGATGACTTTCCTGATGAACACCTTATGATGGTAGGAATTAAGAGCAATAATAATGGACCATGGTATGCCGACTATATAAACTTTATTGTGGCAAATGAAATTCCAAAGGGGCTAACATCCGACGAGAAACGAAGGTTTCTAACTCGCGCTAGCGAGTATATTTGGGATGAACCTTATGCCTTTAAATTATGTCCTGACAATATTTTACGAAGATGCGTAGATGGTGATGACATCCCAGCAATATTGGCATATTGCCATTCAGGGCCAACGGGGGGGCATCACGGTGCAGTCATCACAAGAAGAAAGATCCTTGATGCGGGATTTTATTGGCCCACTATGTTGGATGATGCAAAAGATTACATAAAAGGATGTGATGCGTGTCAACGATCCGGGAATATAACATCAAGAAACGAAATGCCGCAAAACTATATCCATGTATGTGAGGTTTTCGACATATGTGGATTGGACTTCATGGGACCGTTTCCTGAATCTAAAGGTAATAAATATATCTTGGTTGCTGTTGATTACGTATCAAAATGGGTCGAAGCGCAAGCATTGCCAACAAACGACAGCAAGGTAGTACTTAAATTTTTACAAAGTTTGTTCTCTAGATTTGGAATTCCTAAAGCATTGATTAGTGATAGGGGGACACACTTTTGTAATCATCATCTGGGAAGAGCCTTGCAAAAATATGGAGTATATCATAGGGTTTCCACCGCATACCATCCTCAATCCAATGGGCAAACTGAAGTAACCAATAGGGCTATTAAGCGAATTCTTGAAAAAACGACTGGATATAATCCGAGAGGGTGGTCTGACAAGTTAAATGATGCTTTATGGGCATTCCGTACAGCCTATAAGACACCAACGGGATGCACTCCATTTCGTCTTGTATACGGAAAAGCATGCCACCTACCGGTTGAAATTGAACAAAGTGCATATTGGGCTTTGACGAATTGTAATATGGACATGGAAGCTGCAACGAAGAACCGTTTCATGGAACTTAATGAACTCTATGAACTAAGAGATGAGGCCTACAAAAATACTAAGATCTACAAAGAAAGAACTAAAAGATGGCATGACTCGAGGTTACGTGGGGATAAAACGTTTACTATTGGAGAGAAAGTGCTACTATTTAATTCCAGATTGAAGATGTATCCTGGTAAACTTAAATCAAGATGGACGGGTCCATTCGTTGTCAAGAAAGTGTATCCTTATGGAACTATTGAAATATGCGATAAAAATGGTTATATATTCAAAGTAAACGGGCAACGTGTGAAGAAATACTTTGACAATAAAATTGAGGATAATGAGAACGAGGTGGTGGAGTTTGAACCTGAAGTAATGGAATAAAGAGCTGAACGTGAGTCTAACTTGAAGACTCTGGAATAAAGACAAGTGCTTACCGGGAGACAACCCGGATTTATCTTTTAATTTTCTGTTTATGTGTCGAGTCAGTCAGGCCGCAGAGGATACGCCGCATCTCAATCTTGAGATGCGACGCATCTCCTGCAATGGTCATATCTTATTTTAATTTTTCTGCATTTTTAATTTCCGAATTTAAAACTTTTTATCAGTTTATTTTAATGCGGCGCATCCCTGGTTAAGGATGCGGCGCATCTTTTATTCTGATCCGTATTTATTCCAGGCTCGATACGGCGTATCTTCTTCCATAAGATACGGCGCATCGACTGACCTGATGATTTTCATTTTTAATTTTTATGTTTTATTTTTACCTAACTACTAATGTGTTATGCAAGTTTGAACCTTTCTTATCTTAGGTGTGTTTTGAAGCCTTGGTGGTATTATAGATTCCTGCATTTCCTGTGGATCCATCGAATATGAAGCTTAAACGTCCTAATCCACAAGAAAGATGATTTTTGCTCTAATACTAATGGAGGATCATACCGAGCAAATCTCAGGGGAGTTTTTCTGTTCTAATTCTTTTAATTTCCAGTTTTTAACCTTTTATACAAACAACGAGGACGTTCTTTAACTTAAGTGGGGGGATTGGAGAATTAGAGCACTTAACATTTACTTGTCCTAAACTTTTCAAAATATGCTTAAAATGTGCTTAATATATCAAAACTTTAAAATTTTTAGCATGTTTTTGTTTAAAGTCTAAGTTGCATAGCTGCACACATGACGTTATTTTCAAAAATTGTGATTTTTCAAAATTCACAAATCTATGAGTGTGCCGGTGATGTGTTTTATTTAGGTCTATAATAAACTACCAAGTTTTAAATTTATATTTTGCCGAACTAACCTATAGACTCTAAACACTAACGAGCAGTGTACCCGGTCAATGTAGATAGTTTCTAGGTAAGCAAGGGTCGTTCACTAGGAGTGAGATTTCTAATATACTAATTCTAGAGGTATTCGACTCTCCTAAACTAACGTAAAGGGGGTTCAGCCTGAGAGACTGGCACGGGTTTGGTTTTATTCTAACTAAACTAAGATAAACAAACAATACAAGTATGAAGACACCAAAGATAGGAAGAATGAGTTAGCCAAGTCTAATCCTTTTTATAGTTATACATGCTTATGTCTACTTGTTTTAATTCATTCAATTGTTAATCGGCATATCAATTACGAAATTCTGTCACAATTAAGTAACTAGCCCTCGGGG
Organism: Artemisia tridentata subsp. tridentata; assembly: GCA_021014915.2. Lineage (NCBI taxonomy): Eukaryota > Viridiplantae > Streptophyta > Magnoliopsida > Asterales > Asteraceae > Artemisia > Artemisia tridentata. The sequence continues at coordinate 191,248,480 of CP139506.1, read as the reverse complement.
CGGATATGACGAAAGATCATAGTGACTCGTCTAGCATCAATACTAACTTATTGCTTTAAACCATCTAACCTAGTTCGGTATTACACGCTACTAGTCCTATTAGGTTGTAGACACGTTCCGTTTATGCCAAACAATGATTCCTAATAGAGATTCGGGTTAACACGCATATAACTCAACCAAAGCAACCACAATTACAGGTAGTTAAGTCACATCAATTAAAGTTATAAGGATCATAACCTAGTTACATAGACTTCTACTAGTTATAAGCAATAAACGAGTTTTTATCGACAAGCACCCAATCCAATAACAAAGCAAACACATCGACAAAATCATAAAAACTAATAAAACTTCATAAACGTGGCTAACACCTAAGGGTGTTAGCCCATAATCTCTGTAACAAAGTACATAAACATAATCATAGCGAATAAAGTATGAAACATAATGAATACGATATGCTAACCGAATGATTAAGTAATATAACAATGATTAGAGATGTTCTTCAAGGATGATTAGGTCTTCAATATTGATCTTCTACTGTTTGGAGAGGCTTTGATCGTCTGGGAATGCCCCTAAGGGTTCCCAAAGATGCCCAAATTCGTTAATGAGTTCGGTATTTATAGATTCTGAAATCTGGGTCGATACGGCGCATCTATAGAGTTAGATGCGCCGCATCTATAAGTAAACGTAGCCTCCAAGTCTGAAACTGACCCAATACGGCGCATCTAAATACCAGATGCGCCTCATCTCCCAATACGGCGCATCTAAGGACTAGATGCGCCGCATCTCCTTCAGATACAGGTAGATCTCCTTTTTCTCTTTCCGTGGCCGCTTGAATCACTTAAAACGGAGTCCGGATGAAGATTTTATGGCCAAAATACGAAAGCATCTTCAAGTGTCGACTTGTAATCTTGACTTTTTCATTAAGCTTCTAATCTTCACTTGATCTCTTGAATTCTTGGTAAGGATTGTATATGGCCGATACGGCGCATCGGATTTGTCCAATGCGGCGTATCAAGGTAACTTCGCGTGGGGTCCAAGATTATAATATTCCGGAATATTCGTACACCGTATTCAGATGCGGCGTATCTTGAATCTTCTATGCGTCGCATGTCCTTCAATATCTTGGATAATCTTTGGTGAAGTCTTGAGAGTGATATGCCGTATGTCAGAAATGTAATGCGGCGTATCTGGAGTGGAACAAGTTGGTTCTTCGTTGACCAAAGTTTCATATGCGGCGCATGGTATAATTACATGCGGCGCATTCTTCAAAGTCAGGCAATGGTCTTCGAATTCATCTAAGTATGATGATACGGCGTATCTGTCTAGAATGATACGGCGTATCTCCTTGAGTTTAGTAGACTTTTTCCATCTTGATCATTTATCGCCATATTTCGTCCAAAATCACTAACTTTCACCAAATACTTGTTTATAACTGAGAATTACAAAAGTAAACGATTAAGTATCAATTCTCATATAAAGTGATATAAAACAAGTCAATAATATAGGATAAATGATGCTAATAATATGTCGTTATTTGATGTCATCAGCCGGTGACTTGTAAACTTTAGAACTTGGCTTGTATACTATTCGAGACCACCATTATAAGTATTATTTTATATAATTGGAATGACTTGTCTAAATTGGTAAATTTCTAGGATTACACCCAAATAGCCTTATATGTTATGTGATATTAGCTAACTACACTGGTTAGTTAACCCCCGTATAAACCCTTTTGTTACTCTCATTTTTAGAGTAAGATATCCCTAGAAAAACACTCAGAGCCATTCCTTTCGTTTCTTACACCTTTGTTAAAATGTTTCGTTACACCTTAAACCTTAGCCTACCCTGTAGATTAGAATCCGTGGTTGGTTAATTGCTATAGGCAAAGTGTGTTTTCTTACATTACCTGTGTTCGCGTGCGTAATTCATTATCTATGGTTAGGTCGGGAAATTGCACAATGCAATTGGAGTGAAAGTAAATATTGTATATCTTTGAGTTTATTTTTCGTGTGTTTACTACTTTCACTATTACCGTTATTTCTGAAGTCATGAAAAGTATGGAAAAATTATCCAGATTTATTGTTATAGTGATGTGGTGAAATTTTACACATCTATGTTTATGTTAAAAAAAAAAAAAAAAAAAAAAAAAATCGAAGAAATGAGAAAAGAAAAAGAAAAAAAGAAGAAAGTTGGATGTTTGTTTTAACCAACGATGTAAAGTTATGTAAGTGGTAGATATCACCACTATTTGTTGTATATTATATCTATGGATTGAATGGGAGTTGGCAGTTATGGGAACGTCAACTAAGGTTTATTCTTTGATTAAGATCTTGTTGAGTATAATTCGTGTCTACCTAAAGCGTGTGTTTCAAGTGTTAAAGCGTGAGTTATTCAATGATATGAGTCTTATTCATGGGATGGTTGGGATAGTGATTAACCACACTTAGGATTTTAATTTATTTGTTTTGTTTATTTTTTTCGTTTTACACCAATTTATATCCCAAATATTATCCATGCCCTTTATTATTCTTTATCCAACCAAACCTTTGATTTATTGAGATTAGGGATTTGAGCAATCTTAAGTATCGTAGTCGTGGATTCGGCTATGTATTTATGATTTTGTCGCCCTTTTTGATATATTATTATTGGTGAAGTTTGGACCTATCTTTAGCCTATTCGAGTTAAGGATTTGAGCAATTGCAAGTATCGTGTTCGTGGATTCGATCATGTATTTGTGATTTTGTCGCCTTTTCTGGAATTTGAGATCGATAGTGATTAAGAATAATTAACCCTTAAGCCTAAAAACCCTTTTTAACCGCTTTAGACTTGTTATTCCTTGGCTTTAGTGGAGGAGATGTGTATACTTGCCAAGCTTATGATAGAATATTCGTCGTGACTGGACAGTTAAACGATTAGATTTGCTTTTATCAAAATATTTTATTCTACTTCTAATTCGTTAAGTGTTTAGTTGTGTGATTATGACAAAAACGAATACATGCTTAAATATAAAAATAAATCCTAATATCTTTTAGGATACATTTTCATAAGATTAATTCTAAGGTTTACTTGGGGACAAGTAAAGCTCAAGTGGGGGGATATTTGATGAACTCAAATAAGTACATATTATTACTATCATTTATCCTATTAATTTGACTTGTTTTATTATATTATGTATGAGGATTGATACTTAATCGTTTACTTTTGTAATTCTCAGTTGAAAACAAGCATTTGGTGAAACTTGGCGATTTTGGACTAATTATGGAGCGAAACATGCAAGAAGTTAAGAGTCTACTGAAATGTACAAGATCAAGACTATTCTGCTCCAGATGCGCCGCATCTCACTTATGACATGCGCCGCATCACTATCAATATTTCACCAGATACGATCCAAGATACAAGAGGACATGCGCCGCATCCTATTATGGAGTTACGCCGCATCTTCTGGCGGTGTACGAATATTCCTGAATATTATAATCTTGGACCCCACGCGAAGTTAAGTAAATGCGCCGCATCTAATTACTAGATGCGCCGCATCTTACCCTCAGACAGAAACTATAAATACCCCAAGACCAGACGAATTTCGGGTGACACATATTATATCCGAAGACCGAAGACCAGAAACCTAGGACGAATTCAGTCAAGGCAGCATCACAAGACACACCCAAATCAAAGATACAAGAGCTGTAAGAAGGTGCTGCATGTGTTTAATTCATTAAGTAGTTTTGTTTTATTGTGTTAGTAAACTTTAATTTATCAAGATTGGTGGCTTGTGTAATGTGACAACGGAAAGATTGCACTCCCTTAAAACTGCTTTCTCATTAATTAAAGTTTATATGTTGATGTCATTGGTGACTTTTATTAGTGCATTGATAACCTCTGTGTCTAGCTGAGCGTTGATCGGGTCGCCATGCCTCTGCCCTCGCCTGTTTATTAGATCGCCTATGCATTCTATGGTCTGTAGAAAAGTAGGAGAAAGATAAACGGGATAGTCATAAGTAATCATTAAGGGTTTACTCGCCGATAAGATTAGAACCAACGAGAAAGGACTTAATCTCGGTGCGTTGCATCGAACTATACACTTCATATAACACTAGCAATAAAACAAGTGACAAACTACTTATCATCAGGACAACCCTCTTATTGTCTCGAGTATTTATCTGTGTACGTGTGTGCTACTTGCTGATTCGTGCCTATTGGTTTAGTTTATTATTTAATTGCAACCAAATCGTGCCAGTCTCTCAGGCTGAACCCCCTTGCGTTAGAATAGGTTGTATAGCTAACTTAATATATTAAAATACTGATTAGAATAACTAGATAATACGTTCCACTCTTAGTGATCGACACTCTACTTACCATTATATTCATACTGACCGGGTACACTGCTCGTTAAGTGTGTGTGTTATTGATAAGTCGGCTAAATATAAATTTAAAACTTGAGTAGGCATTAAAACTGCTAAACCGCAACGACACATGCTACGCATCAGTGTGGTAGCTTAAGGATTGGGAAGTGGATTTGGAAGATAATAAGCATTAGGAGCTAGGTAGAATGCCGAGCTCGAGTCATGGTTGTATCCCCGAGAGTCTCTTTTATGAGTCGTATAATGTGTGTCAAAGTCGGGTAACGGTTTGGAAGTCTAATGATGGGTCAAAGTGTGTTTTATGTGTTTTTGAGTAAAGTCTAAAGGGGCGTTTGGTTTATGTGTAAACGTACCCATTTTGAGTAGTAAACGGGTCAAGTACCCTTGAAACATGTTTGATATGTTAAATAAATGAAGTTGGTCAAGTTAGATGTGAAACGGAAGTGGTATAAGTGGTTTGTTGTGAAAATGGGTCAAAACGGGTTATTTGCATAACCCGTCTCATTTGTAAAAGTACCCCTTCGGGGTGTTAATCGGTAAATGTTTTTGTATGAAAATAAACTATTGGACATACTAAAGGATTCTGAAAAGTTTCGTCAGGTTTCGAGTCCGGGAGGTCGGGTTTCTGAGCGGGCCTGGCGAAAATGCAAAATTAGGACAGTAGGTCTGTCCAGATTTGCTGGACAGAGCAGATACGGCGCATCTCCTTGTTGAGATATGGCGTATCAGGTGATACGGCGCATCTCCTTGTTGAGATATGGCGTATCAGGTGATACGGCGCATCTCCTTTTTGAGATACGGCGCATCTATCCACAGTCCAGGTTTAGCAGTTTTCAAAAAATCATATCTTTTAATCCGTATGTCGAAATAGGTCGTGCCACCTATCGTTTCGAAGGTAATTGAGTCTAGTTTCATTTAAAAATAGTCTCAAGGGCTAAAAGTTTATAGATTTTTGTCAGTGGTCAAAAGAGTAAGCAGATGTCCATTAAAGTGAGTCGATTCCGCGTAAAAAGTTTTAAATTTTGGTCTAAACGGGCACGGGGCGTTACAACTTGGTATCAGAGCCAGGTTTAAGTGAATTAGGTTCTCTTTAGGATTGCCTAGACTTAAACCACTCGTAGACGTGTTGAGCTTAAGTTTAAGTAACGCCGGCTACTATTGTGAAAGTTATAGGATTTGAATGTTGAATTATGAAATGGATTATGTGCTTGCTATACGAGTTTAATGATGAGGATTTATGAATATGTTTTATGTAATCTAGGTGGTGAAGGACTTGATGTGTAAATGATAGGATTACCGTGCACCTTGGGTTGTGTCGGTAATTATTATGTGATTATGTGAATGCACACTATAGAAGTAATAAAGAATGTGTATAGAAAGTATAAGTAGTATGCTTGCTATAGAAAGACGAGAATAGAATGTTGTACTAGTGAGAAATTATAGGTGGGCATAAGAAGTTATATGAGAATGTGTTCATGGCAAAGACTTAGATGTTGAGTAAAGCGAATTGTCGAAATAAGAAATTACAAAATATTAAAGAGACGTACGAGTAATGAATGATACCTAAAGTAGCTATTACATCGATTGCTAAAATAAAGAAGTAAGTACCTTAACGATAATAGACAAATGGTATGTCATAGACGTGTTCAGATGTTCTAAATCATAAATTGAGAATAGATTAACGAAGTGTAAACGTTTAGTGACGTTTATCTCTTATGAAAAGAATGATCGAGTGTGGGTTAAGAGTATGAATGAGATAAGTATGTACTAATGTGTTGTCGTTTTTATGTAAAGTGTTATTGTGGCATAGGCAAGGTGATTATGTATGCGATTTATAATGTGATGTATAGACAAAGTGGAAAAAGTAAACTACAAGGGAACTTGAATTAAATGAGTCACGCCTAGAATTCTTGTGGTGATATGAAGTGTTATAAATGGGATAGATGAAAGAGTTTTAAATTATAATGTAAGACCAATGTATGGTCTAGAAAATGATTCATGTTAAACGTTGGGACAAGTCATGTCAAGATTTAAGTGAGTCAATCGGGATGAAATAGGCAACATTAAAAGAATGAACATGTGTAAAATGGAGTAAGAGGATAATGCGAAGCTAACAAGAAAATGATAAGCGTAATGTGACAACCCGGATGAAATATAATATATATATATATGTACTCAAATGTGCGAGGGTATGAAAAAGACGAATATTACTAAGATGGTGTCGAGTAATGAAAGGTAATGGGTGAGTAACTAAAAGTGCGTAAACCAAGGGGAAAGGAATACGAAAAAGTATAGTCTAAGAAGTACTTGAGCAATGAATAATACGTGAGCGTAGAATTAGTAAAGTAGAAGCGATTGATTTGTAATGACACGTAGTGAATGGTCTACCGTGCACTTTGATTTGTGCCGGTGATTACATTGTGATTAAACGAATATATAATTAAGTAACGGTAATGGGATATGAATAGGAACGATAACTGGTGTTAGAGATGAGATCAATAATTAACTCAAGGTGTTAACTCATGAATAATGAAACGTGATGACAAGAAGTGTACTAAATTATAATGTGTAATGATAAGATGAAATTGACACGCTAACTGTTAGCGGTTGTTGACATGAGAAAAACGAATAAGATTAAACAATGACGTTTTAAGTGTAAATCGTAATAATATTAAGCGTATTAAGGTAAAGTGCGAAAAGATAAGATGAAACTAGCGAATCAATGATTAAGTGTTTAAAGACTTGAAGATTAAAGAATGAGGATGGGGAATGATGGCATAAAATGTGACCAACATATGGTCTTATTATATTTAACGACTAAGGGAAAATGTTAAAGTGGTATAGAGACGGGGTAACGGTAAGGTAAAGTACTTGGGGTTAAGTTTTAACGTGAAGTGGCGATACGGAGTGTTGGTATTTAAAAGATGGAAACTTAACGAAACAGTATGAACACTAAAATCTAATTGCAATAAGTTAAGAATGAAAATGAGGAATTATAAACGAGTGGGCTATGTGTTGCCGACACGGCACGAGTAGGGTTAGAGAAGTAGAAAGCGGGAGTTTAGAGTTAGTTAGAAATGGTAAAGACTAAGGTAGGAGGATTAAGATTAGAGCACGTCCTGTAGCGAGAACTTATGAAAAACCTATGTTTTGAGTGTTAAGTTTAAGTTGACGAAACCGAGGAATTGTAATGATGTTTCAAAAGGTTATGATACGTAATTGTGCAGTGGTGCGAAAAGGTGAGTAATGAAAATAGTTGATGATAAATGTCATGTGTAATGTAACGACAAATGTTAAAGTGTGATGCTACAAAGCTAATTCATGTAATATTTCTATAAGCCTTAGAAGGTAATCAAAATAGCGTGAAGAAAGGAGTAGAATAAATGAGAAAATTGTAGAGACGTAAAAGAAGTGATTAAGTAGTGTTGATAGGACGTGAAAGCATTAGCCAAATGTAATTATGAAAGGTCAAATAGTACGAGTTCTTAAGTAGCAAATAGTCAAAGAACGAGGGTAGGAGATAAAACGAGTGAGATGGTGATGGAACGGTAATAGGGCAGATTGGAATAATGATTGGCGATAATTAGTAAGTTTTGTGTTATGTAAATTCTAAGCAAGGGTTTTGTGGTATAAAAGTAAGCGGGGGTAATGTGGATTAGGGCATGTGATGCGTTACAGTATACACAGAGTTGCGAGGTCACTTAAGTCATTGCACTAAATAAACTAAGAGTTAAGGGGCTAAGAATGAGAGGAGTTATGAGACTAAGTGTGGTTAGAAATAGAACGACAGATTTCGGGGACGAAATCTAAATAAGGGGGGTAGAATTGTTAGACCCGTTTCCCGGGTATTGGGACCCCACCCTAGATGAAGTTGACTCGAGCCTAAGTATGTTTGACTAAGAATGTGTGGTTGAGTCTTTTAAGAGCATGTCTGATGAGGCTTAGATGCGGAGCATCTAAAATGTAGATACGGAGCATCAGTAGATGCGGCGCATCTAAAAGATAGATGCGGCGTATCGACCTAAAATAGAAAGAATGAGACTTGAGGGACCACTCTTGCCAAATGACCAAAGTTGCTACCTAACTAAATATATCCAGGATATTCTAGATTTAGCTATCATTATTGAGGTTGGGAAGTCCGGTCTTTTAGAGAGAGAAGGAAGAGAGGGAAAATGATGAAGATGAAGGTACAATGAAGATTGATTGAAGATGACTACTCATTAGCATGATCCTTGTAAGTAATTAACCTTTAATTAGTGTTAGTTGATGATTTATGAATTAGGGTTTATAAACCTAATTTGGGAAAATGGGTAAATGATGGTTTTAAGATAATTGATGAGTTATAGTGATTATGAGGTAGGTTTGTGTGGGTTTAGTTAGTAAGAAAAAGGGTGTTCATCATATGATCAAAGTATGATCATATGGTGATCATATATGTTAAAGGGTGTGTTGATTGTTATAGTTTTTAGTTATGTGTTATTAAGTGTTTGTGAATGATGGTTATGAAGTAGGAAACATGATAATGATGATGATGATGACGACTAGTGCGATGATGATGATGGTGGTGAAATCATGATATGATAGTTAGCTTGGATTGAAGGTAAGTAACTCTCCCTAAAACATGTGTTGTATGTGTATTTATCATGTATGTATTGTGGTTGTAGAAGTGTATAAGTTCTTGGCTAGTATGGTTGTAAGCTAAGGTTGGATGGCTAGTGACTTGGATAGGAGTATGTAGTTATTGGCTTTGGACAAATTAAGGTATGTTGTTGAATGTGATTGTGATGAATGAATGTGATTATGTTATCAGGTTGTGAATGATATGAATGGTATGTAGTGGTTTAGAAGCTTATATGTGATTATGATGCTTATGTGAAAGTATGTGTATGATATATGTTTTATGTCGGGTTACTTACTAAGCGTAAGCTTACCTTTTTAGTTGTTAACGTTTTGTAGGTTCATGTGCGGCGGAATGAAGGTTTATGTGTGGTAGCTTAAGGATTGGGAAGTGAATTTGGAAGATAATAAGCATTAGGAGCTAGGTAGAATGCCGAGCTCGAGTCATGGTTGTATCCCCGAGAGTCTCTTTTATGAGTCGTATAATGTGTGTCAAAGTCGAGTAACGGTTTGGAAGTCTAATGATGGGTCAAAGTGTGTTTTATGTGTTTTTGAGTAAAGTCTAAAGGGGCGTTTGGTTTATGTGTAAACGTACCCATTTTGAGTAGTAAACGGGTCAAGTACCCTTGAAACATGTTTGATATGTTAAATAAATGAAGTTGGTCAAGTTAGATGTGAAACGGAAGTGGTATAAGTGGTTTGTTGTGAAAATGGGTCAAAACGGGTTATTTGCATAACCCGTCTCATTTGTAAAAGTACCCCTTCGGGGTGTTAATCGTTAAATGTTTTTGTATGAAAATAAACTATTGGACATACTAAAGGATTCTGGAAAGTTTCGTCAGGTTTCGAGTCCGGGAGGTCGGGTTTCTGAGCGGGCCTGGCGAAAATGCAAAATTAGGACAGTAGGTCTGTCCAGATTTGCTGGACAGAGCAGATACGGCGCATCTCCTTGTTGAGATATGGCGTATCAGGTGATACGGCGCATCTCCTTTTTGAGATACGGCGCATCTATCCACAGTCCAGGTTTAGCAGTTTTCAAAAAATCATATCTTTTAATCCGTAAGTCGAAATAGGTCGTGCCACCTATCGTTTCGAAGGTAATTGAGTCTAGTTTCATTTAAAAATAGTCTCAAGGGCTAAAAGTTTATAGATTTTTGTCAGTGGTCAAAAGAGTAAGCAGATGTCCATTAAAGTGAGTCGATTCCGAATAAAAAGTTTTAAATTTTGGTCTAAACGGGCACGGGGCGTTACAGTATCCGCCCCTAACGGCAATATAAAGTCCTTAAAATAAAAAGGCACATGTCGAGGCGTATCCGCCCCTAACGGCAATATAAAGTCCTTAAAGTAACAAGGGACATGCCGAGGCGTATTCGCCCCTAACGGCAGTATTGGACCTTTAACGGCGATGCTTGATCCATAAGAGAAGAAGGAGTATACCGAGGCGTATGCGATCCTAACGGTAATGTTAGAACTTAGAAATGATAAAGAAGAATTGAATATATTCAGTAAACAATACGGCAAGCAACAGGAATCACACAACACATTTCGCATGATGCATACATAAAAAAATATATATACAAAGAAGCATACATAAACGGTAAACCAGACATAGCAAAAGTGAGTGAATCATCATTAGCAAAAAGGCCGGAATTGTAGCCTTCCGGCCAAGGCGAACCACAACTAGAAAGTCTTAATAAAAGATGTTCGTTACAAAGTAATATAAAAAGCAGCCACAGGCGGCGCGTCAACAAACATTGTTTCCAAACGGTACAAGATCAAAGCTTCACAAGGCGTCCGGAACAGCCTATATCCATGGTCAAAATGGAGGCATTTCGGACCCATAAAGAACAAACTCAGGATGCAGCATTTCCTTCAACATACCCAACATTCTCTTCAGCATGTTCAGCAACGTTAACCAAGCGACCCTAAACCAGCACAGACCCTTCGGCCACACCACTCCCACCACCAACACCAACATTTGCATTTTCGGATGTAACATTCTTATCGGCAGATTCATCGGCAGTTGAAGGTTCGGTTGATTCGGTAGGAGCAGGATCCGGATAGAGCTCCAGGATCTCAGCCATCGGCCTGTAGAAAGCACCACTAACCTTTCGGATATACGGATACTCAGTGACGAAGAGCTTATCGAACAAAGCCTTATATTTTGTCTCAGCATCCAAATCCAGACTCTCAAAGTCAGCTAGAATCTCGGCGGCTTGTTCCGGAGTGCGGTCAACAGAGATCCCACCTATAAACCCAGCATCGGACGAAAGGTTGAACGGAATAGCCAAGGATTGTTTGTACTCATGACTGCCAAGAAGACGGCGGACCATTTCCGGCAGAAATTCTTTAACCACTCGGATGCATTCCATATCAGTGGTACCCACCCGGACCGCCAAGTCCTCTCGCTCTTTTCTCAGTTCTTGGTTATCCCTCCGCTCTTCGGCCAACAATTCCTTGATTCTATTTAACTCAGCTTCCAAAGACTTAAGCATTTCTCCCTGCCCCTCTTTCTCTTTTACCAGCTCAGAAACCCGTCCGGTCAGACTCTGGATGGTAACCTGACAGTCTGCATTCTCGGCTTTCAACTTTCCTAATTCCGCCGGATCCTGTTCGGCACACTTTTGGTGGACAGCAGTAAGAGTGTTAAACTGATCGAGTAGAGTCTCAAACCGAAGAAGGATATCTGCTTGCGCAACGGCGCCTTTCCCGAGCAGCATCCATGCGCGACTGCAAGCATCATCGTCACTCAAGTTCTCCAAATATTGTTCCTCACGGGGAGTCGACAGGTGCGCCATCATCTCCCGGCAGGTGGAGGACCTAGTCAGACGGGCATCTGTCCTTACAGACCACTTGGGCACGAAAATCTCCCCGGAAGTAAACTCATCGTCACCCATCTCACCCATTTCATCTAGACCTTCCAAGTTCTCTATCCTTTTTCCCCGTCCGTGAGAAACAAAGGGACTCCCTGCAAAAAGAAACAGAGACCAAAAACACGTAAAATATATATATATATATATATATATATATATATATATATATATATATATATATATATATATATATATATATATATATATATATATATATATATAGAGGTGGGATCATGAAAAAAGTCCACCTTGGTAGAAAAGTGAGAAAAGTGTACAAATCACCCCTCTCCTTCCCCTCCTTTTTTTTCCTCTAACTCAAGGGACCTGATTGTAACTTCCTTTATTCTATAGGGTGTGTTTCCCCCTTCCCTTCCTTTTGTCCAGGGGCCTATTTTGTAACTTTTCATCTTTTCATTTTTATTCGTTACGTTGTTTGTTGTTTGGATAATTGTTGTTGCTTAAACTAATTATAAATGACCCAAGTAATCATACGCCAACTCATTTATTCAAACATTAATGAACTTACATGAATAATACTATACTAGAATATTAATTGAACTCTAGAATATTAATGAAACTCTGGTAGTCTAATAGACATTATGCATCTGAAACCAGCATACAGCTGCATATTGCATTGCTTAAGAATAGCAAAAAGTCTTGGTCAAGCAGTTCATGCGACATGGACCTAACTTAATATATATATTCATATATACACATGCAAATTATCTGTATACATATGGAAAATGATATTGTGAACAAATATCATGGTCGAATGGATGAACCATCATGAAAATCCCATTAATTTTGCTCTTGTTGAGTAACTCACTGTTCGGAGCCGTTTGACACCATTGCGCCCGGCAGCTAAACGTCCATCACCAGCATTACTTCCTGTGAGTGAAAATATCGACACGGGGGATCCATCCGCCTGGGGGGGAAAAAAATCGAAGTTACAAACCAATCGATTCCATCAACAGAAATAATACAAATAAAGTACTTGAAAGTATCCTCCCACACATAAGGCATTTAAGAATTATTAAAATACAGTGGATTGGCAGGAAGAAACATCCATGGCAACAGATCACTAGAGCTACCCAAAGGCAGATGTCACCGCATATTACAACTAACAAATGACTACCAGTGTGGCAAAAGTAGTTTAGGGTGAGGCTCATAAGCTAAGGGAAATAGACCAGGCCTGCTAGGAATAAACTCGGTAAAACTATTAACATATCAAATCAAGAGTCAATGTATACATTTAGCTGAATAGAGAAAAAAACATTACTTTCACGTCTTGGACTAAATTCTCTACTCAAGTACTCAACCATCTAAGCAAGCATAACTGCAAAATGTTGTTCATCATGCTTCTGTGATTGTGACTTTTTATCTAAAAACTTTCAATCAATATCACCGTTATGAAACATCACAAAATGGCCTAGCAGTGAGTCACCTAAACTCCTCGCAAGAGGTCTAAAAATCAAATCTCACTAGGTACACATTTAGGGGTGGCTAGGGAAAGGGTAAAAAACAATACTCTGTTAGGCCACATGAAGGTGATTTCGGACTAATTAGTACAGGGACAACACCTAAAATACGATAACCATAGGTATCTAGAGAAAAGTGCATTTCGGTAGAAAAGTGAGAAAATAACTGTGATGCACTAAAATAAACGCTGTGATGCACCGTTTTTTCTTTTAACTGTGATGCACTAAAATAAAAATTGGTGCATCACAGTTAAAAATTTTAGTGCATCACAGTTATTTTTCTCACTTTTCTACCGAAATGCACTTTTCTCTTGAACCGAACACACATCAACGATGCACTAATCATACTCACGCTGAACAAAACTGAATAGCAAAGCATAAAATTAACAACCTTAACTAGTTGATTTTAGCCAAATTGAGAGGCTTTTATTTGTATCACACAAAATGCTTTTTCTTCAAAAGACGGTATCTTTTCAGTCATTAAATGCATTAGTGTCTTAAACTATATTTGAACACTCAAATTGTTCATCTTAAAGCTTCATAATAAAATAATAAAACCTCATATACTCCTTTAGTAAGCTTAGTGAGCATAGGTCCAACTGGAACACCAGGTGAAAGCAACATGTCTTGGGCAGATCCCATACACCGCCAGAAAGAAGAGCAGGAACAATTTTGTCATATAGATGAATTACATAATACACTCGTTTCACAATTTTAGCAGCCTGAATACGTTACAGAAAAAGTTAGCAATGATAAAGATTCATAATTATACACATCAATAAATAGTAGATGGTAGTCATCCATAAAGTTATCCAAATATCCCCCCTATAAATCTATATTTTATAATAGGCACAATTAGGTTACATCCAGAAATAAACAATTAGGTTAGGAATCTCCCATATTCGAGCAGGGACAACACCATACACGTTGATGCCCTAAAATGTGCAATGATGTAAACGAATTCTCTAAACATATACGTTGATGCCTTAATTTGTCCAACGATGCACTAATCATAGTCACTGATGCACTAAACATACAAACGGATGCCCTAATACCCCCAGCGATGCACTAAACATACAAATGGATGCCCTAATATGACTAACGATGCACAAAACATACAAATGGATGCACTAAACATACACACTGATGCCTTAATATGTTTGACGACGCACTACACTAATCATACTCATTTACTCATTTGATGCCCTAATATGTTCATCGATGCACTAATCATACTCATTTACCACCATTAATAGATGCACTAAAGTTTGTCAAACAGATGCCCTAAAGTATGTGAAACAGATGCATTAAACAAACAAATTGATGCCCTAACACATTATTAAAACAGATGCATTAAACAAAACAAACAAGCTGATGCTCTATTCAGTTTTAATATATATGCTATGTTTTACGATACCTAAGATGTGATGGGCTTCGACGTTAGTAACCCAGTCCCGTATGGCTTCTGATGTAGCGTCCTTTAGTGTGGTTGTCCCAGAATGAACTGCTGCTTTAACCTGCATTACATAGACAACATGGTATTTTTCATGTCGGAAAACATGGACATAAACAACATAGTTGACTTACATAAAGTTTAAAAAATACCAAAATACTACAATTTAAAGCAACCATTTTATAAGTACAAAAAAAATAGTATCTTAAACAAAAATGTACGTTACAAATGCAACCAGCCCACTTGGATTTGTGTACATTCGTGCAAGTCTACAGTCTACTATCTAATGGTCACATAGTAGCAATGAGATACAGTAGGCTAAGGTCATGCTCCACCGGCTAGTGGATGCAAGAGCATCCATAACAACTTTTTCTCTTTACCTAGTGTCTATGTTAATAAACGCAACAATCTGTTAACAGATGCACCAATCTGCTAACACAGATGCACTAATCTGTTAACACAGATGCACCAATCTGTTAACAAAGATGCACCAATCGGTAATAAGACCTGGGATTGGCATCCACTAACTTAAAGTTCTTGTTCCTAAAAGGTTTACCTTGCAGCTTCTGTTACAACAAGGCTTACTATTATTACAAACTACACATAATCGAGTGAATTGAAATAAACCATACAGATTTGATAACTAGACAATACCTCGATTGCAATTTTCACTTGCTCTACCATTTTGAAGGTTACAAATCCTACAACCATTCCTTTCCTTGTCTTGGCTGACTTATATTGGATTCCCTAGAAATCAGCAAAACTCATATTAGTAAAAAGACACCTCAGTACAATATAGACCATGGAAAATAAGAATTACTTAAATTTAAAAACAAAAGAATTCAGTAGGCTTGTAAAAGAATAGAGCAAACAATCAACGGGCTTGTTTGCATTCATTCATTTAGTTTAACCAAACAACTAGAACAACAGATTTTCGTATTGTTGTTCATTTAGGTTATGATACAGCCGTACAACAATGAACAAACGCGTCCAGTAATCCGGTACAGGTAGATGCACTAAATATGTAAACGGATACACTAAACATAATACAGATTCCTTAATATGTATAACGATGCACTAATCTTTCTCATTGATGCTCTAATATGTTTATCGATGCACTAAACATACAAATAGATGCACAAGTAGTTCCAACGATGCACTAAACATACAAATGGATGCCCTACTATGATCAACGATGCATAAAACATACAAACGGATACATACAAATTTTATCATACGATTATAAAATATAAGGGAGGGTCGAGTGGACTGCCACACACCTAATGTAATCGGTATGTACCTCAAATACTTTGATCTTGTCCATTGTATTGTAATTATACACACGGGTATACATGTCATCTGCACCAGCAACAACCTACTGCTAGCGGGCTACAAACTTTGCTGATCTGACTGTAATACATAGCGTAAGCAAACAACTCAGTTATGTTTGTATTTGATTGGTAAGCAAACATTAGATGAGTCTACTACAAACTTTAGATGAGTCTACTAAAAACTTTGCTGATGCACTAACATACAAACATATGCCCAAGTTATGTCCAATGATGCACTAAAAATACAAACAGATGCACTAATTATACACATTGATGCCTTAATATGTATAACAATGCACTAATCATTGATGCCTTAATATGTCACATGATTTAACAATAATTCAAAAATACTCAAAATTATCATTTGTTTACACACTGATGCTCAAAAATGTCAAATAACTAAAAAATAATCTAATTAATCGGTGGCTCTCAACTTTTTATTTTTAAACCTACAAAAATCATTACAAATGCCCTAATTTTATACAAATTCAAAATATAAGAAAGAAACAAGCTTAAAATGATATTAGTTAAATTTACATATAACCTAAATAAGTGCGTGAATTGAGCTGCAATTCCACTGAATAACGAGTACCAGTTTTGGATCGGTTTTTGATTGTATTTGTTGAATCTGTGTTTTTGATGTGTTTTTAGTAAAGTATGTGGGTTTCAATCTGATTTAATCAGTGTGTTATTTTTGTAGGTGTTTTTGTTAATGAAAATGATCGGATAAGTGATGGTGGTGGTGACGACGATGATGGCGATGGTGACGGTGGCGACGGTGGCGATGGTGGTGGTGGTGGTGGTGGTGGTGATGGTGGCGGTAGCGTGCTTGATTAGAGAGAGAGAGAGAAAGAGAGGCGTGTTTGGTGTGTGTGAATAACTGAGATAGAGACAGTTACTAATGCAATTGGCGTGTTTTGGTAGCGTTTTCCATTTTTCACCCTGATCTTTCTAATGTTACCAAATTCGTCCCTATAACTTTTTTTCTCACTTTTCTATCTAAATACACTTTTCTCTAGAACCCTACCCTATATATATATATATATATATATATATATATATATATATATATATATATATATATATATATATATATATATATATATTATATATATATATATATATATATATATATATGTAATAATATAAAAAAAATAATAAAAACAAGAGAGTAGGGAGAAGGGTTCACAACTCACCATCTTGGCCGGACACAAATTGGCTACTCGCCCCCTCCTCTCTCTCAGGCTCTTTAGCAGATGAGTCCGGATGGAAGGAGCGGAGTGGTTGGGGTGCCGAAATATGACCGGAAGAATCTAAGTCAATGAAAGATGTATCAGCAGCAGGTTTGTTCTTCTTGACTGGGCGAGAAGAAAGGCCTTCACCGGAAGGACGTTTACCAGTACCTTGAGCCCCTTTACTTCCTCCGGCTCCTTTGTCTTTCGTCTTCTTCGCCAAGCGGGCAGCAGCTTCCTCTTTCTTTCTCTTTGCTTCTAAAACCTTTTCATTGGGTACCTCCACGGCCTTCATCACAGGGGTTTTCTCCGGAATCTCCGCATTGGACCGAGCAGGCTCAGCCACATGCAGTGGTAGAACCTGTCCCTCGCGGAGCGGATCCCCTTTAACCATACCAGCCCCCTTTCGACGCTCCGGCTTGCGTAGGTACTCGGACATTGTTAAAGCTGCAAGTAAAGAAGTCAAGAATATATATATATCACTCGACAAAAATAAATAAATAAATAAATAAATAAATAAAAAAAAATAAAAAATATATACAAAACAAAAAGAGGGAAAGGGGAGGGGGGCTATACCCTCTCCTTCGGCATCCCTAAGCGCCGCCCGGAAACCGGGATACTCCCAATGAGATGATAATCCAAGTGCGTAATGAAAACCCCTAGGAATTTGGATGAGATCAATCACATGCTCAGCAAGCCTGTCGGCATCGTCAACTGAAAACTCCCCCTTCGGAAAGGGGTCTGAAATATCCGAATGATGATGTCGCCACGGCATGGCGAAGAGAATAGCTCTTCTGTCTATCAAAAAGAACTTTTTCTTCCATCCTTTTAATCCGGTTAAAATCTCATTGAAGCAAACTCTTTTTTCCTTCCCTCCCCTCTTCTCGAACGAGAACCACTCACCCTGTTTACTCAACTTGTAAAACGCTCGGAAAAGGGGAGCCGTTGGGACAATATGCAAACTCCTACAGTATACTTCAAATAAAGTGGCCTGGTGTAAGCCCAGCGGAACCATCTGGGAAATATGGACTTGCCAATACTTGATGACGTCCAGCAAAAATTCCGAGAAAGGCACGGTGATGCCACCTTCGGCGAAATCCTCTAAATATAATCCTATGGCGTCTGGAGGTAATTGGTCTATCGTCATGTCAGCTGGTGGAAGTCTCGGATTAAGATCCTCCGGAATATGATATTCCATTAACAACATGGTCATGTCCGTCTCATCCATTTTGCTAGTATGTTTTGAAAGGAATTGTAATCTGTTAAAGGAATTGTAATTTGAATGATTTGTAATTCAAAGAGTTGTAATGTGTTGTAATTGTAATGTGTATGAATTGTAATTGATGTTTTCTGTCACTGTGTTTGGTTGGATCTCAACGTAATTGTAATTCGAAAAATTTATAAAATTTCAAAAAATTTATAAAAATTCGAAAAAATTTATAAAAATTCGAAAAATTTATATAAATTCGAAAAAATTTATAAAAATTCCAAAAATTTATAAAAATTCAAAAAATTTTATAAAATTCGAAAAAATTAAAAAAATTCCAAAAATTTATAAAAATTATAAAATTTAAAAATTTTATAAAAAATTTATAATAATTTAAAAATTTGGATTTTTATAAAATTTTTTGTAAAATTTTTAAATTTTTTGAATTTTTAAATTTTTAGATTTTTATAAAATTTTTAAATTTTATGAATTTTTTATAAAATTTTTCGAATTTTATAAATTTTTTATAAAATTTTATATATTTTTCGAATTTTATAATTTTTTTATAAAATTTTTAATTTTTTATATTTTTTGAATTTTTAAATTTTTATAAATTTTTTGAATTTTTATAAATTTTTTTGAATTTTTATAAATTTTTTCGAATTTTTATAAATTTTTTGAATTATTATAAATTTTTTATAAAATTTTTTGAATTTTAAATTTTTAAATTTTTATAAATTTTTTCGAATTTTTATAAATTTTTTGAATTTTATAAATTTTTTATAAAATTTTTAATTTTTTAAATTTTTTGAATTTTTAAATTTTTATAAATTTTTTGAGTTTTTATAAATTTTTTGAATTTATATAAGTTTTTTGGAATTTTTATAAATTTTTTCGAATTATTATTATTATTATAAAATTTTGAATTACAACGTAATTCAAAACTTTCTATCCAACATCCTATGTAATCTGAATTCCCTCCTTTGATGTAATTGTAATGTCTGAATTACAATTACAAAGCAAACCAAACAGCCTACGTAATGTAATCTGAATTACAATTCCCTCAATTCTGTGAACCAAACAGCCTACGTAATGTAATCTGAATTACAATTACATTCAATTACGCCAGATTACGGCGAACCAAACGCCCCCTCAGCTTCCGGAAAGTCATCTTCCCGGGAGGAAACGGACCGGCGGGACATCGCTTAACCGAAGGATATGTAGAGTATAGCCGAACAACAAACGATAATAAGACAAGAATAACGGGAAACGTACCTTTGATTCGGACGAACGGCGAAACGAACAAATGAAAAACGTTGGGAAAAGACGAATGAGTAATGTGTCAGAGGTAAGAAATAAATTACGGTGGTTGAAATAAAATAAAGGCGGCTATTTATAGGCAACAAAGAGAGGGCGCGAAACGTCGCGTCGTGTCAGACGCTGACGTGGCACCATCTCATCCACACGATGACGCATGCTCCACGTGTCATGATCTCAAAAATGCGGTAAAAACGACGGCGCTCAAATAAACGAACACAATAATGGCTTTTGGCGTTTTGTACATGAGCAGCGGTAAAGAAGCCCCGTCCGGCTGAACACGTCGGCAAGCCGGAAGGCGAAAAATTAAAGTATCACACTATCGCTACACGATACTATGATACTGGGGGGGGGGGGGGGGGGGGACATGTCGGCGTATATGGCCGACTGGCCCTAGCCGAACGACAATACAGGCCGTTCAGATTAATGAATAATTCCAGAACAAGTCAAAACTTAGAACATATGAATCCGAAAGGTTCTGTCCGAACGGATTCCCATGACCGAACGACCCGTTTGAGCCGTTCGGACCAACGGTCATCTCCCGATCACGAAGTCAACTTTGATATTAATAGTGTGTGACAGAATTACAGTAACCATGTCAGGTCAGGAAAAAGACCCAAACATGGTAAGTTCTAGGTGCCGCCCGAAGCGGTTGTCAGTATGTTTGGACGCATCCGATGGAGACAAAAAAGGGACTACTATATAAAGGGGCAGTTTCTACAGTAATGGTAACTCATTTTCTACACACAGTACTTAATCCATAAAACACACTTATTATCTTACCTTCATATACTTATTCTTACGCCGGAGTTTGGTCCTGGGGTCACACCCGGGGTGAGACTAACGCGTCTACTTTCTTAGCAGCTATCCGAAGGGCTTGACGGACTCAAGGCCGAAGGTTTGTAATATATAAATGAAATCATGGCTTAAGGGTTTGTTTATAAAATGATTCTGCATGATTAATTGTTACTAATTACTAGTATTTGTTAAAACTCTTTTCAATTCCTTAGGTTCTCAGTGCAAGTCTGTGATGACAAGGTGTTTATACCGTTAAGGCCTTCTATTCTAGCTATTTGGAGTAGTTGTACTAGAAAACTGTGGTAATAAAAAATCACAACTATGATACAATATAAGAAAATCATTGAAATTCGTAAACAAATATTACGAATGTACGTAAACTTTAATGAAATGAAAAACAGGAAGTAGATGAGTTGAAAATAAGAAAATTTTGTGGTACAACGATTATTGAAGCACTCGTACAGCCGGAAATTGCAAAGATGCCTGAAACTCCACATGTTAATTGTGTGTTCTTTGATATAAAAAGTGATTAGAGAAAAGTATTTGTTTTTTTTGTTTTATAGTGTTGTGTCTCATCTCTTTTGCTACAACTCAATGGTTGTTCTTATACCCCCAAGATAGCAATCGATTTTTGATGATGTATGAATTGTCCAGGCCCGAATCCGATCCACCGACGCAAAACATAGTCTTTCGATCAGAAGCCGAAGCAGTCTACTGGAGAAACAATTTTGAATAATATATGTCTTTGCTTTATAAAATCGATTAATTGTTTGATAGATTTAGAGTAATCAAATACGTCATAGCCAGAAAATCATACAAGCAAGTTTGGTGAATTAGTGAGATTGTGACATTAGGGGTTTCCAAAGTAAATCATGTGATAGCCAGAATATTCTTCATAGGTAATGAAAAAGAGTCTACCTAGGCTTGGTTTGAAGTGTTCATAAACTTTTTAATTCAATTAGGTAAATACGCTCTTCTCTTCTCATAAAGTGTTGGTCCTATCAATGCCCAGGCCTAACTATCAAACACTACACGTCTATAAGACTAAATTCAATACCGAGTTAGTGGAAGAAAGCGCATACTCAATCTAAGAATAAAAATTAAATGGATCTAGTGTTTTATATGGAGAGAAGACTTATTAGGTGAAACTTAAAACTAGCATTCGATATTTAAATATCTTCTAGAAAAAATTACATGTATATGAAAGCAATTTTATCAAAGATCTACATCTAAGGGGTAATATTTGACATTTGCTTATTATATGTGATTTGGTTGGACATCACATGCAGGTTACATGTTTGGGGTTGGACACATGACAGTAGTCAAAATTATCATTTGTAATCAATCTCGACAATTTCAAAGTTATAAACAAATTTTAAATAGGCTCCATAGTCCATACACAACAAAACAAGCAACTAAAGATTCGACCTTATATATATATACACCAAAGGTGCATATGGTGAACCCCAAGGGTCCTCACAATGTATTCAGATCAGTACGAAAACATAATTCAAAAACAGATCATTGAGCAAATAACAAATCTAAATAACTGAACGACTTCATTCCAACTGCTCTAATCATGAAACTTGCAAACATAAAGTTAGTACATTTTCATCATGGCGTACCTGCTAAACGTTTCAGCATCACTAACCAAACCAGTGGTTTACGTTTCTGCATCACTGACTAGAAATGATAGATCTTTAACTTTATCCAAGTGAGGCTTCACGAACTTAGCAAAGAACTTAGAATCAGAAATGCTGAAAACTGTAGTAGTAGGCTTAAATTTCAAAATTTTCTCTCTTTCCAAAATCTCCAATACACGTAATCTAGGCTTAAGCCTCCCGTCAAGGCTAAAGATAAGAACATACGGGTATCTAAAAATGTACGAGTTATCAAATCTTCCCGAACTAAGCAAAAAGATGCTCAGCAGTCTCTTTAATTCTCCTCTTGGATAACGCAAATACATTGGGAAACTTCCTAAACGTCGAAATAATATCAACTTCCGTATACCCTAATCTACGAAAAACATCCAACTTTTGCTTCCAGCTCTCGAGTGACATTGAACCAACAGTCCTAACAGCGTAAACAAACAACTTTGATTCTCTATCAACATCCATCTCATCAACCCTTTTAACAAACTCCTTAAAGTTCTCTTCTTTATGCAACAAAAACCTCGGAAAGTTATAAAACAACTGCAATGTTTGTGACTGTTCAATTCCACAACTTCTCATAAACTCGACATTCGGCACCAAAGTCTTATCCAAATCATAATTCAAAAACCACCCAAAATTTTTCAGAATACGCGAATCATACATCTTATCACCCAAAACCTTCTTTAACACCTCAACCGAACGTTCAATAAAATAAAGGGAAACACGGGTTAGTATCCGCGGGTCTGCTGACATGACATCAGCCATCTGAGTTGCTGATAAACCCATGTCCTGAAAAAAGTTGATTTTCGGCTTGATTGTTTGTTCAAGCTTGGAAGTTAGTAGCTTCGGCCTAGTTTTCTCGATTTTCGCTAAAAAGGTATCTGAAAATCCTAATTCTCTTAAAAATGATGCAACTGAACCACTTTTTTTCGCGCTTTCTGAATCAGGTAACGTTGAACTAGTTTTATAAGCAAGGATTCGTTTGCCTGGTTGAGTAGTGGTTGAAAATGAGGAGAGCAATGGTGTAGGATTATTTATGTAGTTTGTTTTAATGGGTACTAATGTGATTCTTCGAACTTTTGTTATAGACATTTTATCAAACAGTTGTGCAGGATGAAAAATAGTGTTAGAACAAAGCAGACGCGTTTGCATTAACAAAGAACGACTAGATTCTGCAAAATAAACACCTTGCTATGGAATTACTATATCTCCAGTTGCATATCGAATAAAATGCTGAACACCTTTACGTTACTTTTAAATACCACAGGTAACTTTCATGCCTTTCTTTCTTTGTTTTTAGGAAGTAGAGACATCTCAAGCCTATTATAATAGAAGCTTTTGGCAATGGGTCTTGGTAAGGTCTCGTGTTCGGGTTTCATTTGAGAGGTTAAAGATCTAGCTAAGTTCTGAAGTCACTAGTACGGTAGTACCGGTGGATATTCCTACCAACTGCTTTTCACGGTATCAGAGTTTTTTTGTTCGGTTTGTTGTCAGTGTTTTTGTTTTTGTTAGGATGGTCGGCAAGGGCATGATTTTTTCACCATACACCTCAGCGCCACGTCAGCTTTCTCTCTCCTCTCACTCCCCTTCATCTCACTTCACCATTTACTCGTCAAGGCAAACACATCTTCACCTTTCATTAAAATGCACACTTTATACAAATATACCCCACTAAATACCCCACACACACTCACACTCAAAATAAAAAATAATAAAACTTAAGGAATTATAATGGTTATCAGATCACCACTATGCTTCTTGGTATATGTGTTTCCTGCGTGGATAATGGTGGAGGGCAAGGTAAATACGTGTGAGAATCGATAGTGGTGAAGGGTTCACCTATCCCTTGCCAAGCAGTCTTAGAAATTTTTGTCGACATGTTTACCCACTTTATTAACATGAGAACAATTTTTTATTCTCTTTTGCTACGTAATTTTTATGTTTTAGTACTTTTGACTTATCAAAATTTATATTTTATGTTCTCTTTTTATTTCGCAGTTTTATAACAAAGAAAAAATTTAAAAAATTATAAAAAAAAAAAGAAAAAAACATAAGGGCGCTTATTTGGTTTTGGGTTTATGTTTAATAAGCCCACTTTTTGCGGCTTAGAGCATAGAGTATCACCACTTAAGTTAAACCTTAACTCAGTGCCACGTTAGCGCCACATCAGCTTTAACATCTTAACCTTAACTAAAAAAAAAACACCCTTATCATAACTCAACATTTTGGGCCCCACTTTTATTATAATTAAACAAAAAAAAAAAAAAAAAAAAGAGTTAAAGCTTAACTCACCGCACGGTGTAGAAGTTAAAGTTTAACTCACAAAAAAAACACCATTCACGTAGCGTTAAAGCTTTAACGCATCACCTTCACTTGGCCTTTAACGTAAGACCATGGTGTGGTTAACGTGGGTTTAACGCCAAAATGTGAAACTTTCACCCACTTGCATGGTTAACACACCGTGTGCTCTTATATTGAAACTTTTCGATTCATTACGTCATAATGAACTTATATAAGCCAATGTCAAAATAAGGGACAAATAGTGAGCTTATGAAACATAAGGCCAAAATCAAATAAGCCGTAAGCCGAAACAAACACCCTAAGTGTTTGTTTTGATAATGATTTTGCATAATCAATCTTTAATTATTTTATTAAAACTCTTTTCAATTCCTTCGGGTTGTAGTGCAAGTCTATGATGATACGGTGTTTATACCGTTAAGCCTTCTAGCTATTGGAGTTTAAACCTTCGTAAACGAGAAGTAGGAACGTAAATTCTAACTAAATGAAAAACGGAAAGTAATCAGTGTTTTGATGATGTATTAATAGTGTAGTCCGAGTTCGATTCACCGGCACAAAACATAGTCTTCCAAAAGCCCATAGAGTCGACCCGAAAATTTGGTATTAAATATAATATATGTCTTTGCCTTATTAAATCGATCAATTGTTTCATAGATTTAGAGTAATCAAATACGTCATAGCCAGAAAATCATACAAGCAAGTTTGGTGGATTAGTGAGATTGTGACATTAGGGGTTTCTAAAGTAAATCATGTCAATTCTTCATAGGTAATGGAAAAGAGTCGACCTAGGCTTGGGTTGAAGTGTTCATAAACTTTTTAATTCAATTAGGTAAATACGCTCTTCTCTTCTCCTAAAGTGTTGGTCCTATGAATGCCCATGCCTAACTATCAAACACTACACACGTCTATAAATTGAATACCAACCGAGTCAACACACGTTATTCGACTGGTAGTTTGGCACTGCACGTTAGGAGAAAGAAAGCACTTTCTTAATCTTAGAATAATAAAAATTAAATGGATCTAGTGTTTTATAAGGAGAGAAGAAAGACTTGGCAAGTAAGAAAGAAGAAAGAGAGATTATGATGAAAAATGATTGGACCAATACACATGTCAAGTCATTTTATCGGTATAATTTTGTAAACTCTTTCTTAATGTATCATTGCTCATATTTAAATATCTTTTATGATAAACGCTTACATAAATAGTCAAGGAGCGACAATTGGACAAAGAACCACAAAACTATAGAAGTGTTCCAGACTTCCAGCTACGATTGGTTACATTTATATTCTAGTCAAACACAATCATTTTCATTGGGGATTATAAATATGCGCTTACACACATGTGAAGAAAAAAAAGCTGAGTTTAACTATTAAATTGTGGAATTAATCATGATGTTGTTAACTGAAACATGGAATACTTGAACTTTTAAGAACTAAAGGTTTCCAAATTTATCAATAGAAGATACACATATAAAAAATAGCTAGAATACGTAAGTCGATAACCTTTATGAGATACAACCACATAGATCATGTTTCGTTATCTATCTTATGATCTGTAAACAATTTCTAAAAGCAATCTGCACAGATACCTGAAATCTGCTGCGAAACATCATACATCGTAGGCCTCATTTCAGGATTAGCATTTAAACACTTAATTGCCAAGACAATAACGGAGGTGAGCATCTTCTGTATTTCTGGTAAAGGAAATGGAAGACGATGATCCACTAAATCTTTTAACTCCATCTTTTCATATGTGAGAGAGGTGATAATATCTCCCGGATGCTCTCCTTTCACCAGTTCAATTGCAAGTATGCCGAAACTATACACATCACACTTTACAGTGACCTTTATTGAAAAAGTAAGTTCTGAAAAAAAAAAAAAAAAAAAAACAATGAAGAATGAGCTATTTGTCAAGTATATCGGTACATAGAAAACAAAAGATTTAAAATTCGTAACCTGGTGCCATGTATCCAAATGTTCCTGCAATGGCAGTCTCATTGGCGGTGTTTGGATTCAGAATCTTGGCTGTGCCGAAGTCTGAAATGAAAGCCTCATACTCTGAATTAAGCAGAATATTTTTGCTTGATATATCTCGATGAACTATAGGGGGAGAACAATCATGGTGCATATACGATAAAGCATGAGCAATGTCTTTGATTATATCAACTCTCTTGATCCAGTCCAATGCTTGAGCCATGTCTTTTTTCAATAGTTGATATAAATCACCTCCTTCCAAGTACTCATACACCAAAAATGATTTTTTTCCATGTGAACAGTATCCATAGAGACTCACAATGTTGCGGTGCCTTATTGTAGTCAATGCCTTCACTTCATTTAAGAAACTGTTACGGTCGATCATGTCGGAATCTGAATGAAGTTTCTTGACAGCAACAATCCTATTTGATGGTAACTGAGCTTTGTACACACTTCCAAATCTTCCCTTTCCGATACAATATGCTTCATCGAACTCTTGTGTCGCCTCTATGATATCATCATATGTTTCCCTTCCTTTAAAAGACAATACGGACAAGAAATCCATGTCCTGATCCTCTTCCAGCTGCTCTATCGAGGACTGCTCCTTTTCTCGGTGAGAGAAGATGAAAATTCCCATTAATATACTGAGAAGTAAAAACAATCCAAGAACAAGTGTTACAATAATTGAAAATTTGAGGTGTTTTTCTTTATTATCCCCTGATTTTCTCAGATAGTTTTTGCACTGTGGTAAGCCGGTAACATTACCACACAAACCTTTGTTCCCTTGTAACGCTTCAAACGGAGCATTCAAAAAGGCTTTGCTATTTGGAATCGGGCCTTGGAAGTCGTTGTAGGATATATCAATGCTAGACAGTCCCCTCATTTGTTCCATAGACTTCGGAATATTGCCAGAAAGTTGATTGTGAGAAAGATTAAGCCTCTCCAAACTACTCATACTTGCAATTTCTGATGGTATATTTGAAGTTAATGAATTGTAACTCAGATCGAGAGATGACAAGTGAGACAATTGACCTAATTGAACTGGAATTTCATGATCTAATTCGTTATTTGCCAAGTTCAAATAATTAAGATTTACGCAATTCCCCAAAGTATGAGGGATTCGGCCATCAAAATTATTTGAAGATAGGTCCATGCGATAGAGTTGTGTAAGTGATCCTAGTTCTGAAGGTATGGCACCAGATAGTTGGTTACCGCTTAAAAATAGGCTCCCTAAACTGTTTAACATCTCAAATTCCTTTGGGATCTTTCCAACCAAATGATTAAAGGAAAGGTTAACTATTCCTAGCTGACTAGAATTGCCAAGAGATGGAGGTAGGCTACCACTGATATTATTTCCTCCGAATTGCATCGTACCCAAATTTTTGCACTTACCCCAATTTTCAGAAAGCTCTCCATAAAATTTGTTGTCTTGGAGATCCATCAATCCAAGGATCGGGTAAACACCAAATATTTCAGATATATTTCCAGTAAGCTTGTTTCCATTGGCCCGTACTCTAACTAGCTTTGAACAATTATACAAGCTCTTGGGCATCTCCCCTGTCAGTTTATTACCACCTACAAGCAGCGCCTGTAAATTCCCACCATTACATATTCTATTAGGTAAAGATCCTGAAAAATTATTATCAGAAAGTTCCAGTTGAAATAACTTAAGATTTCCTAACTCTTGTGGTAGTGGACCAGAAAACTTGTTACCACTAAGAAACAGTTTTTGTAGATGCAGGAGGTTACCGATTGACTTTGGAATGGAACCATTGAGCTGATTAGTATCTAGTTGTAGATTGATCATGGATATCATGTTTCCGAACTCTTCAGGAACAGAACCAGAAAGATTATTCCAGGAGAGTTGCAGAAAGGTAAGTGATTGAAGAAGACCTAGAGAATTGGGGATCGAACCCGTGAGTTCATTATGGCTAAGACTTAACCGTCGAAGTGATCTTAAACTACCTAGTTCAGGAGGAATGGGACCGAGTAGAATATTCTTAAATATATTTAGTTCAGTCAGCATGCTTAGATTTCCTAAAGTATTTGGAATAGGACCTTTTAGATTGTTGACCTGCAATTGTAGCTCATCTAACTTTGAGAGATTTCCTAGTTCATAAGGAATTATACCACATAGATTATTACCATCAAAATATATGGAAATGAGGTTGGTCAAGTTACCTAGACATAAAGGTATGACATCACTGAGAGCATTACTATTCAGATGTAGCTCATTTAGAAACTTCATACTGCATATGCCTTGTGGGATTGAACCAGTTAGCTTATTATCAGACAAGTGAAGTGCCTCAAGATTTTTCAATTGCCCGATTTCTGGCGGGATGATACCAGAAAAATAATTGACATTCAAATCAAGGTAAATAAGTTTTGACAGGTTGCTGATGTCAGGTGGGATGATACCGTAAAAGTAGTTTACACTTAGTTCAATATGGGTGAGGTTGGGGAATGACGAAAAGAACAAGCTATTTAGTGTACCGGTTAAACTTGAGGATGAGAGGTTCAATCTGTTTATGCTTCCATCAGAATTGCAAGAAACTCCGTACCAAGTGCAAGGAGACATAGTTCCCCTTATTTGAGTAGAAGAGCCGTTTTGACTATCAGGAGGAAAAGATATCCATGAAGATAATACATAACTGTTGTTTTGTTGGAGGCTCTCTTTCCATTTAAGAAGAGCAGCGACTTCATCAGATGTAACATACGCAACAATTGAAGAAAGGGAAATTGCAGCAATCATGATAATAGATAACTGGATGATCGGCTTCTCCATTCGTAAATGATACATCTCCATGTTTAGGATATGTTAAGAAGAAAGGTTAATAAAAATGCAAACTACACTATATAGTCGGCAGGAAAAGAGTTTTTGGGACCAAATACTACATTTCATAATTAAAGATAAAACAAACACATGTTTCGTTCATCCATATTTTGAATCATACCATCACATAATCGACGGAGAAAGTCAAATCCTCATATGTTATGTTCATACTGAATTAAACAAGGTTCTCTACTTTTCCTTCTTTTGATTGTTTAGGGTGCCTTCGGTTTGTGAGTGAAGTTATTTTGGATTTGGGGTACAATTTTGATTTGGTATCTCTTGTTGGATATCTAATGTGAGTTTGGCAAGTTTTATACTTATGTCTAAATAAAATGATGAAACAAACTAAAGCGGGTTTGTATATTTGGACATGTAGTTAAAAAAAAAAAAAAAAAAATTTGAAGCCTTGAGGTGCATTAAATTTGAAGCCAATGAAGCAACAAGTACAAGTTGTTAAAACATCAACCATTTGTACTTAATGTATTACAGTTGATATAAGTGTTGATATAAGTGGTAGAAGTAAAAATGACGCAGGACAAACGGAAGTGTATTTAGATAAATAATAGAATATCCCGTAATCGACACTATTACGACGTAACTGCATTCTTCCACTTACAACGTAACTAAACAGAACCACCAGACATAAAAGTTAACGAGACGATTACGGCGTAGGTAAGGCTTTAGCCTTACGCCGTAGCTAAGTGTTTTGCATCATTATAAAGCATATCCCATAACGGGAATGGATGTATTTACGCAAATGGAGCTTTGACTTTGTTTGACTAATAAGGGAGTAAACCCGTTACGTTATTAGAGAAGACGTAAACACGGATTATGATCATACAAATACTTTCACTTGATTTCATGTGAAATATATGTGTTTCCTAGGTTTAGATAAGCCTTGGCTAGAGGCGTTTATCAAAATATTTGAGTTGGCATTTTGTTAAAACAGGAGGTTGTGATTTTGGATCACTCTAATTCTAAAACCCGTTTTGAGTGTTCCTAATGAAACACATAACATATTCATACCTGTATTGAAAGATACACATTTTTCGGGTAAGGGGAAAGTCTACTTTCAAAAATGTCCAGAACCATACAGTGGGCTGGCGCGTCGGAGCGCCAGCAGCGCGCCAGGCCCAGTTGTTGGGTCATTTGGTTTTTGGCTAACGTTTGTGGTTTTATGTGTTTCGAAGGTTTATTTGTCATCATTAAAGCATAAGGAGACCTAATTAATGTTGTCCCAACAATCCCCCCTTTTTGATGATGACAAATAAATTCCGAAAGCAAATAAATTATAAAACGTAGCGAAGGTTGAAAACGCTTTTGATGTAGCTTGCGTCTTCACCTTGCTTTGTAATTTGGTGAAGCTTGACCTTTGTCTTGACTTAGTCTTCCCCCGAGCATGAGCTCTTGCCTTTTTTCTCCCCCTTTTGTCGAATCAAAAAGGTTGGATTTCACATGAACTATATCCCTAGATATAAGCTTGAACTTTATCTTCCCAATAACATGCTCTGTTGGGAATGCTTAAAGTGACGATCATTATCGAGTCAATGAGTCTTGTAATATGGTCATGTAATAGCTTGTTAGAATCGGAAAAATATAGTCTATATGATTGTAGAAGTGTGCCGTCTAGTTTAATCTTAGTATTTACGTTAATGATGAATTAGTGAAATATGTAAGGACGGCACACTTCCCCCTTCTCATTATATGGGAGACTATAAATAGTGTAAACCTCTCATTTGAGAGGTAGTGGTTGATGAAGTGTAAGAGAAATTCTCTCTTATTTTCTCCTTATTTCTTTCTCTCTCTAAACACATTAGATAGGTATGATGTGATCTAAAATAGGGGAACAACAAGTGGTATCAAGAGCTAGAAGATGATTTAGAAGTTTTTGTTGTGTTTTTTATTTTACTGTTACTGTTCACGTTGTTACTATTCACATCGTTACTGTTAACGTCATAGCTTATTTTCTGCTTATTGAGTCTTATCAAAAGCTTATCACTATTTTTTTTAGCACTTCAGATTATCAGATCTAAAGTTTTTTGGTCCAATAAATCCAGAACAGTCCTGTTACTGTTTCAGTCAAGATCTATTATTTTTATTTTGTTGAACAAAAGCTGTATCAGTTTTTTTGTTTTTTAGTGCGTAACTATCCAGATCTATAAACTCTCTTTGTCCAACAAAAGCTGTATTAAGTGCTTCATTCTAAGCTTATTTTGAACTGACTGATAAAAAACTGGTAAACACTCGTCGGAAAAAGTTGGTCGGAAAAGTCATCGGAAAACTGGTAAACAGAGTTGGTCGAAAAACTCATCGAAGAAAACTGGTAAAAGAGTTGGTCGGAAAACTAATCGGAAAACTCATCAGAAAACTCATCGAAGAAAACTGGTCAAAGCGTTGGTCGGAAAACTCATCGGAAAGTTTTATCGAAATTGCTTGTATAAGTAATTTCGATAAACCCTCTTCTATCGAAATTTGATTTCTTGTAAAGAAATTCGATAAGCTATCGAAATTGTGAAAACTATCGCAATTGTAAAAGTTATCGAAAATCTGGGCACTAAGGTTTATCGCAAATGCAGAAAGTTTGACTTTATCGCGAATTCTAAAAGTTTGACTTTATCGCAAATTAACATCATCAGCCAACATTAAAAAAAAAAAAATAAAATAAAATAAATAAATAAAAAAAATAATAATAAAAATAAAAAAAAATATATAAAAAAATAATAATAAATAAATAAATATAAAAAAAAAACCAAAAAAAAAAAAAAAAAAAATTCATTCGAGACAACAATAATCAACAACAGTTAACATCATCCATTTCTATTGTCTTATACTAACCAATTTTAACAGCTACAATAATCAACATCAGTTAACCGCAACTTTTACTAACCATTTCACATCTTCTACTAACCATTTCATAGATCTCAGTTTTTTAGTTCACTTTGGGTACCAATCTTTATAGATTTTTTTTGTGAGTGAACTAAAACTCATCATAGATCTAAAATTTCAAAACGAAAAGAAAAGAATATTCACGATCTCAGTTTTTTCATTCGTGGTGTACTTTGTTTAAAAAGATCCAACACACGAAAAAGTAATCATCATAGATCGATTTTTTTTAGAAGTATAACTTCCTATTAATTTTCGAATCATATCTAAGCAACAAAAACCATACGGTTTTCATCCCCACTTTGGTTCGGTTCAATCTAACGAAAAAAAAAAGAGAAACCAAGATCTCGGTTTGTGTTGTTCTTTCCAAGAAAAGATCTCTAAAAGACCATTTTCAAAACACATCATCATTGATCTGTGAAGCAACGCTTCAATTTTATTTTTTGATTATTAAAAGATGAACTAGAACAAGATTGTTCCATTCAACTTTTGAATCGGTCAAGGTATAAAAAAAAAAAAAAAAAAAAAACAAGAAAAGGAAAAACAAAGATCTCAGTTGTTGTTCACTTTTGGGTACCAATCTTTATAGATTTTTCGTGAGTGAACTTTAATCCATCATCGATCTAAAAGAAAAATTAAACAAAGAAAATCGAACACACCTTAAATATTTGAAGATCTTGTCACTTGTGTTTATTTGTGGTTTTGTTTGACCAGTGAACCAAAAGATAACAAGGTCGAATTGTTTAATTTTTGTGGTTTCGTTTTATTTTTTGTGGTACTAAAGATTAGGATTAAGTGAGATAAGTGGTCTTTTATAGCAACATATTTAGGGTTAGGCTTAAGTGTGTTGGGTTGCATAGTTAAATTTGAATTTGGAGATGGGCTTTGAGTACTAAAATGTGGCTGGACTAATTTGATCGTGGGCTTGATTTATTTTTATTAGTTCACTTGGACTGATTACACAGGACGAATTTAGTTGTTGCTTCTTGGTGGAATTTATTTTTTTCTTTTCCGATTTTTTTTTTTTTTTTTTTTTTTTTTTTGTATAACTTTGGATTGAGCCAATATTATTAGAAGTTTGTGGTGGACTCACATTTGTTACTGTTGGGTCCATCAGTACCCAATAATACTTAAAACAAGATTTGGACACAAATTAACTAAGTGTTAATTAAACCGAGAACAATTCAAGTCACTGAGTGAACAGTCACTCAGTGAGTCATCTTCAGGATGCTTAAGGCGAATTCAAGAAGAAGGATTCACTACTCAGGAAGGCGGTACTCTCTGAGTAGGACTTAAGCCGAAGAAGAAGATGATGGTTCAGTGAGTGTTGGACAAGAACTCACTGAACCCCAGTCTCCTCAACAACAATAAGTAATTGAAGACTGAAGAAACCAACACCTGAAATAAAGGCGGGAATAAGTGGGAAGTGTTTAAGAAGATAAGAGTGCCAGACCAACCACTCTTATCTTGTCAGCAAACCTTCCCTTATGCGGCTAAAAGTCATGGAGTGTCAGACCAACCACTCCTAAGACTTTTTGGCGCATTCCTATTGGTTCTTGGAAATGAAAATTACTATTGTAATTGTCAGACACGTTTGCTTCAACAACTTGTATTACTTTAATCACTTTTACTCATGATACTTGTGTATAAATAGGTTCAGATAGGAGAGAAGTTGAGTGTGTTTTGTACATTGAAAGCCTTAGACTTTTGCAAAACAACTTCTCTCCTACAAAGAGTAACTAGTCCCTGAGATAGCTCAGTGAGGCACATTGTTACCACTTAAGCATAGCTTAAGTTTAGATAGGAGACACCATACATTGTCTATTCAATCCCAAGTGTTTGTTCCACAAAACACTTTGGTAATAGATTCTTTGATTCATTTCTAATAAGAATTTAAACGTTGAAAAATACTTTGTGTTTTTACATTTACGTTTCATTAACTGATAGAAAGAATCATTACATTGTATTAGTCATAAACACAAATAGATTAACTTTCTAGTTAATTCTAAGCGTGTAAAGGGAACAACAAGTGGTATCAGAGCCTCTGGTTTATAAAATCTTTCAAAATTAACCAAGAGTGCTCAAGGTTTTTAAAACCAAGATCCTACTATGACTGATGCAAATGTGCCCCAGCTAGTCGACAAAAAGGGTGGAAGCTTTTCAGCTGTTGCCCCACGACTTGAAGGTGGTAAATTTAGCAAGTGGAAAAAGCGAATGCTTTGCTACTTGACTGGTATGGAACCATACTACAACACTTGTGTCAAAGATGGTCCTTATGTCC
Organism: Artemisia tridentata subsp. tridentata; assembly: GCA_021014915.2. Classification (NCBI taxonomy): domain Eukaryota; kingdom Viridiplantae; phylum Streptophyta; class Magnoliopsida; order Asterales; family Asteraceae; genus Artemisia; species Artemisia tridentata. The sequence continues at coordinate 191,213,896 of CP139506.1, read as the reverse complement.
CAAAGACTGCTGAAGGGCTAAACAAGCCTGAGGCTCAATGGACCATTGATGAGAGGAGGGTGGTCAATCAAGACCAACGCCTGAAAAGCATCATTATATCATGTCTTCCCGACGATATAATGGAATCAGTCATCAACTGTTCAACAGCCAAGCAAACTTGGGATGACTTGGTCAATAGCTTTGAGGGTCCCTCAGATACCAAGGAAAACAGGGTCATGGACTTGAAACTTGAGTATAATACTTTCAGGGCAAAAGACTCTGAAAGTCTCTCTCAGACTTATACCAGATACAAGACCTTGATAAACGAACTATCAAATGATGGTGTAGTTTTGTCAAAGCATGAGACAAATGTTGGCTTTGTCAACAGTCTCCCTGAGAAGTGGCTAAACTTCTCACAAGGCCTGAGGAATGCTAATCACATTCAGACCCTTGAGCTCCCTGAGATCTATGAGAAGTTTGTCTATGAAGACAACTTAATCTCAAGGAGATACCCTGACTCAAAGGCTCTTGAGTCCAAAAAGGCCTTGACCTCCACACCCATATCAACTGCTTTTTATACTAATGGTGTTGTGCAGGACTTTCAAGAGGATTCTGAGGATGAAATTGATGAAAGGACTAGTGATGAGTACCTAAAAGATCTAAACTTGGAATTCCAAGAGAGGGCACTCCTTGCTAGTTCAAAACGTTTCATCAAAAGAAACTAGTCCAACTTTTCAAAAGGAAAAGCAAATGAAACCACTGAATGCTTTAATTGTGGTAAAAAGGGTCATTTTGCTAGGGACTGTTATTCTAAAACCACCTCAGAACCCTCTTACAAATTTTCAGGAAATAGTTCCTCAGGAACTAGCAAGTTTCAACCTAGAATGTTTCAGTCGACCCAACAATTTCAAAACAAGGGTCAAAAAGACTTTGAAGCAAAATATAGGAAAGCCAAGGCTAAACTTGCAATTCTTGAAACTAATCCCTCTATGTCTCAGGCTGCTCAAACATCCAAACCTGTTCAGGCAAAGAATAAGGTTTTGGTAGCTGAAGCTTATGATTGGGATGAAGAAGAGGTATCCTCAAATAAGGAAATTAGAGTGAGTGCACTGATGGCACTCTCTGAAGGTGATCAAGTGGCTGTTGGGAAAAGCCATGCAAGGAATGGAGAGTGGGTAAACATCACCATGAAGAAGGTAAACACTTTACTTTCTATGGATGATGATTCTGATTGGCAGTCTTACATGAATTATATTTGTGTAGATCTTAAATTTGTTGAGGAACAAAGGCTTAACATGTTTTCAAAATATAACAACATAGTGTCAGAATTGAATAAATGTAGAGATGAATTGCTTGTACTGAAGCAAGCCAAATTAGAAACAATAACTCTACAAATTCAGAACACTGAAATTTTGAAACAAAACCAAGCCCTACAAACTGAACTTAACAAAAAAAAAGGTGTCATCCAAGGCTGGACCAAAAAGAACCCCAAGGTCTTTGATACTGTGGGTTTAATCCCTAGGAAAACAATAGGAATTGACCATCATATGGTTAACCCCTATGTAAGTCCCAGTGAATTAACCTTTGTTCCAGCTGACATATCATTTGAGCAAGAAATGCTTCCTAAGTCAAATGACTGGATTGTCAGGGACAACCCAGTCAGTAAGTTACCAAACTTTGAGACTGGAAAGATCTTGCTTCCTGAAAGTCAGGCTTTGAAAATATGCTTGGACTTACTGAACAACTCAGTAAGCTTGAACTCACTGAACAACTCAGTAATACTGAGTCGGTGAATGAGTCTGAATCAGAATCATATCCACCACTCCCACCACTGAATAACCTTTAGGGTGCTGCACCCAACTTAGGCCTCCCACCAATGGTCTACTCTCAACACTCCCCAAAGGAGAGGTCAGGATTGGGAAAATCAATCCTGAAAAGACCAACATTTGATGTCTCAGTAAATACTGATGACTCATCTTCTTCAGTCCCTTCTGAAGTAATAACCCAAAGCCCTGACTCAAAATTTGATCAGTTGGCTGAAATGGTCAGGAAGCTAGGTGAGAAGATTGCATCTTCTGAGAAACCTTCTCAATCCAAGAAGGAACAAAAACCAGCTTCCTCAAAGACCAAACCCAAACCCTCAAAACCCCTGAAAAGATGTGAACTGTGTAACTATACCAATCATATCACTGATGATTGCTATAGAATTCTTTATTGCATGATTTGCAAAAAAGATGATCACAGGACCTCTGATCATAAAACACACTCAGTCACATCAAAGATGGCAAGCCTTAAAGCTCATTCTTTAATGTTGATCCCAGTTGAGCTTCACGATCTTATTAACTACCTTAGATAAATCTAAAGTAATTGGTATAGAAACTGATCTTGAGTTGTATATCAAATATTATGCGGAAACTAATATTTGATCTTAAGAAGAAAACATAAACGAATTATCCAACAACACTTCAATTATATTAATAACGATTGCTCTGAATAGCAATAGGGTTACAAGAAACCTTGAAGTGTAAAACAATACGTATGCTAAGATTACCAATCAATCGATGTCTAACTCTAACCCTAGAACCTCCTTTTATAGCATAAGGAGTCCTAGTCGGTTTACAAGACTTCCTATACAAGTAAAATATTCATACGTATCTTTTCTATACTTATCTTAACATACTTTACATAATTAATAAGCAGCAGAGTAATCCTTCTAGCAGCAGAGTCCTCGTGAGCTAGCAGCAGAATTACAATATGCCTATTATACCTAAACAGCAGAGTTACCAAAACAGCAGAGTTCTTGTGCTAATCAGCAGAGTTACATAACTATTCGGCAGAGTTATAATTCTCCAATCAGCAGCATTTCAGACCCAACAATCCTCCCCTAAACTTGATATTTTTCTCCAAAAATCATCAAGTTTCCTTAATCCCAGATAACCACCAGGAGGATGCTTCCAAACACCTTACTGTTTTGATGTCTTTGACTCAAGAATCTTCTCATATTTTGTTATCAATTTATAAGCTTGAGTATCTGAAAAGTAACTATTCTGCAATGTCAACATACCAGGCTTTAACATCTGAGTAATCACTGCTGTATTGTTATTCAAAGGGTAATCCTTCTCCACAAGCATATAGACCTTAACACCCTTACAAACTAATTCATGCACTCCACAAGATTGATACAAATACCACCTATCAACTCTGGAGTTCAACAAATCTCTCCATTCAATATCTCTCTCATCAGGTTCAAACATGTTCTTTAAAAAGTAATAGTGAATTCTTTCATACATCACTTCTGGTCTAGTATCACCATACTTTTCTTTATATAATCTCCATGTCTGCATCACATCATCTCTATCCATAAAATGTAGCATCTGAGAAAATCTAACAAATCCATAATACATATTATTAGACCTCTTAAACTCCCAGTAAGCTTCACTTCCATCCCTGACTGTATGTGCATAAGAGATGATTGAATATTTTGTATCTAAAGGAACTGCATTGACTATCTCTGGTTCCTCTTGTGTTACATGAACTGTGATATCCATTGTTCTTTTCATATCCTCAGCAGTTACTTCCTCAAAATGATGCTCATTACTTTCTTCTTTTTCAGAATCACTCTTTACCAATGACTCAGTCTTCCTCTTCTTTCTAGCCATCTGCTTTATTCTCTTACCTGTCCTCTTATAACCAATAACCTTCTTAACTTCTTCTCTCTCAAACTCCATGGTTTCCTTGTCATCTTGTTGCTTTGAAACACTTCCACTTCCAGATGCTTTCACCTTTTCAGATCCCATAACCTCTGGCTTTCTTTTTGTTTCAGAAACTTTTCTTGGATTAAGCTTAGCATAAGTTTCATAAAACTCTTTTTCAATTAAGTGATCTGACTTACCCTTAAAATCCTTCATCTGATAGTTTCTAGCATTCTTCAAATAGTATTTCATATCAGTAACCAATGCTTTTCTTGAAGTTGAATTTCCCTTATAACCATGCTTCTGAGCTTCAGTTATCCTCTTAATCAATTCTTCCCACTTAGTCAATCCATTCTTTCGAAGTATGAACTCAACAAGCTCTTTTGTCTTTTCAGCTCCATCCAACTGCTCATCATTTGATATCAGCCTAGCTTCACCTCTGACAATCATATCAGACTCAATGAAATATTGCAACTGCTCATCTAATTCTTCTTGACTAATCTCTTTAAATGAAGAGCTTTCCATAAGTTCAGTCTGATTTCCTTCTTCTTCAGCTGCAACTCTTCTAGCAAATTCTTCATCCTGAGCAATTTGAGCCTTTTCATCAGCCAACTTTTTCTTTCTTACAAGTTCATCAGCAGATTCAGCAACAGGTTGTGTTTGTGATGGTGTGGATATTGTAGTTTCTTTGTGCATGTTCAGCAGCACTTGAGCTAAGGTCATCTGATCATCATCATCTGAATCAGCAGAGTCTTTTACTCCAGCACTCTTCTCAATATCATCAGCAGAAACTTTTAACAGCAACTTCATCAGCAGAGTGTTCTACACCAGCAGAGTCACCCTGTTCACCAACATTTTCAACAACAGAGTCTTTTACAACTTCAACCTCATCTGAATCTTTTACACCATCCTTTTCTACCTCCCCTGAACCTATCACATCCTCTTCATCATTCCTCCCCTGTTTGGAAGCATCCTCTTCCAAACTTGGTTTGGACCTCTTCTTGAGCCTCCCCTCAAGGTGTGTAACCCTTAGCTTAAGCCTCCTAATTTCAGCACCTTGAGTAGATCTGACTGTTTTTAACTCCTTTCTAAGATCCAGGACCTCCTTTGACAAGTTTGTACACTTTTCCGTCAATTCTTTCAATTGTTTCATGATATCCTCACAACTTCGGTCTGTGTAACCTGACCCGAGAGGTTGATCATTGGAATTGTCATTTTGTACAGGTGTTTTAGCCGTCAAATCATCAGTGTCAAGTTCAATTCTAGCATCAACACTTCGACCTGTGTTACCTGGTCCGAGAGGTGTATCATTTGCAATGTCAAAATGTACAGAAGTGTCCATCAATTCAATATGTTCATCTCTGTCCTCATCACTTCGAGATGTGTTAACTTCTCCGAGAGGTGAATCTTTGGACATAAACTCAGTCTCATCCCTAGGATGAACATCTGAGCCCCCCATAAAAGCCATTTGGCTGGGGTTACCACCAGTTGTGTCAGGTTCCTGAGAACCTTCTACAAATGATGTTGCCATGGTTGAGGTCTTAAGTATGTTAGCACTGTCCTGTTCAACTACTAAGTTGGAAACAGTAGTGCCAGCCTCTCCCATCATGGTACCTCCACCACCTGTACCAGCCTCATCTGCTACCATACTAACATTGGCCTGAGGGTGCACAATGTTCTCATTTTGTGAATTCCTAGGTGATTGGGTAGGTTGTGATTCAGTGGAAGATGTTTCATTTAAACTTGTGGATGAGGATGTGTGATGGGAAGCTGTGGGTGTTCCAGCCTCTTCATCCTCATGCACTTCAGCCACAACATTCAAGATATGCGCAGTTAAGGGAGTAATAACACCAGAAAATCCTTTCCCATTCTTCTTCAAAAATGCAAACATCTTGATGGCCATTCTACTACAGGGCTCAATTTGTGAATGCCTCAAAGGTTCCCTTAGCTGTTTGTTTATTATAAGTTGTAGAAACCTAGGGTATAAGAAAAACTTCTTCTTAACAAATTTCTTCATCCCCTCAAATATCATAACAGAAAAATCATAGGGCTGCCCTGTAGCTAAACATACCAAAGCCATTGCCTGAGATGCATTAAACTCACTCCACCCACCTATCTTAGGAAACAAGCAATGTTGTAGAGTATGCAGTAAAAACTTCCAATGGGGACACATACGACCTTTCAAAAATGTGCCACTATTCTCAGGTCTCTCATAACCAAAAGTCTCAAGTTCAGCCATCACAACTTCTGGAGTTATAGTAGGGGGTGTTGGGGTGCCTGACAATCTCAAACTTCTCTTAATTGTGGTTTCACTAACTACAATGTCCTCCCCATCGACACTACCTATCAAACGTTCTTCTCCATCTAAGACATCCAATCTAACAGTTGACCAAAATTGTCTCATATGAGATTTGTAAATTGTAGGGGCAACTGTTAATGCATACCTCAACTTAGACGAACCCAGAAAATCCATAATCTCGTAAAATCCATCCGCTGCAGTGACCTTACTGAGAAATGCTATCTGATTGTGTTCTTCCGGAAATGTTCTGCTTGCCATTTGATTTGGGGGTTTGGGGTGAAATGATATGAATTGTTGTGTTTGAGTGAGAATTGAGTGTAAGTGTGGAGCAATTAGAGCGTAATGAGATCAATTGGGTAAAAGATACCTTTTTGATGCAATTAGGGTTAAGACCGCGCCAAAATTTTTCAGTTTGACCCTTCAACTTTCAAACTCATCAGCAGAGTTATGAAAGTGTTGACCGAAAGTCAACATTCCCAAAATCGTTAAAAATCACCTCCTTAAATATCATACCAACCCCATATTAAACTTCATAAATCCTTAATTACGAAAGCAAATCCCCAATTCCAAACCCTAACTCAACAACGATCCAACATGAGTTCCTCAAAAATGCCTATCATTGAAATTTCTTCGGATTCATCATCGGATGACTCAAGTGGTTGGGCGAATTACTTTCCAAAGAATGCATCCACATTGCAAAACAAAGGAAAAGCAATCAAGGAAGAGTCATACTCCGATCCACTTCCATCGACACCATCGTCATTTGAAGAATCAAGCGATGACGAGACAGCTGATTGGCCTGGAAAACAGGAAGGTTGGCCAAAACACATGACTTACTACCAAGGAGCTTGGGAAATCATCCCTCCAAAACATCCAATATCAGCTGAACTTCAGAAGCAACTGGAGAAAGCCGCAGCCGACTTTGCAAAGAGTGTCCACATTCCACATCCGAAGCCAAATCCGGTTGAGAAGAAACCCTCTGTGCCAAAGAAGAAAACCCAGCAGAAAAGAGCAGCTCCTTCTACCAGTCAGCAGCAAAATCCACCTCCTCGTCCAGTAGTCATTGCACTCCCCTGCCCAAGGGTATATGAAGCCATGGGCACAAGGGGACCACGAAGCAAAGTCATGCCTGATTTTGCTAAAATGTAGGATGTGTATCTTTGTAGCTTGATGTCTTTTGATCTGTCTTTTGAATAGCTTGAATGTATGGAAACATTATGTACTGAAGCCTTTATGATCAATGAATTTCCTCTGTTAATGTTTTACTTGATTGTGTATGTTTATATATCTGCAAAAGGTTAGTAGCAAACAACAAACACAAACAAGAATATTCCATAATAGCAGCAGAGTAGCATAGCAACAAACCAACTAAACAGCAGAATTTAACTAAACACCAGATAATGACAAATCAACAGCACAAATCCTTACAAAACTTTTACAAAAACATACAGAGATAAGATGGTTTAAGATTTAAAGATTGATCATGCCAATACTAGCAACTAAAAATTGAAATCTACTTACATCAAAACTTTTTGTAAGTAAATCAGCAACATTATTGTCAGTATGTATTTTAACCACTTGAATTAGCTTTTTCTCATAGCAATCTCTTATAAAATGATGTCTTATCTCTATGTGTTTTGTTTTAGAATGAAAAACAGGATTTTTGATGATACACATTGTGCTGTTGTTGTCAATAAAAATTTTAGTGTTCATAAAATTGTACCCATAATCCAACAATTGGTTCTGAATCCAGAGCACTTGTCCACAGCAGCTAGAAGCAGCAACATATTCTGCTTCAGTTGTTGAATTGGCTACCACTGTTTGTTTCTTACATTGCCAAGAGATAAGCCTATGACCAAGATACTGACAGCCTCCTGTAGTTGATTTTCTATCCATAGTAGCTCCAGCATAGTCACTATCTGAGTATGCTATCAAGTCAAATGGTGAATTATTAGGATACCAAAGACCAAGTTTTGGTTGACCCTTTAGGTACCTAAAAATTCTTTTGACTACTTCCAAGTGTGAGACCTTTGGAGACACTTGGAATCTAGCACAGGCACACACAGAAAACATAATATCTGGTCTTGAAGCAGTCAGATACATCAATGAGCCAATCATGGATCTATACAGATGTACATCAACCTCTACTCCATCTTCATCCTTGAGCAAAGGTTTATTTTTATCCATAGGTGTTTTGGCTGCCTTCACATCCTGGAATCCAAATTTCTTCAACATATCAGCCACATACTTGTCTTGGCTAATAAAAATACCATCTTTCATCTGCTTGACTTGAAGTCCCAAAAAGAAAGTCAACTCTCCCATAGAGCTCATCTCAAACCTACTGTGCATTAGCTTCTCAAATCCTTCACATAACACCTTATTTGTAGACCCAAAAATGATATCATCTACATAAACTTGAACAAGTAGGATATCCTTTTTATCTTTCTTAATGAACAGTGTTTTATCAATGGTTCCTCTGCTAAAACCATTATTCAACAAATACTGAGATAAGGTGTCATACCAAGCTCTAGGAGCTTGATGTAATCCATACAGTGCTTTCTTCACCTTGTAGACCCTGTCAGGATACTTAGGATCTTCAAACCCAGGTGGTTGCATTACATAAACCTCTTCAGGTATCGTTCCATACAAGAAAGCACTTTTCACATCCATTTGATATACAGGAAAATTCTTGTATGAGGCATATGCCAAGAAAAGTCTGATAGCCTCCAATCTTGCAACTGGAGCAAATACCTCATCATAGTCAATTCCTTCTTCCTGAGTGTATCCCTGAGCCACCAATCTAGCCTTGTTTCTGACAACAATCCCTCTCTCATCTCTTTTGCATCTGAACACCCATTTTGTACCAATTGCCCTTTTTCCATTAGGCAAATCAACTAATGTCCAGACCTCCTGAAGCTTGAACTGCAGCAACTCCTCTTGCATAGCTTCAACCCAACTTTCATCCTTCATAGCCTTGTGAATGGTCTTGGGTTCTTCCTGAGATAAGAAACAGGCAAACATGCAATTTTGTAGATCCTTGTGGCTATTTCTCTTCTTAAGTGTCTGAGCAAATAATCCCTGATCAAGCAAATCACTCAACCCCTTTGATTTACTTCTTGTCTGTACAGCAGAGTGAACATCACCAATTATTTGCTCCTTTGGGTGAATCTTGTGGATTCTTGTTGTTGGTGTGGGACTAACAGGTATATCAGTCTCCAAGTTGGATAAATCAGCTTCAGCACCAAAAACATCAACAACTTCATCATCAGTATCCACATATACTTCTTCCAATTCGGGCATATCATCAGAAGAATCATCATCAGAATCACCATCTTTATCAGTAGAGTCATTGAGTTCAGCAGCAGAGTTACCAAGCTGAACAGCAGAGTGTTTTGCCTTAACAGCAGAGTGCTTTGGCTTAACAGCAGAGTGTTTAGACTTGGCAGCAGAGTTAAGAGAACTGCTGCTCGGTTTATTCCCTTGAATTCCATCAACTTGTGACTCTACACTTCTTTCCTTATCATCATGAGCAGGTTCAACATCACCTTCTGCATCAACATTTGGTATTTCCTGATGTACAGCATCACCATCTGAACTCTTTCCGTCTTTAACTGTTGGTGAGAAATACTGATCAAACTTCCACTTTTCAATCAACACAAACTCCTCTGCAGATCCATCCTTCTTTGCTTGTGTACCTGCATTAGGGTTAGTTTGTGTACCTGCAGACATATTAGTAGCACCTGCAACAACTGGTTGATAATTCATACTTTTGGTTAAAGAATCAATATCAAACATCCAGTCAGGTCCTTTTCCATCAACATTAGGTGTGGTTTCTCTAATAGTCACATGTAAATTTTCAACTACATGCCCAGTCCTTTGATTAAAAACTCTAAAAGCCTTACTTTCAGTAGAGTAACCAACAAAGAAACCTATGTCTGCTTTCTCACTAAACTTTCCTAAGTGGTCAATGGTGTTTAAAATAGTAACAGGACACCCAAATGGCCTTAAGAAACCTATCATAGGTTTTCTACCATGCAATAACTCATATGGGGTCTTGTTATGAGGCTTGACTATCTTAGTCCTATTTTGCACATAGCAAGCAGTGTTGACTGCTTCAGCCCAAAAGATAGTGGGTAACTTAGACTCTGACAACATAGTTCTAGCAGCTTCAATTAATGTCCTATTCCTTCTCTCAGCCACACCATTTTGCTGAGGAGTTCTAGCTACACTAAATTGTCTAGTTATACCCTTTTCCTCACAGAACTGATTCATCACCTTGTTCTTAAATTCAGTTCCATTATCACATCTGATGACTTTGACCTTATAATTAAATAGGTTTTCTATCCTGGTAATGAAAGCCTTAAGAATGCCTGCAGTCTCATCCTTAGAAGCTAAAAAGAATACCCAAGTGAACCTACTATAGTCATCAGTGACCACTAAACCATACATCTTTTTATTTAAACTATTCACATATGTAGGTCCAAATAAGTCCATGTGTAACATAAACAAAGGTTCAGTTATAGAATTCACCAATTTGGACTTACAAGATGCTCTATGTTGCTTTCCCATCTGGCAAGCAACACACACTTCAGGATTCTCAAAGACCTTTGAAGGCAATCCTCTGACCAAGTTCCCTTTCACCAACTTGTTCATTGCCTTGTAGTTCAGATGTCCAAGCCTTCTGTGCCATAGTTTGGATTCATCAACAGTGGCTTTGGCAAACAGACAAGTCAAATCTCTTTTGGGAATAATATTCTTTATATCCACACTGTATATATTGTCATGTCTAGGGACTTTAAGAAGAACCAATTTATCATCAGGAATCTTATAGTCAGGAGACAAAACAAGACACTCAGTGTCGGTAAAAAGAACAAAATTCTTTCTGTCACACATTTGTGAGACACTAAAAAGATTAAACTTGAGACCATTCACCAAATACACTTTCTCAAAATCCAACTTTCCAGTTCTGATGATGCCTTGACCAACTATTTTACCTCCTTTAGGATCATTCCCAAAGGCCACATAACCACCATCCAAAGCTTCAAAATTCTCCAAGTTGCTTTGGTCTCCAGTCATATGTGAAGAGCATCCACTATCAAAAATGCATTTGTCCTTTAGCTCCTTTTGTAGATTGCCCTGCACAAAAAGTAAGAGAATTAGTTTCTCTTGGGGACCCAAGCCATTACTGACTTGGATCTACCTTGTGCATCAAAGTAGTCAAATTTCTTCAACTGCATTGGTGCACTGCTGTGTCTGAGAACATGATCTAAAACTTTAACTTTTGGTTTCCAGACCCAGCAAGCTGAGGCTTTAACAGCATAAAAATGGTTGCCCACAACAGTATCAGTCACAACTTTAGGCAAAACAGCAGAGTCTGCCTGAACAGCAGAGTTTGCTGGAACAGCAGGGTTTGACTGAACAGCAGAGTTATCTATATTCTTCTTTATGGGCACATTCGGGCAATAGGAGAGATAACTCTAGAAGTACCATCTCTCATCAGAACTTCCCTAGGAACCATGTTTCTTTTGGGATGTGGGTGTGATGCGTGGGTTTTGCAACCTTACAACAGGTTTTACCTCTCGAGGGATCTCAAGAGGCTTACAACCCCACCAGGCAGTGTACCTGACCGATGTAGTATAGTGTAGTGGTAAGTACGGGGGATTGATCGTTCTCCACAGGGAATAGTGTTCGTTAGGTATGAAAAGCTACTCTAATAGGTCTAAGGGTTGAGGAAGATTCTTTTTATGTTTTTATATTTTATGAAAGCAAGTAAAATCTCGGGTTTTGAAGGAGTGGGCGGAATTAGTTGCTAGTCAACTAACCCAAATTACTACAAATGCAAATAAAATAAAATAACAAAAATGAAAAGTGGTGAGAAACTTATGTGTGGAGAAATGTGTTTACTTAGATTTCCTTACTCCCTAACTATCTTTTACCGGTTAATTAGTGTGTATTAGTCGCGTGGATGACGGGTGTATTCCTTAATACCATTCGTGGGGTGGCGTACTTACTTCCCCAAACTCTACAAGCTCCTACTTCACTCCTATGTCGAGCCGGCTAGGAAGCTCCTAACATGGGATCACTAGAATTCGCTTGTGCATTAAATACAACCATAAAAACCTTTAGTACGCATTTGGTTCATGTTTCTTAAGACGTTCAAGCAAGTTACCGAATAGGAAGTTAGCCAGTTTTCTTAAGCCTAACATAGATAAACAATCATCCAATACAACTAACAACACACTAACAACCAATAATCAATAGCTAGGTTTCATTAGATCTAAGCAAACACAAGATAAAATTAGCCTAACATGTTAAACAAAAGACAAGCATAAGATAGAATCAAACAACACGTAGACATATTGAATGATTAATTGATAACTTATCTTTCAATGAAACATGGAAGATCTCAAGGCAAGAAGCCCTGAAAAAGTAGCTAAAATCGTCTTAGGGTTTTATCCCAAAATTCCACACACTAAGCTCCACTTAATGACAAAAAATTAGAAAACTATATATAGACTTTGACATCTGACGGCGTCACCTTATGCATTGTGACGCCGTCACCTCGCCGCTTTTAGGGTTCCCGGATGACCATCTTGACGCCGTCCCTCTTTAGCTCTTCAAAAATCCATTCTGGCTTATCAAGGCTTGACGCCGTCGGACCTATAACGTGACGCCGTCCCCTTATGATTTAAGCCGTGACGCCCTTGATTTAGTTAAAGCGTGACGCCGTCAGAATTCTCATGCAAACTCACTGGCCCGTCATGAGTAAATTTCACATCCAACTTTTCTTGCCAAAGCATGACGCCGTCTGGAGTTAATGTTGACGCCGTCAAAGGTGACTTTCAGCACAATTTTTAGACTTTGCCGTTTTCTTCACTTTTATGCTCCAAAAACGTCCAAAATGCCTCCTTTTCCAGATTTCTCCTCAAAAGTACCTAAAATGACAAAAGGAACGATTTAGGGCAATATTTGATCAAATAAATACGATTTCGGGCTTAAATGACCCCTTAAAAGCGGTACACTTTTCGCCTCATCAAATACCCTTACACTTGAGATTTGCTTGTCCTCAAGCAAATGCGCTTTTATTCTAATCAAAATACAAGTTAGGGGTCATTTAATGCAAACATAAAAGTAATTACAACAAATATTCGTTCCACTTCAATCATAATAAGCACGGAGATTACATACTAGCACCTCACAAGTAGTGTTTAGATACTCACATCTCTCAAGTGTCATCAAAATAAATCTCATAAATGAAAACGGATAATATCTCTCACTACCTGTCATAGCAAATAGATTACCATAGGCTTGGGAAAGGATCGAAAACCTCCTCCACTAGGCGTAAGCACCTAAGATAAACTATCAAAGAGGGCTTTTAAATGGGTTATAACGTTAGGTGTAGGGAAAAGGAAAACACGGTTTTGTTGGATAAAGGATATTTTACTGGTGGCGAGTTAAAGATCTTGATCAATTACATGTACTATACAACGTTGCTAAGCCAAGACTAGACTCGATCTTAAGCTAATGAAAGAAAATAACAAAACATAAACATAAAATAAACATAAAATGAAACGGGATGGTAGTCCGTATGTTTTTTCTATTTTTCTTTTTCTCATTTTTTTTGTATTTTTCTTGATTTTTTCGATTTTTTTTTTTTTTTTTTTTTTTTTTTTTTTTTTTTTTTTTTTTTTTTTTTTTACATACACTTTTACCCTACCATCCAAAATAATACATCAAAGGGGCGTTGCATCCCCTTACACTTGAACTTTTATATAACTTTACAAATAACTATTCTAATGACTCGAATTAAGATAATTGAAAAACTTGGAGTACTTTTAAAACATTTAGCACATATGGGGGTAATAAATGATGTTCTTCCCCATTACTCCATTACACTAGTACTTTACCCATGAGTCCCAATCGTCCCAAAACAATATGTACAAGGATATGACTCGACTTAGCAACCATGTAATCAACTAGATAATTAACTTGGGTTTAAACAAATGTTGTCACAATAATGCACTAAAAATGAGTGCATACAAGGTAGGCTAAGGCGATTTGGGTGTACATTTAAGTGGGGTGTAAACAAATTCTTCCTTTAAGTAAAATGCTTAAAGGTCGAAACGAAAGATAGGCTCTGAGGGGTGTACTAGGGGTATCGTGTACTAAAAATGAGTACAACGCAAAGGGTGTGGGAGAATTACTTGACCAATGTAGCCAACGTAATTATAACAAAAACACAGGTGTAAAACATGGGTTAATCCTAATGCCTCTTATCATGTAGTAAATCTAACTACACGAATGTAGTCTCACTTGTGGCCTCGGAATGGTCCTAACGCAAGTTCTAGAATCTAAGTGCTACCGGTACACACATCATAGCATAAATGCTTTTCCTACCAATTCTAGGGGCGAACCTCACATATTTGGGGGTGGAAAATTTTTTAGTGGTACGGTTTTTGTGCTAGTCATATAACTCCTATCCATGAGACGCTCATTAAGATCAAAGTTTTACTCCTATATGTTGTAAAAAATTTTAAATTTGGCACTAAAATTACCTTAACAAGTATTTCTCTCTCAGTTTTATTACACATCTACTATTAAACAAACAAAAAATCAAGCGCAATTGTATTCTCTAAAATCGTACTTTTACCCTCCCCTTACACTTAAGATGAACATTGTCCCCAATGTTCAAATAACAAGATGTAAAAGCGTAAAGTAAAAGAATGAAATCAAATACTCCCCTGATTCGCTTGGTGGATAATGAAATTACACGGTTAAATCTTCTTCCAAAGAGAATGTTGAAGCTCCATGACTAATGCATCGCCATAAGCTTGATTCAAAACATTTCCTTGTCCAAAATAACCTGTTGAACCTGAGAAAACAAACACGAAAACCTGCATAACATCGGCGGGATAAAATCTATATATAAGGATATAATGCTTGTGGAATGATAACTTTGCAGATTCCTGGAGATTATAAGTTGGAGATTTTAATAAAAACTTTTTATGAAAACAAAATTCTCAAAAATTTCTGGAAATTAAATCTGACGCCGTCAGGTTATAACCCCTGACGCCGTCAGAAATGACCTGACAAAAATTTTCGTTTTAAGTTTCCGGAAAATTTCTGGAAAAACCTTTACCTTACTTCCTGGAAATCCTGCAAAACATCATTATGACTCGATACAAGCATTTGACTCAAACAAATACTAATATGTATGTTAATTTATTATTATTACGATTCATGTTAATTTGTGTTCTAATAAACCGATTTAGATTTCCCTTACACTTATCTTTTGCAAAATACCTTTATATGTAGTTAAGACGAAGTTAAAAACAAAATAAAGCATTTTCACAAATTAGTTTTTAACATGAATCAATAAGAATAAAAATTAAACACACATACGGGAAATAAAATCAAACAAACAAATAAATGAACACACAAAGCAAATAAAACAACAATCCAATGAGGCTAGCATGCGATAAAAGAAAAATCAATGTAACAAATGTTTTAAGGCAAACAGATGCCTTCCCTAAATTATTACAGACCATATTGTTTCAACACATACAACCAAATATCAAATTGTTCAAACATCAAAACATCAAATCACAACATCACTGGGGAGGGGGTCCTTGGCGATAGTCATAGCCAGGAGGAAGATGCCCGTAGTACCCGTATGGAGGGTAATCCTGCTCACGACCCGGGAAAGGGTCAATCTGCAGATGCGGGTCTATCTGATCACGTGTGGATAGATGCTGCATCTGACGAACCGTGTGATCATACATCCAGTCGAACCTCTCGTCCGCCCTGGTCCTCCAAGCATCAACCTGGCCCATCCAGGTCCCCTGGTGAGCCTGCCAGTCCCCCCTGCTCATATGCCGGTAGTAATCAGCTGTACCGGCCTCATACCCATCATGCTGCTGCTGCTGGGGCTCCTCCTCCTCATCGTCATCCTCATCACCATCATCCTCAGCTCCAACCGGGTGATACCACATAAAGGACCCGTCATGCATCTCCATGATCACCTCCATCTGCTTCAGGGACCTCTCCTTCACCGTCCTGCATTTATCACCACTCAAATACCTCATGACCTCGGGCCTGAGGACTCCATAAGACTGAGCCAGTCGGGTGATGAACATCCCACCATAAATCCTGTCACCTTCCCGCTCCCCAACTCCACCATGCATAAAGCTAGCAACCCAAAACGGGATGTTGCAGTAAACATCATTAGAGTAGATGGTGTACAGGTAGAAGAGATCAGAAGCTGTGACACGGTGGTGAGAGCTGTGACGCCCTGTCAAGCTGTAGGTGAGGCAACGATGAGTCAACCGAACCCTAGGATCCCTGATTTGGGATGCTACAGTGGTCGAGGTATACACCCCATCCCCAATAGTCTGCCAGAAAATAGAGCATCTAAAATCATTCTTCATCGACTCCCCATGCAACAACCTCTGCATGAACCCTGCCTGAATGGTATCATGCTGATCATATAACCCCAGTCTCCACCCAAACTCAGTAACAGAACACGTCCTTAGCTCACCCCCCAGCCTGAAATAGATCGTGGTACCGCCCACATCGGTCCTCGCCTCAGCCATGTCAAAATGAAAGGTGGCAAAGAACTCCCGTACCAACTCCTCATATACCGGCTCCTGAATCTTAAACAGTCTTTCCCACTGGGGGCCGGTAAACCCATCTGTCTGAAAACTTTGGAGAAAAGTCTGCTCAAGACCTACTCTCCTCAGAAAGCCCCAGTCAACCACTGCTCCATTCTCAACCTTGTGTAGTAGCAATTGTGCATATTTGCTTGTAGCAGCATCGTTGTCAAAGATACCCCAACTGAGGACCGTATCCCCAAAGTTTTCTTGTTGAGATCGGGAAGAACTTCCTCGGCTGGGTCTTTGACGCTTACTCATTATCTGGAACAAAGCAGGAGGAATACAAGTGTTAATATGTGAATTAAAAGACTTGGTGGCGCATCAGACAGGTCTGACGCCGTCACGCTTTGATAGGTGACGCCGTCAGATTTGATCAGTGTTCAAATCCATAATTACGAGGGAAAAATCAATATTCAAACTTCAGGCTCAATAACCACACACCACTTTTTGCAGAAAAATGGGTGATTGGATCACGGGTTATGGTTCAAATTCGTGGCCTCCCTATTAGTGAATAGACCCAATTGATTGCCAATCATCAAATGCTTTAATCTTTGTTAAATAACACTAATTAAAACACATTATGAGTTCTAAGCATGAATCAATCCTAGGGTTTCACAAGTTGGGGATTTTCGAAATTTACAAATCCTATGAGTAATTGAAGCGAAAAGAATGAGTAAAAATGACTTACCACGTGAAGATTGGAAGCGGGAATTGGCGAATTTGTCCTGGGAAAATCGGAGGTGGGGTTGGAGAGGATATGGTTTGTGGGGTTTGTGATGAAAGTGATGGAATTAAAGTTATTATTGCTGTGCAGACGGGGTGACGGCGTCAAGTGCAAATTCTGACGCCGTCAGATTAGCGTATTTTGCT
The DNA here is from genome assembly GCA_021014915.2 of Artemisia tridentata subsp. tridentata. NCBI lineage: Eukaryota > Viridiplantae > Streptophyta > Magnoliopsida > Asterales > Asteraceae > Artemisia > Artemisia tridentata. The sequence goes on along the minus strand of CP139506.1, from coordinate 191,196,404 downwards.
ACTTTGAGCCAGTTTACAAATGAGCCCCTCGTACTTTAAGAGAGCAGCTATTCAGGGTCAATAATCCTGATAGCTAGTCTCGTTAACAAGTTCCTCCTGGGTCAAATGTTTTGTTACTGTCACGGGGTGTAGTAAAATGTTGAAAAGGGTCGGTTGACGTCTTATTCGGGTCCCAATTTCCATCAAGGCGAGTATTCAGGGAGTGAGAGGAACTTTCCTAGGGGGTTTTCAAAATGATGGTGCGCTTTAATTGAGTTCTTCTCACACCTGGCTTAAAGCCAAAAGACCGTTTCCTAGCTTCATAAAAGTTAGGGAGCGTGACAACCATGCTCCCCACGAAAATGCTGCGATCATGAGAGTTTTTCTCGCGAGAGGACCTAAATAAATAAGAGGGTTTTGACAGTGAAGGCTCGGGGAGGAGGGTTTTATCATCCCATTCGTTGTATGGTTCATTAGGGACCGGGAGTTCAAAGATCTTCTCGATCTTTTTGTGTGAGGCTTCTTCCCTAATTTTCTCTTTTATTCTCGAGATGAATTTTTCTGCTAGCTCCATGAACATATCTTGGGTGTTTTTCAAGTGAGTTTCTAATTCCTTGATACGTCTCTCTTGGTTGTTCACGAAAGTTAACATTATCCCTTCAAACTCATCTTGTCGTGAGAATTGGCGAAACGTATGTTTACCAATTGTGTTCACGCACTCATCGGGATTTTTATCAGCCGTAGGTATCTCAGCTTTCATTAAGCTCTCAACCTGCCTTTTTATGTTTGCGAACAGCTGTTCTTGGGTTGCATTCATGCAATTTAAAATCCCTCCTTCCGAGAATGTTGAGTCATCCCATTCTTCTTCTTCGTACTGTGCTAAGTCCTCAATGACTTCCCAGCACTTATCGACACTGAGCCTGCTCAATCTCCCATTGGCGGCGTAATCTATGGCTCTTCTAGTTTGATGATCGACACCATCATAGAAGATTTGGATTTGTAGCCAAGGATCCATGCCATGGTGAGGGACCTTTCGGAGTAAGTCCTTGAATCGAGTCCATGCCTCGTAGAGAGTTTCGCCTTGACGTTGTTGGAACATCAAGATATCATTCCTTAGCTTGGTAGTTCTTCCCGGTGGGAAAAACTGAGCAAGGAAACGAGTGGTGAGATCATCCCAAGAGGTGATGGATCCTGCGGGTTGACGTTCTAGCCACTGACTAGCTTGGTCCCGCAGAGAGAATTGGAAGAGACGCAATCGGGTCGTCTCTCGAGTGGCAACATCAAGGTCTATAGAATCAACGATTTTAAGAAAGTCCTTGAGATGTTGATTAGGATCTTCAGAACGAAGTCCATGGAATGCGCATCCGCTTTGCACCAACCGGATGGTGTCGGATCGCAAGGGTGTGATATTGGCTCCTTGAGTGAGCTCAATGGTGTTTCGATAGCCGTGGTGGCTAGGACGGGAATACTCTCCTAAAGTACGGGCTCTAGGAGGTGGTGGTGGTTGTTGTGGTGGTGGGTTGTGGGGGTTAAGGATATTACCATCTTCCATGATGTCGGACGGTAATGGTTACGAACAAAGACACGAAGAAAATAGATAGACTAAAGAAAACCTAGAAAAATAAAATAAAAATCTCACTAGAAAGGAATCTAGTGAGTAGACCTAATAGAAATAAAAATTCAACCTAAACAATAACTATTCCCCGGCAGCGGCGCCAAAAACTTGATGCGTGGGTTTTGCAACCTTACAACAGGTTTTACCTCTCGAGGGATCTCAAGAGGCTTACAACCCCACCAGGCAGTGTACCTGACCGATGTAGTATAGTGTAGTGGTAAGTACGGGGGATTGATCGTTCTCCACAGGGAATAGTGTTCGTTAGGTATGAAAAGCTACTCTAATAGGTCTAAGGGTTGAGGAAGATTCTTTTTATGTTTTTATATTTTATGAAAGCAAGTAAAATCTCGGGTTTTGAAGGAGTGGGCGGAATTAGTTGCTAGTCAACTAACCCAAATTACTACAAATGCAAATAAAATAAAATAACAAAAATGAAAAGTGGTGAGAAACTTATGTGTGGAGAAATGTGTTTACTTAGATTTCCTTACTCCCTAACTATCTTTTACCGGTTAATTAGTGTGTATTAGTCGCGTGGATGACGGGTGTATTCCTTAATACCATTCGTGGGGTGGCGTACTTACTTCCCCAAACTCTACAAGCTCCTACTTCACTCCTATGTCGAGCCGGCTAGGAAGCTCCTAACATGGGATCACTAGAATTCGCTTGTGCATTAAATACAACCATAAAAACCTTTAGTACGCATTTGGTTCATGTTTCTTAAGACGTTCAAGCAAGTTACCGAATAGGAAGTTAGCCAGTTTTCTTAAGCCTAACATAGATAAACAATCATCCAATACAACTAACAACACACTAACAACCAATAATCAATAGCTAGGTTTCATTAGATCTAAGCAAACACAAGATAAAATTAGCCTAACATGTTAAACAAAAGACAAGCATAAGATAGAATCAAACAACACGTAGACATATTGAATGATTAATTGATAACTTATCTTTCAATGAAACATGGAAGATCTCAAGGCAAGAAGCCCTGAAAAAGTAGCTAAAATCGTCTTAGGGTTTTATCCCAAAATTCCACACACTAAGCTCCACTTAATGACAAAAAATTAGAAAACTATATATAGACTTTGACATCTGACGGCGTCACCTTATGCATTGTGACGCCGTCACCTCGCCGCTTTTAGGGTTCCCGGATGACCATCTTGACGCCGTCCCTCTTTAGCTCTTCAAAAATCCATTCTGGCTTATCAAGGCTTGACGCCGTCGGACCTATAACGTGACGCCGTCCCCTTATGATTTAAGCCGTGACGCCCTTGATTTAGTTAAAGCGTGACGCCGTCAGAATTCTCATGCAAACTCACTGGCCCGTCATGAGTAAATTTCACATCCAACTTTTCTTGCCAAAGCATGACGCCGTCTGGAGTTAATGTTGACGCCGTCAAAGGTGACTTTCAGCACAATTTTTAGACTTTGCCGTTTTCTTCACTTTTATGCTCCAAAAACGTCCAAAATGCCTCCTTTTCCAGATTTCTCCTCAAAAGTACCTAAAATGACAAAAGGAACGATTTAGGGCAATATTTGATCAAATAAATACGATTTCGGGCTTAAATGACCCCTTAAAAGCGGTACACTTTTCGCCTCATCAGGGTGAGTCTTTCTACCAAAGTTTCTATGGTTCACCCTTGTATATTGGTTCCACACTGGTTTTTGATAGTAATAACACTCATCTTGCAAATGTTCAAAACTACCACAACTATAACATGCCTTTTTGAATAATTGAAAATCAGTCCCTAATTTATGTGAAACTAGGTTGTTCCAATTTCTCTGGTTACCCCTAGGCAAGTTATTAGTTCTCTTAGGATATACTCTAGGTGTATTATCAAACTCAGCCATCTTCCTAGAGATACCTTTACCTAGCTTAGGCTTAACAAACTCAACCTTTTTAGTTCTAGGTACTTGTGATTCAACAACAGCAGGAATTTCTTCCTTATTGTTCTTAGAGGTTGAATCAGATTCTACAACCCCATCATCACTGTCAGACTCCCAATCTTCAATCAGGGGTGGTTGCTCATACTTCTTTAACTCAACCTTAGGTGACTCTTTGTTAGTTTCACTAGTTTCTTCTACAGGATTACTAGTTTCACCTACAGGTTTAGCCCCAGACTCAGATATGAAAGTCAATGTCCTAGTAGGAGGGGCATGAGCACTAAGTTTCTTAGGGTGAGCGACAGCATTGTACCCTAATCCACTACCTGAATCAGCAAAGTGTCTACCTATTGGTTTACTAAGAATGTCAGTAGCAAATTGTTGTTTTTCTATCCTAACAACATGTTTTTCAGTCTCATTCTTAGCTAAATCTCTAGCCTGTTCAGCCTCCTCTACTTTTCCTATGAGTACCTTAATCTCATCTTCTTTCTTAATAAGCTCATTTTTAAGAATAGTGATTTGATCAAGATATTCAATTTCAGCCTTTTTATAAAATTCCAACTTCTCTTCTAAATTCTTTAAACCATATTCATAACTAAGATTGTCTAACTTAAGTATTTCATTTTCCTTTTTAAGATTTCCATTGCTAGACTTAAGTTCATCAATTTTATCAGAACATGATTTAAAAGAACATGATGATTCATTGGATACCTCAGAGTCTGATCCAGAAGAAGAAGAAGAATAGGCCATAAGAGCAAAGTGTTGAACTTGAGATTCCTCTTCAGCTGCCAAAGCATAGTTAGGACCATCTTCAGCATGCTCACTCCAATCAAACTCTCCAAACCCATCACATGACACCATAGCAGCAACAGCAGCATCAGGACTTGACTCTTCAACAGTAATCTTCTTGGTATCTGCAATGTTTCTTTTGGGTGCTTTGCATTCCCTTGCAAAGTGTCCCTTCTTTCGACAATTGAAACATTCAGCCTTTGACTTGTCAAATCCCACATTCCTGTTTCTTCTAAACTTCATCTCTTTACCAGTTCTCTTAAGAAACCTCCTTGCCCTCATAGTTAGCATTGCATACTGCCAATGCATATCCATTTCTTCAACATCATCAGGATCAAGTTCATCCAGATCTTGAGGCATGACTGAAGTACTAGTAGTAAGTTCAGCCAAATAAGCACAAATAGCAGCATCACTGATGGTGTTGGGGTTAGCAGAGTCAGCAGCAGAGACATGTGAACCAACAGCAGGAGCAAAAGTACCACCAGCAGAGTGCTCTTGATGACTACCAGAAGTCTTGTTGCTTGAGGAGACAAAGGCAAGATTATTAGTGGTAGAGGATGAGCTTGAAAATCCTTTAACTTCTGATTCATACACCTTTAAGTTGTTGTATAGATCATCCAATGTCATAGTATCAAAATCTTCCTTGTGCCTCCAAACCACTGTATGAGTGTTCCACTCAGAAGATAGACTTCTCAAAAACTTTAGATTGACATCTTCTTGAGATGGTTCAATCTTCAACAGAGCCATCTGACTGGTTAACTTATGAAGTCGATCATAAGTTCCCTCAATGTTCTCAGAACTCATAGCAGAAAAAGTCTCAAACTGGTGCTTAAGGAGATTCTTTCTAGATTTCTTGGTAGCTTCATTCCCACCAAATCGAAGTTCAATAGCTTCCCACAACTCCTTAGCAGACTCAATATGATTAAAACTCAATTGATAATCATTAGGTATTCCCATCATGAGAATACTGTGAACCTTAACCTCCAATCTTCTCTGAGCTTTCTCCTCACTAGTCTTGAGAGTCAAGACTGATCCAGTAGCAGTCTTGGTTTGCACCTTATCACCATCAAGAACAACTTCCCAGAGAGAGTAATCAACCATTCGCATGTATTGTTGCATCCTCATCTTCCAGATCTCATACTCTCCAGTCTTGAGCATGGGAACTCTTGAAGCAGTAACCATGTGTGTTGAATCGGAATCCATTGCTTGCTTTGATGATTAAACAGATCTTGTTTTCAGTAGTTCTTCTTGGTACCAGTTTCTAGATCACAAGCTCTGATACCACTTGTTGATCCCAGTTGAGCTTCACGATCTTATTAACTACCTTAGATAAATCTAAAGTAATTGGTATAGAAACTGATCTTGAGTTGTATATAAAATATTATGCGGAAACTAATATTTGATCTTAAGAAGAAAACATAAACGAATTATCCAACAACACTTCAATTATATTAATAACGATTGCTCTGAATAGCAATAGGGTTACAAGAAACCTTGAAGTGTAAAACAATACGTATGCTAAGATTACCAATCAATCGATGTCTAACTCTAACCCTAGAACCTCCTTTTATAGCATAAGGAGTCCTAGTCGGTTTACAAAACTTCCTATACAAGTAAAATATTCATACGTATCTTTTCTATACTTATCTTAACATACTTTACATAATTAATAAGCAGCAGAGTAATCCTTCTAGCAGCAGAGTCCTCGTGAGCTAGCAGCAGAATTACAATATGCCTATTATACCTAAACAGCAGAGTTACCAAAACAGCAGAGTTCTTGTGCTAATCAGCAGAGTTACATAACTATTCGGCAGAGTTATAATTCTCCAATCAGCAGCATTTCAGACCCAACATTTAAACTACCCTTCTGATTCTAAACAGAAACAGAAACAAAAGGCAAAACCTTTTGCACCTTGCCCTTACTGTGGGTTCAATGATCACCATTCTAAGGATTGTCAAATTGACAATTGTTGTGAAAATAGTGAAAGTTCCACTCATGACACCTCAGGAGGTGATAAGGCCATTCAGGCCAGAAGAGGTATGACAAATTCAGCCTCTCAGTCTACTGAGTCTACAACAGCAATCAAATGCATAATTTGTGGTAGCTCAGTCCACTACACCACTGGCCATAAATCAATTGTAAATATTAAAAAGACCCCAAAGCTAAGCCCTCCAAGAAGTGGAGTCTTAGAAAGAACTAACCCAGTTTACTATTTGTGCAGAAAACATGCCAGGGATCCTGTTTGGCATCTAGATAGTGGATGTTCAAGGAGCATGACTGGTGTGAAGGAGTATCTGCACAAGTATGTTGATGAATCAGGACCCAAAGTGATATTTGCTGATAACTCATCATGTCTCACTGAAGGTTATGGTTCAGTAAACTGCAATGGTATAGTCTTTACTAGGATAGCTTATTTAAATGGTCTTAAATACAATTTGATAAGTGTCAGTCAACTATTTGATGCTAAATACATAGTTCAGTTTGATGATAAACAAGGAATCATCTTCAATGCTAATAAGGAAGTTGTCCTTATTGCACCAAGAAGACATGATGTTTATGTGTTGGACATGTCCAGTCTGACTCAGAATGGAACTTGTCTCTTTACCAAGGCCACTGATACTCTCAACTGGCTTTGGCATAAGAGACTCTCCCACCTGAACTTCAAAAACATAAACAACCTTGTGAAACAAAACAAGGTCCTTGGCTTACCATCTCTTGTGTTTTCAAAGGATAAACCATGCTCAGCTTGTGAAAAAGGTAAACATCACAGAGCATCCTTTAAAACCAAAACCAACTTTTCCATCAGGAACTGGCTACATCTTCTCCATATGGATCTATTTGGACCAATTAGTCCTAGATCCATTAACCATGAGAAGTATACTCTGGTCATTGTGGATGAATACTCAAGATACACTTGGGTATACTTCCTGATCAAAAAGAGTCAGGCAGCTGAAACAATTATGTCCTTTGTCAGGAACATTGAAAATCAAAATGACATCAAAGTTAAACAGATTAGGACTGACAATGGAACAGAGTTCAAAAATTATGAACTTGAATGTTTCTGTGATGAGAAAGGTATTTCCCAAAAATTTTCCTCACCCTACACACCTGAACAAAATGGGGTGGCTGAAAGGAAAAATAGAACACTCATTGAAGCAGCTAGGACAATGCTAAATGGATCAGTCCTTTCCAAACACTTTTGGACTGAATCAGTAAAGACTGCCTATTACACACAAAACAGATCCATCATTGTCAAGAGACATAGCAAAACTCCTTATGAGTTATTCAAGGGAAGAATCCCTGACATCAGCTACTTTCATGTCTTTGGGTGTCCTGTGTTTATTCATAATAACAAGGATCACTTAGGAAAATTTGATGCCAAAGCTGATGATGGATACTTCCTAGGATACTCCCTTGTCTCAAAGGCCTTCAGGGTGTTCAACACTAGGATACAGCATACTGAGGAAACATTTCATGTTACCTTTGATGAGAGCACTGATGCAATCAGTGTCTCTAACAACTCAGTGGAAGAGATAGGTATTGATGAATCATCAAGATACCCTCCTGATGAACATTATACTAATAATGGTCCTTCCACTCAGTACCATGCAAATGCTGACATCTCCTATTACATCATTCCCCACAACCTTCCTTACCCATCCATCACTGAGTTTATTGAAGCACAAAGTACTGATGAATTCATTCAGTCAGTACAAAGTGCTCAGGTACTAAACAATCACAGTGATGAGTCAACCCACTCAGACACTCAAGATGCTGAAGAACATCATGTGTCTGATCCTGATCCTACCCATTAGGCCTCTACAAGTTCTAATCAGTTTCCAAGACCTTAGGACAGTTGGACTAGGTCTCAGGATGTTAGCCTTAAAAGTAATGTTATATTCGGGAATTGCATTGTAATTAAGTACAGGGACTAGTTTAGCAAATAGCGGATAGTTAAGCTAGAATCTTAGTATAAATACCCTCCTAGTTGAGACTAGGAGGTTAGGGAATTCTTGTATCACTTTGAAGGTGTGTGTGTGATCTCCTCTCTCTCTCTAGAAAACACACACACCTTCCCCCATTCTTAATCTAATAAATACCATGTTTAACCTTTATTTTGAGTTCCCCCGACCTCCTAAACACAACTCTTGATCATTACAATTGGCATCAGAGCTAACCAGGGGCGAATCGTGGGGTTTTGAGGTGAATATAGTGAGTTAGGGCTCGGTACTGTTCATTCGAAGTGGTTACTGTTCATCAGAGTGTTTAGTCGAAGCAACTTGTGATCGAACGAGCAACATGTCATCGAAGCAACAACTTAGTCGAACCAACTCTTAATCGAACCAACTTCATCAAAGCAGCATGTCATCGAAGCTCATCACTCAATCGAGCCAGATTGAGGTGATCCAATAACTATTTAGTCGAACGACTAAAATAGTCGAACGAACTAAATAGTCGAACGATCTAAATAGTCGAACGAACTAGATAGTCGAACGACCAAATAGTCGAACGACTAAATAGTCGAACGAAGCATGTCTCAACCTGATCGAAGGAGCATATAGTCGAAGGAGGATGTGATCGAAGGAGCATCTAGTCGAATGACTCATGTGATCGAACGACTCATCTAGTCGAAGGAGCTTCTAGTCGAACCAAGGTTGTAGTCGAAGCATGATATAGTCAAACGACTACTTGATCGAAGGAGGATTCATCAAACCAGAACCTTTGATCGAACCATAACCTTTGATCGAACGCACCTTTGATCGAACCACAAGAATTTGATCGAACCATACTTGATCGAACCACACTTTAGTCGAACCATGTACTCTAGTCGAAGCAAGTAGTGATCGAACAAGAACTTCATCAAACAACTTTCTAGTCGAACAAGTTTGATCTAGTCGAGACAACTTACTCTAGTCGAACCAAACACATAGACGAGCAACTTCTCTTTAGTCAAATTTCTTCATCAGTATGCTATTGAGTTTGTTTTTCAAAGAAATACTTTGAGTGTGTTTTGGGTACTGAGCTTGTCTTGAGTTTGTTGAAGTTACTTTTTTTTATATAATAAAGGGATTCACGTGTTTATCAACTTTTGACGTATATCAATTTTTGCATGAGATGTGTTTGTTATCTAAACGTGTTTGCTTATGAGTTTGCATGTGACATAACCTTTGACGTGTGACTTTGTGACTAATTCTATCATCATCAACTTTTGACGTCTTCACAATAGTTATCACAAAAACCATGTGACGTGTGTTGCATGTGATGTGTTTTGCTTTTGACGTGGTTGCTTCAATATATTATTGGCCTACATCCTCAAAACACCACGTATCGCTTAAACGATCCTGATCAAGATTCACTATCAAATGACAATGGCTAAGGTTGCAATGAACTGTGACTACGGGGATGATTCGTTATTATTTATTTGGGTTTGAAGTAAGGTTTTATGGACGCGTGTACTTATTTCATCTTCTTTCTTTCTACCCTCCTGCGAAGATGACTTGTTTGGGCATATATTAATGGTGACGAAGACTTGGATATCTAGTTACTTTTGTGATTCTTTCTCTCTATACTCACAAAGTAGTTAGGATACGCCAAGAGGTTTTGTACTAATACTTTTGTTGAGGGTATAGGGTACACCGTTCTTAGTCACAAGGATCGTACAAGATTAAGTCACAAATCTGGGTGATTTTACTTCATTCTCAAGTTCGTCATATTGGGCTATCTTCTCATGTGGTTACTACAAAAAGCCGTTGTTTTTTATACAGGAGGTTGATAAAGAGTTAGACATCTTAAATGGTATTGTTAGTAGATTGGGTTTATCGACATCTTCTCATAGGCTGATTGAGTAAATGATAAAATGCTTCCAGTTAATACTTCACGTACACATCATTATGCTGATTCCGATAAATCGTAACCAGCAGGGGAGAGAAATGTGTACATCGAGGACGCACAACAAGTTCACGTGATCGGGCTTAATGATTTATGAAACGATTTGTGTCAGAGATTGGTTGATTCTATGTCTTATCTTCCACTCATCTTATTCTACGCAATTCTACCTTATCCACCTTCACCAATTTCGGGCAACAAGATCAAGATGATCAGTGGTTCAACTTGTTACTTTGGTGTTATCATTTCATGTGTACGTTATGGGCTGATTTATCATATGACAGATAACTGGAATGCATTGAGTGAGATGAAGATGTTGATACTCTATTCCCCCGAATGGATAATCTTGAAGAAGGTTGTCACAATTCGCATTTTCGGGTCTTTACGATACACGGGATTGCATCATTTCAATTTACGTATGTTCAGTAAACGTTACCACTCAGTCATTACTACTAATACTATACTCAAATACTCCCGACTATGATCCTAATATAGTTTCATGCTAATTTTAATGATATAAAATTTATATTATTAATTTACCCGGTGTTTTGAAACCTTTTACTATATTTTACGTTAAGAGCTTATAACTCCGTCGTTTTGCGATATTTCATCACGATCACTATTTTAACACCCGATTCTTATCAGTAACATGATTTCATAATTTTCACGACTTCATCGTATTTTATTTTTATTCGTCACGTTTTATTTTCAGTTAACCCGGTACCCGATAACACCGAAATTACACACAAATCTAACTAGGGCTTATCCTAAAAATATTTATAAGAAAAAAATCTCAACACAAGGCTTCCTCAAGAAGCCTTGCCGCCCCTATTTGACCATTTTTGGCCTAATACACCAAAAATCCTTTAATGCTAACTTTACTTATAAACTAGTTTTATTTTCTATAACACATTTACATAAACATTTCACTAGCAAATCAAAGCAAACACTCTCTCCCTCCCCTCTCTATCCCACGGCCAAACAAGAACAAGAAGGAGATCCCATTTTTTTTTTGAAGATCAAGTTATATTCTAGTCCCAAATACCTCCCTTGTTAGAGTTTTGTAATAAAAACTCCAAGGTTGTGGTCATTTTTCATCCTAGCTCACCAATCATCAAGTAAGCTCAAGAACACCATTTTTGATCATTTCATACTTCCTTTGTTCTTATATTGTTGTATCTCCTATTTAATTTGAGAGCTATCCATGCAAAACTTATGTTATATATACCACTTGTTTTATTTTTCACTAAAACTATCTCAAACCCTAGATCTGTATGTTTTATTAACATCCCCGCGAAGCCCACTATTTTTAGCGATGTTTAGGACCCATGACACCCTAAGAAGGTGTATGGTAGGATGTGTGTATTTGTGGAGTTGTGTTGTAGTAGTTTGATCAAGCCGCGAACCAAGAAAACGAGTTTCTAACGTATTTATATACCTGCTGTCCAAAAACACAAACTCTGGAAAAAATCAGTAAATATGGCGTTATTTTAGCTTTCATATTTAGAAAGTACTCTCAAACACGAAAACGTGGGCGCTTGAATCACTAAAAACCGAGTTATAACGAAGGAGATACGAAGTTTTAAAGTTAGCAACACAAAAACTATTATTTTCAGAAAATGCGGGCTGTTGGCCGAACTTCAGGGGACAGAACGAGGTGTTAGCCGTAGTCTAGCTGAGCCGAGCCACTGAGAATATGTTAGTTCATGTTATGACGAACGCGTGGATATAAAGAACATTGAAAACGGACTTGTAACGACCGAGATATGAATTTTTGAAAAGCCGACTAACAACACTTATTTTGACAGCCTCACTTAATTCAAATATTTTCTAAGTGTAAACAGTTTTTGCGAGGCACCATCTTACGAGCTATTTACCCGTTGAGCGAGTCGGTTTGGGCCATAAATTCCTTCAGGTGAAACGAAGTATTCCCGGCCTATTTTCCAAATCAATCAACCGCTTGTTGATTGGACTTATATTGAGTAAGATATGATTTTTCTAGTTTCCCAGAAAAACAACCATTATATGAAAATAAAAAGTGTAAAACTAGCAAGTCGCCAAGTTGATGACCGATTATCTACATGATCGAGACGCGTATGATCAAAAGTCAAAGGAGACGGCTGAGAGATTATGTTACAAGGATTTCAAAAACGTCAAGTTCTATTACTAACTCTCAACGTACAATATTTTACGACTAGTTTTGCGAGGCCGTTTGGTCATATTTTCACAAGTTGTAAAAGTGATATTTTGCGACGAAACTATTATATTTGACGATAGAACAACAAATAGGGATCGTGGAGTAACGTTTCAACATTTTTACACGAAATATAGTATATGACTTGCCGAGATGTCAAAAATGTAGTTTTCGACGATAAACATTATTTTCAAAACCAACGAGTGGTATCGTTAACATACGTAAATGCATGAGTAGAAGCATTTCATTACTTATATTAGATCATATCATTCATAATAGGTCGTAGTTAAAGACCGAGCCTCATTTGCATCATATCCATTGTGATCATTGTGCTATCATATCAGGTGAGTTTCATAGCCCCACTCTTATTCTTTAATAATTGTTTTAAACTCTTTGGGGGAGATACATGCTTAAACTATTTGCGTACGTACATGATTGTGTTAAACTTACTTGCGTTACTTTTGAAAGCATTTCGCGGACCTAAGTATCAAACACTTGGGGTAGCCGTGCAGATCATATCCCGGACCTAAGTATCAAACACTTGGGGTAGCCGAACATAAGTCTCCTAGTGAGCAGCATTGATAAGTCTCCTCGTGAGCAGCATTGATAAGTCTCCTTGTGAGCAGCATTGATAAGTCTCCTCGTGAGCAGCATTGATAAGTCTCCTTGTGAGCAGCATTGATAAGTCTCCTTGTGAGCAGCATTGATAAGTCTCCTCGTGAGCAGCATTGATAAGTCTCCTAGTGAGCAGCATAAGGTCTATTAGTGATACAGAACGCATATCGTATACTTACATGTCTTACTCAAGCTATATTTTAGCAGTGGGTTGTAAACACACAGGTTGCAAGTGTTGTTATGGGCGGGATTTGCAACTGAGTGGATTTACAATGCCTTTGCTGGGGAAAATCTTTATTCGAATACTTTACTTGTTTAACAAACTCTATGAACTCACCAACCTCGTGTTGACACTTTAGCATGTATTTTCAGGAACTAAGCAATAGCACGCTACTGGAGGCTTTTGACAGGGCATGGCATGGTCATAGAAGACTCTGATAAAACATTTGGGACCGCTTAACTTATTTTATGGGCCAACTTCCGCACCACTTTTCATAATGTAAATTTAACACTTTTGACTTCTCAAATATATTCTAAATGATTGATGTGAAAACCGTTCTTTACACTTGTTTTATGATACCAATTGAGTTGCACCCCAGCGACACGTAAGCTTCCGCTGGACCCGATTTTGGGGGTGTGACAGATTGGTATCAGAGCCTAGGCTATAGAGAATTGGGTAATTTTAAAACCTAAACTATAGCTACTTTTATGAAAACTTAACCCTATGACCGCCACGTGCCTGCCTGCCAAGCTGATGCCTCATTTGTGGTTTGTTGCTGACATATTTAATGAGATTTATATCTTATTGCCAGATAGATTATACTCACTTATTCTCGTTGATTACTATGATTGTCTTACATATAAGGGTGCATACATATCATATACGTCACAGCGTTACACCTCTTCCTTACGTAGTTTATCTTTCGACCTCAAGCCTGATCACATGCCTTAGTCATTTGAACCACCCTTTACATGTGAAGGACATAGTATTAGTATAACTAAGCTGAGTATTCCAAAATTCATTAAACCTCGGTGGAATATAGACTGGTCATCTATATTCGACCCGGGACAGTGGGACATAGCTTGACCACCTATGTTCGACTCAGAGATGAATTTTGCAATACTGAGAGTAGTTATAATGGAATTATGTCCGGATTGATTTGATCGGTGTAAGCAATTCCAATATCGAGCCAATCTTTCAAAAGACCTCATTTCAGGATGTTGAATCCATTCTTTCAGACAACTTGTTTCCTAGCTTGATTTAGTGACAGTTCTTGTTTGATGAGTTGCGAAAATCAAGCTAAGAATCAAGTTGTTACCCGAGCCGATTCAGTTTAATCTCATGACAGTTCTTGTTTGATGAGTTGTGAGATTAAATTTGAATCGACAACCTCAAACCGATTTAGCCTAATCCCATGACAGTTCTTGTTTGATGAGTTGTGGGATTAAGTAAAAATCGGTTACCTAGAGGTCTTTTGGGGACTACGCTCGATAATGGGAAAGTTTACCCCCATCAAACCCGACCATGAGAACATACGTACGTAGAACGAGCGAGCTGAATTCAGGGACTGAATTCCTCTAACGGGTGGAGACTGTCACAATTCGCATTTTCGGGTCTTTACTATACACGGGATTGCATCATTTCAATTTACGTATGTTCAGTAAACGTTACCACTCAGTCATTACTACTAATACTATACTCAAATACTCCCGACTATGATCCTAATATAGTTTCATGCTAATTTTAATGATATAAAATTTATATTATTAATTTACCCGGTGTTTTGAAACCTTTTACTATATTTTACGTTAAGAGCTTATAACTCCGTCGTTTTGCGATATTTCATCACGATCACTATTTTAACACCCGATTCTTATCAGTAACATGATTTCATAATTTTCACGACTTCGTCGTATTTTATTTTTATTCGTCACGTTTTATTTTCAGTTAACCCGGTACCCGATAACACCGAAATTACACACAAATCTAACTAGGGCTTATCCTAAAAATATTTATAAGAAAAAAATCTCAACACAAGGCTTCCTCAAGAAGCCTTGCCGCCCCTATTTGACCATTTTTGGCCTAATACACCAAAAATCCTTTAAAGCTAACTTTACTTATAAACTAGTTTTATTTTCTATAACACATTTACATAAACATTTCACTAGCAAATCAAAGCAAACACTCTCTCCCTCCCCTCTCTATCCCACGGCCAAACAAGAACAAGAAGGAGATCCCATTTTTTTTTTTTGAAGATCAAGTTATATTCTAGTCCCAAATACCTCCCTTGTTAGAGTTTTGTAATAAAAACTCCAAGGTTGTGGTCATTTTTCATCCTAGCTCACCAATCATCAAGTAAGCTCAAGAACACCATTTTTGATCATTTCATACTTCCTTTGTTCTTATATTGTTGTATCTCCTATTTATTTTGAGAGCTATCCATGCAAAACTTATGTTATATATACCACTTGTTTTATTTTTCACTAAAACTATCTCAAACCCTAGATCTGTATGTTTTATTAACATCCCCGCGAAGCCCACTATTTTTAGCGATGTTTAGGACCCATGACACCCTAAGAAGGTGTATGGTAGGATGTGTGTATTTGTGGAGTTGTGTTGTAGTAGTTTGATCAAGCCGCGAACCAAGAAAACGAGTTTCTAACGTATTTATATACCTGCTGTCCAAAAACACAAACTCTGGAAAAAATCAGTAAACATGGCGTTATTTTAGCTTTCATATTTAGAAAGTACTCTCAAACACGA
Source organism: Artemisia tridentata subsp. tridentata (assembly GCA_021014915.2). Lineage (NCBI taxonomy): Eukaryota > Viridiplantae > Streptophyta > Magnoliopsida > Asterales > Asteraceae > Artemisia > Artemisia tridentata. The sequence goes on along the minus strand of CP139506.1, from coordinate 191,180,674 downwards.
AAACGTGGGCGCTTGAATCACTAAAAACCGAGTTATAACGAAGGAGATACGAAGTTTTAAAGTTAGCAACACAAAAACTATTATTTTCAGAAAATGCGGGCTGTTGGCCGAACTTCAGGGGACAGAACGAGGCGTTAGCCGTAGTCTAGCTGAGCCGAGCCACTGAGAATATGTTAGTTCATGTTATGACGAACGCGTGGATATAAAGAACATTGAAAACGGACTTGTAACGACCGAGATATGAATTTTTGAAAAGCCGACTAACAACACTTATTTTGACAGCCTCACTATAATTCAAATATTTTCCAACTGTAAACAGTTTTTGCGAGGCACCATCTTACGAGCTATTTACCCGTTGAGCGAGTCGGTTTGGGCCATAAATTCCTTCAGGTGAAACAAAGTATTCCCGGCCTATTTTCCAAATCAATCAACTGCTTGTTGATTGGACTTATATTGAGTAAGATATGATTTTTCTAGTTTCCCAGAAAAACAACCATTATATGAAAATAAAAAGTGTAAAACTAGGAAGTCGCCAAGTTGATGACCGATTATCTACATGATCGAGACGCGTATGATCAAAAGTCAAAGGAGACGGCTGAGAGATTATGTTACAAGGATTTCAAAAACGTCAAGTTCTATTACTAACTCTCAACGTACAATATTTTACGACTAGTTTTGCGAGGCCGTGTGGTCATATTTTCACAAGTTGTAAAAGTGATATTTTGCGACGAAACTATTATATTTGACGATAGAACAACAAATAGGGATCGTGGAGTAACGTTTCAACATTTTTACACGAAATATAGTATATGACTTGCCGAGATGTCAAAAATGTAGTTTTCGACGATAAACATTATTTTCAAAACCAACGAGTTGTATCGTTAACATACGTAAATGCATGAGTAGAAGCATTTCATTACTTATATTAGATCATATCATTCATAATAGGTCGCAGTTAGAGACCGAGCCTCATTTGCATCATATCCATTGTGATCATTGTGCTATCATATCAGGTGAGTTTCATAGCCCCACTCTTATTCTTTAATAATTGTTTTAAACTCTTTGGGGGAGATACATGCTTAAACTATTTGCGTACGTACATGATTGTGTTAAACTTACTTGCGTTACTCTTGAAAGCATTTCGCGGACCTAAGTATCAAACACTTGGGGTAGCCGTGCAGATCATATCCCGGACCTAAGTATCAAACACTTGGGGTAGCCGAACATAAGTCTCCTAGTGAGCAGCATTGATAAGTCTCCTCGTGAGCAGCATTGATAAGTCTCCTTGTGAGCAGCATTGATAAGTCTCCTCGTGAGCAGCATTGATAAGTCTCCTTGTGAGCAGCATTGATAAGTCTCCTCGTGAGCAGCACTGATAAGTCTCCTAGTGAGCAGCATAAGGTCTATTAGTGATACAGAACGCATATCGTATACTTACATGTCTTACTCAAGCTATATTTTAGCAGTGGGTTGTAAACACACAGGTTGCAAGTGTTGTTATGGGCGGGATTTGCAACTGAGTGGATTTACAATGCCTTTGCTGGGGAAAATCTTTATTCGAATACTTTACTTGTTTAACAAACTCTATGAACTCACCAACCTCGTGTTGACACTTTAGCATGTATTTTCAGGAACTAGCAATAGCACGCTACTGGAGGCTTTTGGCAGGGCATGGCATGGTCATAGAAGACTCTGATAAAACATTTGGGACCGCTTAACTTATTTTATGGGCCAACTTCCGCACCACTTTTCATAATGTAAATTTAACACTTTTGACTTCTCAAATATATTCTAAATGATTGATGTGAAAACCGTTCTTTACACTTGTGTTATGATACCAATTGAGTTGCACCCCAGCGACACGTAAGCTTCCGCTGGACCCAATTTTGGGGGTGTGACTAAGGTCGAGTCTACAGTCTGTTCTACATTTTCCGCTGCATGTTAGAAGACTAAAGACAAAATGCATTTAACTATCAAAAGACTTCTTCAGATTCAGGGCAGTAATCAGAAAGGTTGTCAGTTTGGGGGAGAGCACTAATTAGGGGAGAGCACTCAGGGCACCCAGAATTATACCCTAATTAGATTTTCTCACGTTCTTCTGCAAGTAAAGAAATGAAAGCTGAGAAGATTCTGCAAGCTGAACGAAGTGATGAAGTTTGAAGACCATTCTCTGTGCTTATGGTTTATATTTTACTTGTAGGGAACTTTGTAAGCAATTCCTGTATAACATCACTTTGGGGAGAGATTGTTAGCCTTAAAAGTAATGTTATATTCGGGAATTGCATTGTAATTAAGTACAGGGACTAGTTTAGCAAATAGCGGATAGTTAAGCTAGGATCTTAGTATAAATACCCTCCTAGTTGAGACTAGGAGGTTAGGGAATTCTTGTATCACTTTGAAGGGGTGTGTGTGATCTCCTCTCTCTCTCTAGAAAACACACACACCTTCCCCCATTCTTAATCTAATAAATACCATGTTTAACCTTTATTTTGAGTTCCCCCGACCTCTTGAACATGGATCTTGATCATTACACAGGATATAGAACTTGTCAATATAATTGGTGAGCCTACTGAAGGCATGCTCACAAGAAGCATGGCTGCTGAACTGAGAGCAGCCTCAGCCAATGAATGCCTATTTGTGGACTTCATTTCCACAATTGAACCCAAAAGTGTTAAGGAAGCACTAAATCATCCAAGTTGGGTTCAAGCCATGAATGATGAACTGGAACAATTTGACAGAAACAAGGTAATGACCTTGGTCAAATGTCCTGAAGATGTTTCAGTCATTGGCATGAAATGGGTATTTAAAAACAAATCTGATGAAAATGGCATAGTCATTAAAAACAAAGCCAGACTTGTAGCCAAAGGCTATAATCAACAAGAAGGCATTGACTATGAAGAAACATTTGCACCAGTAGCAAGGATGGAAGCCATCAGGATCTTCCTTGCTTTTGATACATACATGAACTTCAAGGTGTACCAAATGGATGTTAAAAGTGCATTCTTAAATGGCTCACTGAAAGAAGAAGTTTATGTTCAGCAACCTCCTGGATTTGAAAGCCATGAGTTTCCTGACCATGTCTGCAAGCTTAACAAAGCCCTTTATGGACTGAAACAAGCTCCCAGGGCATGGTATGAGACTCTTTCAGCCTTCCTGATCCAAAACAAATTTTTCAGAGGCAAGATAGACAACACATTGTTTATCTACAAGACAAATAATGATGTCATACTTGTACAAGTGTATGTTGATGACATCATCTTTGGCTCAACAAATTATAAACTTTGCAAACAGTTTGAAAAACTAATGGCAAAGAAATTTGAAATGAGCATGATGGGATAACTGACTTACTTCCTTGGCCTACAAATCAAGCAGACTGATAAAGGAACCTCTATCAGTCAAGAGAAGTATGTCAGAAGCCTACTGAAGAAGTATGAACTCAGTGACTGTGCCTCAGTCAAGACTCCCATGGTACCCCTAAACAACCTTGGTCCTGATCTTACTGGAAAACCAGTGAATCAAACTCTTTTTAGAGGAATGATAGGATCACTGATGTATTTACTTGCATCAAGGCCTGATATCCAATTCTCAGTATGCTTATGTGCCAGATATCAATCTGACCCAAGAGAAACTCATATCACTGCTGTGAAAAGAATATTCAGGTACCTGAAAGGTACTCCAAACCTTGGATTATATTATCCAAAATGTTCAGGCCTTGATCTTAAAGGATACTCAGATTTTGACTATGCTGGATGCAACATGGACAGGAAAAGTACCTCAGGCTCCTGCTAAATTCTTGGTGGAAAACTAGTCTGTTGGAGTGCTAAGAAGCAACAATCAGTTGCCATGTCCTCAGCTGAAGCTGAATATGTTGTAGCAGCAAGTTGTTGTGCAAATGTACTCTGGATGAAAAGTCAACTCAGTGACTATGGAATTCAGTACAAGATGGTTCCCATCTTTTGTGATAACACAAGTGTAATTGCCATCTCAAATAACCCAGTTCTTCATCAGAGAACAAAACACATTGATATTAGATATCACTTCATCAGGGACCATGTCATGAATGGTGACATAGAATTACACTTCATTCCTACTGAATATCAGCTAGCTGATATATTCACCAAGCCATTGGATGAACCAACTTTCACCAGACTGAAAGCTGAACTAGGAATGTTGGATATTGAGAATCAGTCCACTGATTGACTCCATCCAAATATGTGTAAATTCTGATAACCCAAGTCCCTGACTCAATGTGTTCTTCAGTGAGAAAGGTCACTGAACTTCAGGAACTAAACCCAAGTTCCTGAATTCTTGGTCCTCAGAAACTAGACCCAAGTTCCTGAACCCTTGAACCTCAGGAATCAAACCCAAATTCCTGAACACTAGAACCATCAGTGACTAAACCCAAGTCCTGAAAATCAGGTTCACTGAATGAAAAGTCATTCAGGGTCCTCAAGAGACATTAAATACTAACTTAAATGCTCTAAGTATCTAGTTAGTAAATGTCCGAGGTTGGTAACTAAACTCTTATTTAATATAAGAATATTTGTTCTTTTGCCTTTCTGGCTTTCACCTCTGGGCCCCCACATTCCCACTTGGCATTAAATGCCTCTCCAATCACATTACAGATATGTGATGACTCATCTCTGCAAATTACACTTTTGCAGAACTGCTCAACTGTTCACCTTGACTGTTGCGCCAAACCAGGGAAAGTGGAGTAGTGGCATTAAATGCGGATCCCAAAACATTTTATTCAAAACAGTTTCCTAAAATTCTTTTTGAATAAATAAAATCTGCTTAATACCCAAATTACCCTCCACTTCTCTTCCCTATAAATACCCCATGCAAAAACAACACACACATGTTTTTTTTAGAAATCTTAAGCAAAAATTTTGCCCTTTTCTTTCAAAAACTAAAATTTTTTTTGTGTGTTCTTAGGCTTTAGAAACCCAGAATCATTTGTTAACCCAGACCTACCAATACAAATGGCTTCTTCTAATGCTATCACATACGCCCCTAATGTGGATTTCATATTAGAGGGCGTAGACCTCACAAAGAACAATGTGGTGGGAAACTTTTCCTATCCACAAAAGTTCCATGCTTACAAGAATGTAATGAAATATCTTCAAAACTGTTTTCTTGCAAAAGCATTTACCATGACCCCCTCAGTCATCTACCATGACTACTTGAGGGAATTCTGGTGTACTGCTGTGGCTACTAGCCTGAAAGACACCAAAGAATCCATCATCACTTTCACAGTGATGAATGGGAGAAGGACTCTCTCCCTGGATTACAATGACTTCATCAAGGCCACTGGTCTTGATTTTGCTGAGGCTTTTGAGCCCAATCCGACTGACCAAGAGGTTAAGGTAGAGTTGATCTTCTTGGGACCTCATGACCCTAAACGTCCTGAGTTATCCGCTGGAGCCTTATTGGAGAAGGCTCCAATTGTCAAAACCTGGTTCCACCCAGTCTGGAGGATCCTGATGACATTCGTCATTCAGGTCCTTGGGGGAATAAATCCTACACTGAGCAATTGAACTCATCACAACAATTGATGTTGTTCAGTCTCTTGGAGGGTAGAAAGATAGATATCGGAGGTATAATCTTCCATGACCTTGTTGCTAAGCTCTCAGGAAAATCTAGGCAAAAACACTTTTCTTATCCTAGGTTTATTTCCTGTGTGCTTCAGGACCTTCTTAGTTCTGACTATGTGAGGCCTGACGTCGAAGGTATGAAACCTGACGTCTTACATAATACCAATTTCACTAGTGGCATCACTGAGGTACAACCCATTGCCCTGACTAACTACATGTTAGTGGTCATTCAGGGGGAGAACGCTATTTCTCCAATACCTTCACCGACAAAAAAGGTGAAGAAGACAAAGAAGGGTCAGTCCAGTAAGGTGGTTAGACCCAAACCACTCGTCACTGAGACTGATGCCCAGAACCAACTCAACCTTAAAAAGGGGTTGAATGTGGCCTAGACCTCTAAGACACCCACTACAGAGACCCCCTGACCACAAAACAAAGGCCAACGGAGAGCACTGAGCAATCATCCTCAGTGTCCTCGGGCAAACCTTTTCCACATGTCCCTACTGACATACATAAGTTAGTAGGGTCAGGAACAACCACATATTCACATCCCGATGAAGGAACTGACAAATCACAATCAGTTCCTGAGGGAGAAAAGGGTTCTAAATCCTCGGTGGGGCAGCACTACTCCACTGAGAAGGGGACCCATCACCAATCACATCCCGTTAACGATCTTGAGCAATCACACTCAGGGTCTCAGGGAGTAAAGGTCCCTGAATCCCCAAAAGGGCAGTACAACCCTGATGGGAAGGGGGACCATCAACCATCACCATCAATGCCTCATGATACTACTAAAAAAGACCTGTCAGTAGTTGAAGGCGCTAAGGGGGACAAAGACTCAGAGGGACAAAAACCACCCGCTGATACGGAACCCATAACCACCTCAGGCGGATCCCTTCACTCAGGAACTGCCCCCAAAAGCCAGGCTGGGAAAACTCCCCCAGTTATTATGGCTAGTCAGGCTGAGCAAACCCACTCAGTTATTATGACGGGGTCAGGACCTGGCCACAACAAAGGTGAGACCTCTTTTGAGGGGGAGCCGGATACCCTGAAGGTTCTTTCTCTGGCTGATCTTGAAATTATACTAAATGAAGAGTCAGAAGAGGAATTAGTGGATTTTGGTGATGAAGATGACATTTTGGGTATTGAGGAGGAAATGGAAACTGATATAACCCCTCCTCAGCACCCTGAACAACAACAATCTTCTCATCTTCCTGAGGATCAACAACCCAGCTCTCCTACATCATCATCATCATCAGGTGCCTCAACTCCAGCCACTCCTGAGTGGTTGAAGAGTTATGATAATGTTCTTCCGTTGACTGAAAGACAATTGGTTAAATTCCTTCGCAAAGCCAACGAGGGTCTTTATAATGAAATCACGGACGAACAGTGGATTCAGCACACTGAAGCGGCAGCCTCCTATGCCGACTTCAGGGCTTCTGTTGAAGAATCTCAGGAAAAAGTGCTTCAGGTCGCCAAACTTACTGACAAACAACTCGGCAACCTCCTCAGTCAGCAGGTACATCCACTGAAGTTCCAGTACCTTCTGAGGGGGAGAAAATTAAAGATGGACCAACTCCTGATCCTTCTTCAGCAATTGTGGTTGTTCCTGAAACTTCCACCAGTCAACCCCCTCCCACTTCCAAAGGGAAGGAAATCATGGTGACTGACAGCTCTCCTCCAAAACAATTTGTTCAAGCCTCAACTGAAAGGCGGGCAGATCCTGATGCACCATTTTACGTTGATTTGGATGGAGGAAAAAGGTTCTTTGGGACTCCTGATGAAGTGGCTGAAGTCTTACACCAACAAGATCTCAGGAGGGCCCTAGAAAAGGACAAGGAACTCAACAGACCATTAATTGTTGAGGTTGCCAAGGAAGAAATCAAGGAGTCTGATAAAAACATTCAGGGGGATGAATTCATTAGGCTACAAGCTGAACTTCTTCAAGAACACAACAAACAAGCCAAACTAAAAGAAGAAAGGAGGCAAAGAACCTATGAGAGGTATGTGTGGCACATGACCAAAACCAAGGGCGAAGGCAAAATAACAGACATAACCATTCACAACACCAAGCCCATAAGCATAACGGTTCACAGGGGACCAAGGAAGTCTGAGGTTTACCAACCCCTTAAATTCTCAGACTTCGGGCTAAGGGAATGGGATATGATGATGCCCATCCTAAGGAAGAAGACACAAAGCAAGACAGTCCCATCTCTTATCAAGTCCCTGAATGCAAAATATGTAGAACTTGAAAGGGTAGCTAAGAGTCTTGGGATTGATCATGAGAAGGCACTTGCTTCTCAGGGACTGGCTATCCCTGAACCAACTCAGACGACCGGAAGGAAAAGGAAAGCAGTGGGTTAGGAACCTAAACAATACATAGCTGCTCTACACTGCAACAGGATCCCCCCTGAGGGAGTCAAGTTCATTCCTAACCGAGTCATCAAGGAGCCTGAGTATGGTATCTTCTTCATTGATGAATTCGCACAGCCAGCCTTCCAAAGAGTAAGTGACATTGATCTGGTGGAAACGACAACTCTCCTCGCCTACAAACTGATGGCGCTTAGAGTGAAGAGTCCTGAGAACAAGGAGTTTGTCAAGCTGCTGGACAAGATGATGAGTGAAAGACCTGACAAGGAGGTGTTAGTGTCTAAGAAGGCGAAACTTGAACTCATGGGTTACGTACAAGAACCCTGAGTATTTTGTACTTAGTTAGTTAGGACTTGTAATGATATTAATAAAATGATGTTTTTATTATTTCAGTGTTCTTATTTACTTTCTAGTACATTCAGTATGAGAAGAAGTCATTAGCTCACTCATAACTAATCAAAACACTTAGGCATAATTTATATCCAAATAGGGGGAGATTGTTGGGTCCATCAGTACCGAAGAATACTTAAAACAAGATTTGGACACAAATTAACTAAGTGTTAATTAAACCGAGAACAATTCAAGTCACTGAGTGAACAGTCACTCAGTGAGTCATCTTCAGGATGCTTAAGGCGAATTCAAGAAGAAGTGTAGGTCCTCTTTAACTCAAACCCACACATGTAACACACTAGATCTACACGAACTACTACTTATATAAACAAGCTACGAATGAAATAAGCTAATAAGTTAAGATAGAAAATAAGAGATGAAGAGAAAAATGGAAGATTATCATTCGAATGACTTAGTGACAAAGGTTCGATACAATGAATGAAAAACCAACAATAAACTTGGCACCCCATGCCTTCTATTTATAGGCTATGGATTAGGGCAACATGCACATGGGGTGTTTCTAGAAGATTTCACTTAAATGGCCGGCCCATGGACTTCTAATGGACCGGACCATAATTACAAACATAAAGTCCTATTTTGAGCAACATATTTATCGGAAATGAACAAGACTTGAAATATGAATAAAATGTGTTCCTAACAATCTCCCCCTAAGTCTTGGACATCAATGTTGCTCGACGTCGTCTTTGCTTCTTTGGCTTCTGACGTCTTGATAATCTTTGTTCTTTGTTCTTGACTTGTAATGTTATGGTGTTGTCTCGATCTGCCAATCTCCAACGCCTTCTCGTCTTTTCCATCATGCTCATATATCTTTGACTTTTATTCTGCAGCTTGTTCTCACTTTTCAATCTTTAACTTGAAAAAGGTAGTAGTGCTTGAACTTTTGACTTTACTTTATCATTTGTTGAACTTTTGTTGTTTCTGAGTCTTTGAGAGAACATATCTTCAGGATATGAGCATGATGGAGTCTTGATGGTTGAACTCCAGATCCTCAGCAGCAGCAGCAGTACAAACCAACCGGCACTTACAGGCTCAGACTTCGATATTGTCAACAGCATAGTGTGAAGACTTTCTCTAATCCTCGCCCAGGCCGTTCTGAATCGGATACCCCCAAAAGGGCTTACACGGACACACCGAAGTGCACCCACGATTCAGTGAGTCGCTGGAGATCACCCCATGACTGTAGACCATTTGGAGCAAACACTAAGCGTAACCCACAAGGAGTTACCGAAGTGACCTGCTGTCAGGGCTGTTTGATGTTGACCCTGGCAAGATTTCCATTCAATCATTGATAATCACAATTGTGACTTTTCTCATGAATGTTCTTGGCAGATTGCTAAGATCTGGGAAGGACTCTTTCTTAATTTTACAACTGCTGCCCATGATGTAGAACAGCAGAGTAATACTAAGTGTTCCTAAGAGATCTTTGATGAATCTCATGGTTCTAGACTCAATTAGTGCACATTTGTTTGGTCATCGGAGGCTGGAGCAGACTGCCTCCTTTTCAATATCAACACCCTCGTAGTGAGAGGTCGATAGGTTATGAAGGGTTCTCCGTGTGAAATGAAACAAGTATCTTTTGAGAGATACTTGAGTGGCTAAAAGGTTTAGTGCAGTGCGTCACTGGGTCCATGACGTCTTTTGTCTTCAATACCGGTGATGCTCAGTCAACTAGTAGATTATGTATTGAACCCGGTGTCTGCCCTAAGGTTGAACAAATGGAGGGCTATTTCTTTTCACCCTTTTCTTTGCTTTTCTTTTTAATTCTTCAACCCCTTCTTTCTCCTTTCATTTCATTTCTCCTTTTTTTTATATCATACCTAGGACTTTCTAGTTCTAAACTATGGGATTTGTCCTTGGGTAGATCCCTCCGGCTCTGGCGGATCATAGGACGGTTTTCCTAAACCTTAGTCACCTTATTACTCCATGACTATCCTATGTTGATGCCATTTACCAAAACCTTTGAAAATATCTCAAAGCGTCGATGATTGTAAAAACATTTTATTGACACCTTGAGAGTTTTGTGTTTTTCAGAAGGACTCCCCCTTAACATGTGCTCATAAGTAATTAATTTGAAATTTGCACATGTCGGGAAGAGTTGGCACTTTTGAATTGATTGATTTTCAATGAATATGATCATCGCGAGACACGCTTACATCACTAGTAAACTACCTTGAAATTATTACCCGTCCAGATCACATTCAAGGAAAATCGCTCAAAATCGGTACATTCTACTCAGACACATCCTTTGTGAGACACGTTTACATCACCAGATAAACTGGCTTGAAATTATTACCCGTCCGGGACATGTCCTTTCGACTACTGACTTTTCCTATCGTCAATTCGAGGGTCAATTCTGAGTCGAGCACTTATGAGATTCCAGCATTGAGACACCATATTTTAATCATATTTTACTTCTCCCCCTCAAAAATAGCATACTCATGATGTTTTTGAAAAAAATTATGATTAAAATATGCTATTTTTGAGTTTTAGGGAAGAATTTTAAGAACGTTTGTGTTTCCAAACAAAGATTATATTTTCAAATACTCCCCCTTGACGAGGGAATACTTGTCCTTATGAGCAGAATGTTTGAAAAAATTTGAAAACATTCCGGTTTAATTCTACTCATAAGAAAGAAGCTTTCGCTCCTTTGATCAGGATTGAGGCACTGAAGCGTACCTCAGGGTCCTTTCTTTAGGGTCCGGGTTGTACACTGTTATGTGTGCACAAGCCGTGATGTCACAGTCATATGATAAGAATAGTGAAATAAGAATTATGAATAATATTGAAATCAAATTCTTACATCATCCCCCTTTTGCAAATGTGGTGAATGTTGGATCTGTCCTTTGAAATGTTCTGATTGAGAAGGGTGGACGACCTCCAACATAAGTTTCCAATCTCCACATCTGATCCCTGTGGAACAATCTTCTTTCAATCTTTAAGATAAACTGCTTCACTTGTCTCAGTTGATCACTGTTCCATCTCCTTGTTATCCCCAATTCTTGATCCCGAATCCGACTAACCAACCCGTCTCGAACATTCTTCAATGTGTCATCACAAAACTTGTGGATTTCGTGAAATGACATGAAGCATAGTTGTGTCAGTTCACTTTTGTAGACAAATCCGAGCGTTGGTTGGTGCTTCATGTTGTATTGAGTTTCAGAAGATATGCCGTTAGGATAGAGCATGGGCTGTTCCAGATTTAACTCCTTCTGATAACTCTCTACCCCCAGTTGAATATCTTCTACTCGTTCTTTGATGACAATTCTTCGGATGAAGTGGCAGATTGCGGTACTGAATGCATATTGAAGTTCGGGTGTGAGATGAGTAAGTCTTCCTTGTACCTTGATGAGGTACATGTCTTCAATATCATTCAGAATTAGATCAGGGAAATCTGCCTCAGAGAATGTGTAGAGTTTTTGGTCGTGTCGTCGGACTGTGATTTCAGACAACTAGGTGTAGTCATACCGTTTTGCCCCTGTCACACTTGTTACAGCCAGAATCCTGAGGTCACTGTATACTGGTTCGTGAGACTTCTCAGTGAGTTTGCTTTTGTATCATGTTCTTCTTTTCTCGAACCAGTGAAATATCCCCAACTCAGCATCACGATCATAGTCGACCAATTGTTTGACGTATAGGTGATGATGACTGGCAGATTCCTCAATTGTAGGTTATGTTTAATCTGCTGCTGGTGTGAAGGTGATTGAAGTAGCATACTTTGTCTTTCCTTTTGCTCCGAGTTTGAGAAGTTCAAGATCATTATTGAAGAAGAATTGGAATGGGATTTCTGAAACATGATGCTTGCGTATCACGGGGAGTGGTTTGGTCCAATCTGTGATGTATGGACGGTTTTTGCTATCACGACCACCAACCCTGAAGATGTCTGGATTAGTCCAGTCAAATTCACTTGACATTGCGTGAGCAATGTTTTCAAGATGATACTCAAGTTCAGCAGCACTGTGAGATTTGTCTTTCAGAAGATTGAAAGCATCATTCTTGATCCTTCGAAGCTCCCGTTTGGTCATTCTTTTGATATTCAGAGAACTTTTTATTTGTTGTGTGACTGCAAACGTGCTATCTTCAACTTTATAATCTTCGTCTGTTTGGATCTGAGCATTCACAAGTTGATCAAACCATTCATTTCCTTGCTCATCTTCATCTTCATCAAGCCATGTCACGACAGCTGGTTCTTTAGAAGATTTCTTGCTGCTTGAGGGCTTTGATTTTGAAGATTTTGATTTTGGTGGTGACGGTGTTGGTGAGTGTGGTTGATCATCTTGTGGTTGAAATTCAACATTTTCTTTGTAAAAGTGCTCATAATGATGTTCTGTTGCAGTCGGACCAGATTCCTGATTCTTTTGAGGTGGAGGTGAAGTTGTTGTTCCTGCGGGCTCTGTAAAGTGAATCCCAGATCTGCTACCAGTCCTTTGTTTCTTTGTTGTGGTGTCTGGATCTTGGTCATCATTATCACGTTTACGCTTGCCCTTGTCTGCTGCAGCCTTACACAAGTCCATGTTTGCACGGATTGCATCAACAATTGGTATTTCAGTGTATGACATTTCGGATTGTGCAATCAGTTTTGTGAGGAGGGCGTCTTGGAGCTCTTCAATGGAGTACTCAAGAAGATGTTTCTTTTTGATTGCATACTCTTGGATCTTCTCTTTTATTTGAGTGTCAACGTGTTCCTCAATATTTTTCTGAAAATCAGGAAGATACTTCTTGACGTAATGCCTCGTATTTGCTTTCATTTTATCATCGATATTAGAGGCTAGAAACTCATCCATTTTCTGCTTTGTTTGTTGCATTTCTCCCACTTGTTCAGATAAATTCTTGACTAAGGTTTGCATCTCAGTCAATTGTGTACTTGTTTGATTATCCTTCTTGGCTTGTGCGAGTTTCACTGCTTGTTTGAGTTTCTTCGCAGCAGGTGAGATAACTTCTACTCTGGTTACTCGGACAATTCTTCTCACATTCTTACCCTTTACGGCTGTTTTGATGCTTTCTGCCACTGTTGGCTTTGCTTTTGGTGATGGTGATCTTGTTGGTGATGGAGTAAGTGAGGGGATTGATGATGATTTAGGGTTAGGTGTAGAGTCCTTTGGAGATGAGGATGGTGGTGTTGGATTCTTGGGAGGTGACACAAGAGGTGTGGTAGGTTTTGGTGATGGTACTAGAGGTGAATCAGGAGGTGTTGGATTCTTTGGAGATTGAGCTGGTTGAGGAGATTGTTGAGGATTAAAGACGATGAGAGCATTTTGTGGAGGAGTGTGAATGTAGCTATCAGCTTCTTTGTTTGCTTCTTCATCTTCCTTTTCTTCATCCTTTCCTTCTAATTCTGCCTTAAGCTCAGCCTCAAGTTCTGCAGCAGCTTCCAGAGATTTCTGTCCAACTATTTCCCGTTCTTCTTCAGGGTTCCAGTCTATACCATCATCATATTGTTGTTCTTTCTCCTTGTCACGGTTATACATTTCATCAGGAATGTCTTCTTCTGTAAGAACTATTTTCTCTCCCTCTGATGTTTGAGTTTCCAAGTCGGGTTGATTCACCGAGCTTGGTGGAAGTGGAATAACAGATTCAGCCTTCTCGGGTTGATTAACCGTATCATGCTGAACTGTGGATGTAGCTGCTCCAGACCCTCCGGGTTGATTAACCGGATCAGTGTGGGTCAGAGTGGCTTCTTGTGCAGTTCCAGATCCTCCTGCTCCTTTATTTTCTTCCATCTCCCTCATCTTTTCTATTACCAATTTTGCCCTTCTCGCTTCATCCTCCTTTGTTGACTTCATACTGGCCTTTGTGGCATTAAGAATATCGATCTCATTTTGAAGTTCAATTTCTGCATCAGTCATTTTAACTGTTACTTCTTCTTCTGATTCTGTTTCTTCTGAGTCGGTTTCTTCATCATATATTCCAACGGCTTCAACTTTGGGCTTGGGTTCGTTTGGTACTCTTCTTTTGAGTGTTCTGGGGTGTTTCTTTGGTTGTTTTGATGCACTTGATGAACTTCCTGCTTTACTTTTGCTGCTTCTAGAACGGGTCCTTGTAGATCCTGACCCTTCTACAAGTTTAGAGAGCCCCACTCGACCTTCACTGAATGCCTTGTCATAGTCATGATAGGCTTGTGTTTCCTTCACTTCTTCAGTCATCAGAAATTCTGGCAGCCTAGCTCCTTGTTTATGTGTGCTTCCTTTGGGAAAGTAGACATTACTGAAAGTCTTGTCCATCTTGTATAGATGCATTTCTCTATCATTAGGACGTGGATTAATGTCACTGTGTTCGTCAATCAGAAGACTAATGAGTAGTTTGGTGTAACGAACGAAAGGGATCTTTGTGAAGGCTTTGCGCATTTGAAATATCATATCTTCCCAAATAAGAGCAGCAAAATCAATCTTTGCTTCATTCACGAACCCCCAGAAGACTTGAAGATGAGGTAACCGTGGGTGTTCAAAGCCACTATCTCTTCCTGATATTGAACGAGTCACGATGTAGAAGAGGGTTCTCCATGGTTGTGGGATGAATTTGGCATTTTACTTTTGAGATTTTGGTTAATGGTGTATCAGGTTGAACATCATAACCAATATCTATAAGGAACTGCAAGACTTCAGATTCAGATGGGGTTGGGTAGAATCTGTTAGCAGGTTCTGGTGCCTTTGGAAGACCCAAGGCTCTGCGAAGGTGACTTGGTGTGAATCTGACCTTCTTACGATCCAAAGTGCATGTGAAATATTTGTCATAATTGTTCAGCTCGAGAGTATTCCACAATTGGTGAATGTATAATTCCGGAATGCTATCTGAGCTGTCTAGAAGATTTCTGCACTCGTGTACTTTGAGAATTTCCACAGCAATTTGGCAACTTGGTTCAGAGCACTTGATCTTCTCAAGTACTACCCGTGCATTGTTGCTGCCAATCTCTAATGAATACCCTTGAGGAAGAACATCGGCTTTAGTGAGTAATGGGAGTGGATGTTGTTGAGGTGCAGCCATTGGAGATTTCTAAAATATCAATCAAGTACAAATATGCAGGATACATGATTGTTAGCAATTGTTAAGACTTGATGCAACACATGAGATCCTTTTGTAGCTATGATTGGTGTTTTACATGTTTGACCACAGAGGTTATCATCCTTAATAAAAAATTACCAATTTCTATAGAATTTGTTCCATTTCGATAGACATTGAAATATCTAAGGACATTGATCAGTTTCTATAGAAATCACATTTGCGATAATATGGCATTTGCGATAATCATAGCATTTGCGATAATCATAGCATTTGCGATAAATATTGCATTAGCGATAATTAAGGCATTTGCGATAATTATGGCATTTGCGATAATTATTGGCAATTTTCGATAAACTCTTGTACAAGAGTTTCCGATAACGACTGAAGATGAACAGTTTCTCAGATTTATCGAATTTTTTTATAACTTGAAATTTTGCAACCACAGATTATCTCAAATATTTTCTTTGATGATTTTAGGTAATCTGACCAAGTTATAACAATTTTTGTCCACAAAATCTCAAGATTCAATCTGCTAGTGTTCATACGTTCTTCTTAAACCCTAAAACTCAATTAACGCTCTTATGGTGTTTCTGGGTTCAATCAAAGCATGCAATCTTTCAATTCAAAGCATAACAACAACATCTCAACACATGAATTACACTATAACACTCACATACGATTTTCCCCAATTTTGTACGCTTAAACCCTAAAACAAGATTATGACTATTTGATGTTTCTGGGTACAATTAAGCATGCAAACGATGTTTATAATCAATATCTAAGCACAATCATACAAATAAACACATCTTAAACACTCAAAATCGAATATCCCTAATTTAACGCAAACCCTAGATCTTAAATTCACACTTGTGATTAAACTAACCGTTGGATCGGGATATAATTCAAAACCGTTTGTTAAAATGACACATTAAACATGAAAGTACTCACAAATTTGGATGATCTTAAGCAGATTTTCAGATTGAACAAGGGCCGTTGATTATGGTGGGTGAAGGTATTTAATTGGGTGGGTGATGTATGTCAGTAAAATGCAGAGTATTAACTGCGGTTGTTTTTTACTTTTATATGACTTAGTTAAACTTTGCACTCATTGTCACATCTAGTCCCCTAACCTTGAAACATTTTATTCCTAGTCCTAACCCACCATTCTACTAACTCTTAGTCTCAAACTTAGCAAAATGTGCACACAACTTATCCATCTTTATGATCTTATCACCAAAAACTTTGTAAAGCAACAAATTTCAGAAAGCATGCAAGTACAAATTTAAAAAAAAAAAAAAAATTTAAATTTTGTATCTCCTCCTCAACACTTGTTCGAAAATAATATTTGACATGTTAAAAAATGAACAAAGTGTTGTAAAAGGGTTTGTACTTGCATTTTTTTTTAAATAGATATTTACATAGATAGTTTAGATGTTTGACTCATTTAATTGTTTTTGAGAAAATTTTCCAAATCACTCGGAGTCAAACATCTCATACCAATCTGGTGAACCAGATCCACAAATCTTGCATGAGGCAAGGCTTTTGTGAACAGATCCGCCAATTGGTGTTCAGTACCCACAAAATACAGTTCAACAGTACCCTTCTCCATGTGGTCCTTGATGAAATGGTATCGGAGATCAATATGCTTGGACCTGGAATGCTGCACGGTGTTGCATGAAATGGCAATGGCACTCTTGGAGTCGCAATACATAGGAATCTTGTTGAATACATATCCGTAGTCCATCAGTTGTAATCGCATCCAAATGACTTGAGCACAGCAGGCAGACATGGCTACATATTCAGATTCTATTGAAGACAGTGATGTGCAATCTTGCTTCTTTGACTGCCAAGATACGAGCTTGTCACCCAAAAACTGTACTCCTCCAGATGTACTTTTTCTCGTGTCTAAAGACCCTGCATGGTCAGCGTCTGAAAAAGCTACAAGTTCAAAGCTAGAATCCTTTGGATACCAGATCCCCAAATTAATGGTTCCCTTTATGTATCTAAGGATTCTTTTAACGGCTGACAAATGCCGCTCAGTTGGTCTTGACTGATATCGGGAGCATAGATACGTGGCAAATACAACATCCGGTCTGCTAGCTGTGAGATACATGATTGACTCAATGATACTACGATATTTTGTAGGATCAATGGGTGTCCCATTTATGTCAGCATCTAGCTTCGGGGATGAGGAGGACATAGGTGTATTATAGGTGTCACAGCTGGTCATACCATGCTTTTTCAGGATTTCCTGAGCATATTTGGACTGACTAAGGAATATACCACAGGGTGATTGGTGAACTTGCAGTCCTAGAAAGAACTTTAGCTCACCCATCATGGACATCTCAAAGTTATTTTTCATTAGTTTTGTGAAAGCATTTGAATATTTTTTATGTGTTGATCCAAAAATGATATCATCGACATAAATTTGTATGATGAGAATGTCCTCCCCGTGTTTTTGTATAAACAAAGTCGGGTCCACAGTTCCTTTAGTAAAGTGATTGGCAAGTAAAAACGCAGATAACTTGTCATACCAGGCCCTTGGGGCTTGTTTAAGGCCGTAAAGGGCTTTCTTTAGCCGATATACGTGATTCGGATGTTCTTGGTCCACGAAGCCTTCTGGTTGAGAAACGTACACCTCTTCCCAGAGTTGGCCATTGAGAAATGCAGTCTTCACATCCATTTGGTAGACAGTAATGTTCTTGTGAGCCGCGTAAGCCAGGAACATGCGAACAGCCTCAAGCCTTGCGACTGGAGCAAACGATTCTTCGAAGTCGATTCCCTCTTCTTGACTGAATCCTTTTGCGACTAGCCTGGACTTGTTACGAATGACAGTACCATCTGCATCTAACTTGTTTTTCCAGATCCATTTCAATCCAACGACATAAACCCCATCTGGTCTCTCTACCAGTTCCCAAACTTCTAACCGCTTGAATTGTTCCAATTCCTCTTGCATGGATTCAATCCAGTTGTCATAGGTAAGGGCTTCCTTAATGTTTTTGGATTCGTCTTGACAAACGGTGAGTGCATAAATGCAGGTTTCACCGTCTTTATGGAGTCTTTGTCTTGTCATGACTGGGTTTTCTGGATTACCAATGATGTTTACTAAGGGATGGTCCTTTGTCCATTTATGAGTGGATGGATAGTGTTGATAATTGTGGTGCAGGTTTGACGGATCCAAATTGCGTGTAGAAGATTCTGTAATATCAGGAAAGGTTGGTGCAGGTGCAAATGGATTAAAGAATGCATCTCCGTCATAACCTGATGGTGTGGGTACTTCAACAGAATTGTGGGGGGAATCTTCAGCTGTGGGTGTAGAAGTGGAAGGTGTTTGATCTACTAATGATGATGGTTCTGGTTGAGGTGCTTCGTCAGCAACTGCTGTGGAAGTAGTTGCTGGTGTATCAGGTGCTTGATTGTTTACGGTTTGAGCAGCGGAATTGGTGATACAACGGAGGCACAATTAACTAGAGAGTCATCGAACAGAGGAGCAAACAAATCTTCTATATCCTTTCTGTTGAACGGTAATGGTTCAGCTGAAGATTCAGGAAAGTTGAGACGGTTGTGTGCGGGTTCTAAGTGGTTTTGCTCAGAAGCCATATCTGTGAGCTCATCAAAATTAGCATGGATTGTCTCTTGAATTTCCCGAGTACGGCGATTCCAAATTATGAATCCTTTCGAATTTTCACAATAGCCAACAAATACTCCTATGTCTGCTTTGGCTTTCAGTTTACCAAGATCATCACGATCATTCTTTAGATAATAGAGAGCTCTAAAGACATGAAAGTAACTGATATTTGGTTTTCGACCATGAATAAGCTCATATGGTGTTTTGTCATGGCGTTTGGTGATCATGCATCGGTTCTGGGTATAACAAGCAGTTGAGACAGCTTCAGCCCATAGGTAGTCTGGTAATTGGGCATTAATCAACATAGTTCTTGCTGCCTCCACTAACGTACGGTTGCGTCTTTCGACTACTCCATTTTGTTCAGGGGTGCGAGCAATTGATGTTTGATGAACAATACCATTTTTCTCAGTGAACTCCCGAAGAGTTTGATTATTGAATTCAGTACCATTGTCTGTTCTGATGATTCTGACGGTGTTACGAACCTGAACTTGAATCTTCGTGAGAAAAGTAATGATCATCGAAGGGGCTTGGTCTTTGGTACGAAGAAAGTAGACCCAAGTCCACCTTGAGAAATCATCTACTATTACCAAGATGTACCGTTTCCCATTCATGGTATGAACACGCATAGGACCACACAAATCCATATGAAGCAGTTGTAAGACATGATCTGTGCTGTGATCTGCTTTTGGAGGAAAGTGAGCACGATGACTCTTTCCTTGTTCGCAAGCAGGACACAATTGATCTTTGGCATATCTGAATTTGGGAAGACCGTCGACCAACTTTTTCCAAGCAAGATCGGTCATCGTCTTGAAGTTCAAATGAGACATTCGTTTGTGCCATAGCCAGGCCTTTGTGGGATGTGCCTTTGAAAGTAAGCATATGGGAGAGGAAGCTGTCATGCCTTCAAAAGAAATGGTATATAGACTGGTGCCACGTTTTCTTTTCATCAGATCATTTCCTTGAAGATCCCGAATAAAACAAGTTTTCTCTCTGAATGCCACCTCCAAATCACCATCACAAAATTGTCCTACTGAGAAGAGATTGTGACCTAGGCCTTCAATGTAATAAGCCCTGCTAATTTCGATGTTCCCATTTACATATATATTTCCATAACCCATAATAGCAGCAAAGTGATCATTCCCGAATCTGACCGTTTCAATGAACTTTGCAACAAAGTTTACAAGAAGCTTGAGATTGCTGGTCATATGTCGGGAACAGCCGCTATCAACAATCCATAGAACAATTTGGATCACCTGCATCACCAGAAGTTGACATAGAGGCAAGTTTGGTAACGGTGGATCCCGTTTGGTTAGTAACACATGTATTAAGCATTTTAGGTACCCATTTAAAGCTAGATGTGTTTTGCAACCAATGCTGCCACGTCCAACTAGTCTCAGCCTTTCTCCTAATAAATAAACTTGGTGTTTTGTTTGTCCTAGGTGTATCTATGGGTTTGGGAACGGATTTTTCAGAAACTACTAGTGGTGGTTTTCCTAATATGGACTTGGCAGCAGTAGTGGGCCTAGAGGAAATGCCACTAGGTCGTTTCTTTTTGCGATTCAACAGAGTTTTAGCAACACATTTCTCATGATTTCTAGATAATATACTAGCATGACAAAATACACAACTAGCATCAACCATAATATCATTCATAACATTCAACGATTTAGCATTCATTACATCATCTATAGAACTAGACTTAGACAAGTGTAATTCTATTTCTGACATATTATGCTTTTTATTCAAACTGCTAACATTAACTACTACTTCTTCAGTCTTAGATAGTCCACTCTTAGGGCGCCAGATACTAAACTTCCTTGGTCTCTTGGTGTTTCTTGATCTGCTAGCCTTAGAGGTGTTTCCTAGTCATGTGGAAGTGGAAGTATTCACATTAGTGGTTTGATTTGATGCTTGCTTAGTTGGCTTGTCGACTGAGTACATTCCTGGGGCAATTACCGCTTTTCCTTTTTCTAAAACTCTGAGTTTCTTTTTCAAATCAACAATGATGTGTTGAAGTTCTTGATTTTTTGAATCCAAAATTCTGTTTAACCGGACAGTGTCATTTCTGTTTTGAGAAACTTCATCTATGTCTTTCTCATATTCAAACAGTTTATTTCGCAAAACATCAATTTCATTTTTATTCTGACTTTCTAAAGCATGACTGTTTTGAAATGACAAAGACTCTTTTAGATTTTTATACTTTAACTCAAATTCAACACTTTGAGTTTGACACCATTCCAGTCTTTTGTTAAGTTTGAAAACTTCATTTTCACATTTATTTTCCACATCAAAGTTGATTTGTCTAAGACTCTCATTCTCTTTTACCAAATTATCAATCTCAATTTGCAACATTTCAACATTCGCAGCATGATCATCCACAAGCAAGGCATGACAAGATTCAAAAATAGAATTCATAATCACTGAAATCACATCATCACACAAAACATGTTCCAAGAGTCGATCAACCTCTTTTTCTAAAGCTTTCTTTTGACACTTTTGTTTTGTAATTTTGTCATCTTTAGCTTTAAAAATACTCATCATTGATCCAACTTTAGTCTGTAGTTCCTGTTCCCACATTGTTGCACAAAGTCTCAGGTGTTTAACATGTGGTAAGAATTGCTTCTGAAAAATTTCTCTCTTTTCTTTCTCAGCAGGAGAAAATAAAGAAGAGATTTTGATTTCAGAATTAAATTCTATCACTTGTTCCAAAAGTTTAATATCATCCATAAATGTCTTAAAATATCGAAGAATTCGACATTGTTGAGGCATTTGTGGATCTACAGTAGCTTTTGGACCATCGATTTATGTAACAGGAGTGGTAACAGAAGCAACTTCAGAAGAGGGATTTTTTTCAGTTAAAGACAGTATTTGTTCTGGTTTGTCCTTTGGAGGAACAAAAGATTTACTGATGTGAGGTCTTGCTGAATAATCATATGCAACTCTTGAAAATTCTTTGTCTGACTTTGATCGACTCTCAATCTTATGTTCAAGATATTCAGTTTCTTCATCATTACTAAACACAACAATACGTTGAAAAGTATCATCAAACAGAAATTCTGCATTGTATAACTTAGGATTATCTTTGAGTGCTTTTTGTAAAAAACGTGGTTTGTCACTTCCAATTGCAAACCCAAATCCTTTAGGACTCGGTTTCACAGTTAGTCTTTGAATTTGTGTCACTAAATTACCCGTTTTATATACAACATTCTGAAATTCTTTGAGCTTGGATTCCAAGTCCACAATCTCCTCAAGATATGAGTCAACTCGTTTCCTAGTGGCTTGCTTTTCTTCAAGAAGATCCTTTTGAGATGTTGAAAGCTCAGATTGAGTTTTTAACAACTCAGAATTTAAAGTGTCAATTTGTTTTTTGAATTCAAATTGCTCCTTTTCTTTTTGAGAAAGCAAATCAGCCTTGGAAACAGTTAGCTCATGAACTTGATGCTCTAAATCCTTGACCTGAACGTATGTCTTTTGGAATGCAACCTCAAAGCCTTTCTCACGTTGTGCTTGTTTTTCATAACTTGAAAGTTGTGTTTTATAGCACTCATTGTCCTTTGTTAACATTGCAATTTTAGCTTTTAACTTCTGGTTAATCTCATTGCATTTGTCAATCTGTGACTTTTATGCATTCAATTGTGATTGGGTGGTCAGCAATAAGGTCATAATCTCTGGATCTTGATCAGGCATAAGATCATGTTGTTCAAGATGATCATGATTATCATCATCAATAGGATCATCAAATGAAACATTGGTGTTATCATCATCGAATGAAACAACAGTGTTTATTTGATCATCTTCTTGAGACGGGAATGATGAATCATTCTGAACAAGATTTTCTTGTGAAGATGAAGATGCAGATGGTGAAGCACTCTCATGAATAAGGCATTCTGATTCAAGTACCTGAGATAAGCCATCGGTATCATATACCGGGCCTGTCTCGTTGACATTAATTTCCTGCATGTTGGCCATGAGCATCACTGCAACATTTGCTTCCAAATCTTCCATCTCATCATCAAATTCAACATTGGCCATGAAACTTTGTTCTTTCCCAGTCATAGATCCACTGGCCTTTTCATCTTTGAGTGCGAGGAGAAGAGCTTCCTTATGGTATGCACTGCCCATAGTTCTTGGTTTAGGGCAAGTATTTGCCATATGACCATTTCCTCCACAATTGTAACAAGTGATTGACGTGTTTGCAATTCCTCTTCTGTTAGTGCCAACATTCTGAATTCCCCTTTGTGCATTCCCCAGATTATTTCCACTGCCCCCAGCTGTGTTGAACCTCTGACCCCCTGAGTTAAACCTTGTACCATAATTTCCCATGTTTCCAGACCCAAATCTACCAGATGACCGATTCTGAATCTCAACTCGACCATCATTTACGACTGCTTGGTTCCTGGTGTTTGATGAAGAACGAAGACGGTTGTTTGACTTGTTAGAGAACTTGTTGAATGCTCTTGCAATTAATGCAAATCCTTCATTGAGAGAGTTGAACACATCATCTTCTTCATCATAATCAGCATTGGAATAGAACATGGAGTCGGTATTGTTGTATGGGACCAGTTGATGATCAGAATTTTGAGATGGTGCTTCATAAGGAACAATCTGATTGTTTGGTTGTGGTTGGAAACTTGGTTGAGAGGGTGGTGGAACAAATTCTTGGTTTGATGGTGGAAAATATGATTGAGCTATCAAAGCAAGAGAGTTTGGATTTGGTGCCTGTGAATAACCTCCTCTTGCTGCAATGTCCTTGTCTACCTCAGTTTGATGTTGCTTGAGATAATCATACAAAAGCCCATATGAAACTTGATTAATCTTTTTGGCTTGCCTCACGAATGTCACATACTTCTGCCAGTCTGGTCCAAGACATCCTAGAAATTTGGAGTTGATAGCAATCTTTGGTAGAGGTATGTTATGACGTTCCAGATCATTGACAACATTGGTGAAGCGGTGATAGTATGATTCTAAGGATTCCCTGGTTCCATCATGAAGTTATTGTATTCCATGTAAAGTTTGGATTCCAGATCCTCTTGGTTTAATTCTGTGCCTTCCATCAAAAGATGCACATGCTCCCACATGTCCTTGGCTGTTTTCTGAGCATCAATACTCCTGAAGATTGGGTTAGGAATTCCCTGGAGTATGTAAGCCATGGCCATCTCATTGGCTTCTTGCTGAAGAGTTTGTTCAGTGGAATATTGAGATACTGGAATGGGAGTTGTAGTGTCATCCCGTGGAGGTATAGCAGTTGGATCACCCGGAACCAATGTTGAAGGAAGTGGATAAGGTCCTTCCATTATGACCTTTTTGAGATATTGACCATGAGGTTTCCTTAGTTCAACAAATCGAAGAAACTGGCTAGACCATTGCACATAGTTTCCAGGAGTCAGCATTGGTGGAGTTTCAAACGATCCTGCTTCATGCCTGGATTGCTGACTACTGATAGCTTCACACATTTTTGTAAACCAATGAGGTTCTCTTGATGAAGGTTGGTAATTTTGCATCTGCATTTGAGTTTGTGGAAGGATTTGTTGCTGAGGTACTGATTGTTGAGGGAAAAACTGATGTTGTTGCACAAAAGCATGTTGTTGTGGATATTGAGTATGAAATTGTTGTTGTTGCTGATGATATGGTTGCTGTGGATATTGCTGTAGCTGGTAGTAGTAATTGAAGTGTGGTGGTTGAGACATGTTTGGATCTTGAAGATAATTAAGATTTGTGTTATGAGTTATGTGAAGTTGGTTTTGGTTAACTTAAGATTTTGTCCAATTTCAATAACTACTGTTCACCCAATTGCGATAAGTACTGTTCACCCAATTGCGATAATCACTGTTCACCTAATTGCGATAAAAAATGGAAATTGCGATAAAACTTAAAATTGCGATAAAATATGACAATTTTAATAAGTTATCTTAAATTGCGATAGAAAAGGCAATTTTCGATAATTTATCAGAATTGCGATAGATATGGCAATTTCGATAATTTTATCTAAATTTCAATTTCAATAATTTCTCAACTCTTGTACAAGAGATGAGAATAAGCAACCAAGTCGAAGTATTTTCACTTTCTTATACAAGGAAGTAAAATACTGAGTCCCAATTTCGATAATTCCAAGATCTGCCAATTGCGATAAACCCTAACTTGTCGGAATTCACCCAGAAGCAAAATACTCACTTTTCATCAACTATCCCAATACGCTAATTATGCGGATTTCACTAAACCGAATAGAAAATCAATGGAAACCGATTGTGTTTGATTTCTAACGATTAGTAACCACAAAATATGAAGAAATTTAAGAGTGATAACGTACGAAATGAAGATTTGATGAGATTTTTGAGTTTTTCACGAGATAAAACTACCAACAAAAGAGTATATCGATCGAACTTTTGAACAATAAAAACCGTACTTAAGCTAAAACCAATCCTAGATAACGATTAAAGCAACTCAAAAACACGATCCTAACTACCTTTTTGGCGATTGATACCACTTGTAGGTCCTCTTTAACTCAAACCCACACACGTAACACACTAGATCTACACGAACTACTACTTATATAAATAAGCTACGAATGAAATAAGCTAATAAGGTAAGATAGAAAATAAGAGATGAAGAGAAAAGTGGAAGATTATCATTCGAATGACTTAGTGACAAAGGTTCGATACAATGAATGAAAAACCAACAATAAACTTGGAACCCCATGCCTTCTATTTATAGGCTATGGATTAGGGCAACATGCACATGGGGTGTTTCTAGAAGATTTCACTTAAATGGCCGGCCCATGGACTTCTAATGGACCGG
Source organism: Artemisia tridentata subsp. tridentata (assembly GCA_021014915.2). Taxonomy (NCBI): domain Eukaryota; kingdom Viridiplantae; phylum Streptophyta; class Magnoliopsida; order Asterales; family Asteraceae; genus Artemisia; species Artemisia tridentata. The sequence goes on along the minus strand of CP139506.1, from coordinate 191,154,883 downwards.
ACCATAATTACAAACATAAAGTCCTATTTTGAGCAACATATTTATCGGAAATGAACAAGACTTGAAATATGAATAAAACGTGTTCCTAACAAGAAGGATTCACTACTCAGGAAGGCGGTACTCCCTGAGTAGGACTTAAGCCAAAGAAGAAGATGATGGTTCATTGAGTGTTGGACAAGAACTCACTGAACCCCAATCTCCTCAACAACAATAAGTGATTGAAGACTGAAGAAACCAACGCCTGAAATAAAGGCGGGAATAAGTGGGAAGTGTTTAAGAAGATAAGAGTGCCAGACCAACCACTCTTATCTTGTCAGCAAACCTTCCCTTATGCGGCTAAAAGTCATGGAGTGTCAGAACAACCACTCCTAAGACTTTTTGGCGCATTCCTATTGGTTCTTGGAAATGACAATCACTATTGTAATTGTCAGACACGTTTGCTTCAACAACTTGTATTATTTTAATCACTTTTACTCATGATACTTGTGTATAAATTGGTTCAGATAGGAGAGAAGTTGAGTGTGTTTTGTACATTGAAAGCCTTAGACTTTTGCAAAACAAATTCTCTCCTACAAAGAGTAACTAGTCCCTGAGATAGCTCAGTGAGGCACATTGTTACCACTTAAGCATAGCTTAAGTTTAGATAGGAGACACCATACATTGTCTATTCAATCCCAAGTGTTTGTTCCGCAAAACACTTGGGTAATAGATTCTTTGATTCATTTCTAATAAGAATTTAAACGTTGAAAAATACTTTGTGTTTTTACATTTATGTTTCATTAACTGATAGAAAGAATCATTACATTGTATTAGTCATAAACACAAATAGATTAACTTTCTAGTTAATTCTAAGCGTGTAAAGGGAACAACATTTGTTACATTTGAATTTTCTCACAAATTTGGTGTGTGCGCTAACTTTTTTGGATATAATTTTGGACCACGGTTTTGATTGAGCTCCTAGAATCCGAGATTGCGAATTATTAATTTTGGGATTGAAATTTTTGGTTTTGTTTAGATATAACTACCGTGTTAGTTATTGTGAAAGCGTGAACGATTGCCAAAGATTCATTTGAAAAACACAATCTTACTTCTTTATCATCTACAAGATCTATTTTCATTTCACACCGAAATCAAATGAAATCAAGTTCAAAAGAGAGAGATACGCAAGAGCTATTAATGCATGAAAAAGAGAGAGAAACGAAAGAGAAATGCATGGCATGTTTTAGATTACTTCATTCACACCTTAAGGTCCTCTCAAACAAAGACTTAGCAGGAACTCGTACCGAGAATGGATTTAAACGGGCATTTCCATCACTCTTTGGAGAAGACGTTGAGATGTTCTCAAGTACCATGTTCCTCAACGTGGATCAACTGGAGAAGCAACTTGAAAAAGAAGAATTTCACGAGAATGGATCCACGGTCATCTTTAGAATGCTCAAGGAACAGTTTCAGCAGTTCATCAATTTGCGGTTCTCTTTGGATTACGACGGTGTAATGGCACGCAAGTATTTTTTTGAATACACTCGAATCGAGGTTCAAACTTTCAAAGACAGATTGATTCAACAAATGGACTCTATTGAGAAGTCAATTGCTGAAAGAGTACTTCACAGAAGAGAGTATGACAGTATGATGAATGAAAGGAAGTTGCAGACTCAAGAGGAACAGGTTAAAGAGGTTAAAGAAATGGGTGCTAGTTTGGTTGTTATGAAAAGCAGTGGGACAGAATCAGAACAACAAGAAGAAAAATGCATATCAGGGAATGATACTGATGCTGAAAGTGCATACATCAGACCCATTTATGACACAGAGCCTTTGGCTGAGGTACCAAATTATAACACTTTTCATGTCAATGATATGATTTCTTCAACTTCTGAAATACAGCATTCTGAGCAACCTCAATTCACTAATGAAGAAGAGGTTGACCAGAATGTTGAACAATTTCATGACAAATGTCCTTCACCTGTTTCATTAATTGAAAACAAAACAACTGAACTGTCAAAACAAACTCTCGAGTCTGAAAACTCTGTGACATCGGTGCTTAAAGGAAAAGAAAATGTTTTTGAGGAAAACCATGATAATGCCAAAATCAAGTTTGATTTTGAAAAACTTGAAACAAAAAATATTGAGTTGGAGCATACTGTGGCATCATTACAAAAAGAAAATGAGCATTTGAAACAGATTTACAAAAACCTGTTTGATTCAATCAAACGTTCACGAGTTCAGACACAAAACTCAAACAAGAAACAAAAAGAGACTGAAGATTTGAAGTTTCAATTGTCTGAATTCGTTGATAAAAAGTTTGAAAATGTTTTGCAAAATATTGAATCAATGAAAATGAAAAAGGTTGAGTCTCAAATCACAAAAGTTTCCTTTCCAAATACCCTGTTCAATTCTAGTACTCCAGATTTTGAAAAGGAAATGGGGGAGAAAATGTATCTTTTTGAAAATGAAATTGAAAATGAAAATCATGTGCTTCAAACAAAAGTGGTTGAGCTTGAAACGCTTTTAGCTCAACAAACAAACGATTTTGAGGATGCCAAAATTGACTTTTTCAACAAAACGACAAAATTCGAAAATTATTTTGAAAGACTTGAAAAAGAAAATGTTGAGTTCGAACGGAAATTGGCTCGTAAAATGGATGATTCTAAAGCCGAAAAAGATCACCTTTTGAAACAAATTGTCCCTTTAGAATCAAAATTGGTATCCCAAGATCATCTTTCTCTTCAAAAAGAATACAGTGATTTGAGAACTTCATACAATGCTTTAAAAGTGAAGTTTGATTCTCTTAACCGATCAAAGGGAAAAGCTCATATTTCAAAAATTTCAACACCAGAAGTGAGTGTTTCGAAGAAGATTTACACGAGTGAATCTTCAAAACCATTTTCGAAAAAGGTTTCCCAGTTTACAACTTATTCTTTGCAAAAAGGAAGGAAGTTTTCGAAGAAACCAAGTTTTTCTGAAACACTTACTTCTCAAAAGTTTTCAAATCCAAATGCTTCAAAAGAAAAGAATCAAGTTTTTCAAACTCCACACTCTCGTTTTACACCGGTAAAGCAAGTGTGGAGACCAAAGAAAAGTCGTTCAAAACCTTTCAAATATTCAATATCAGAATTGCTTTCGATGCAACATAAGAATGACTCTGCTTTGAACATTCCAAATACAGGAAGGTTTCCATTTATCACAAAAACAAATCTTTAAAGAGAACCCATGAGGTTCAACTCTAGATGGAAATCTTCTTCTTCAGATTTAAAACTCCAAGAGAAACACCAGGTTTCTCAAACAATTTTCAACAGAAAAAGAGTTTTAAATCTCCATTGATTCCACGAGTGTTATTTCAAAGTGAAACACCGGTTTTCATTCCTAGTTGGAATTCAACATCTTTAAATCAGATAGACACAACTTACAAATGGATTTCAAAAGTTAGTAAACCCGTTAGCGCCGTGCTTAAATGGGTTCCCAAGGTTGTTGTCTAATCTAAACTTTATATGACTTCTTAGTACTTCAGCTAAGGACTCGGACTTCAACATGACGACTTGTACACACATTACAGTGTACAACTCGGGTTTCAAAGAAAGGAAAGTGCCTTGCTAAACCATTCTTTAGAATCAAGCAAGCACTTATCCTAAAAAAAACTTCTTAATCTTGAGCAAAATTTACTCAAAATTTTTCAAAAGGTTTTTTCAAAACTTTTCAAAATTTTGCTCAAGATTTTTCAAATCTTTACTCCCCAATTCGCTCCAAAGTTTAAAAATGTCAAAACATATGCTTGTTTTAAGGGGGAGTATTTCAGAGTATAACGGTTTTGTTACCTTGAAGCAAAATTCATTCAAGAATTTTTCAAACTGAAATTTCTAAATCTTTCAGAATTTTGTTTCAAGAAGACTCCTTCCCTCAAACTTTAAAAAAATAAAAATAAAAAAAAGGTTTAAAATTCTCAAAACAAATGCGAGTTTTGAGGGGGAGTATTTCCAAAACAAAAATGTTCCGTTAAATCATGCTTTATGGCTTGTGTACACATAACATTGCACAACCCGTACTTGTAAAGAAAGGACCCTGAGGTACGCTTCAGTGCCTCAATCCTAATCACAGGAGTGAAAGCTTCTTTCTTATGAGTAGAATTAAACCAGAATTTTTCTAATTTTTTCAAAATTATGCTCATAAGGACAAGTATTCCCTCATTAAGGGGGAGTATTTGAAAAATAATCTTTGTTCTAAAGACAAAATGTTCTTGAATATTCTTCCCACAAAACTCAAATGGCATATTTTTTTCAAAACGTTTGTCAAAAAAATCATAAGTATGCTATTTTTGAGGGGGAGAATAACGACATGATAAAAAATATGGTAACTTGCAAGATGGAATCTCATGTGAGCTAGGCTCAAAATTGACCCTCGAATTGACGATAACTAAAGTCAGTAGTCGAAAAGATATATCCAGGACGGGTAATAATTTCAAGCCAGTTTAACTGGTGATGTAAGCGTGTCTCGCAAAGGATATGTCTGAGTAGAATGTACCGATTTCGAGCGATTTTCCTTGAATGTGATATGGACGGGTAATAATTTCAAGCTAGTTCATCTGGTGATGTAAGCGTGTCTCGCGATGATCATGTTCATTGAAAATCAATCAATTCAAAAAGTGCCAACTCTACCCGGCATGTGCAAATTTACTTTAACTATATATGAGCACATGTTAAGGGGGAGTCTTTCTGAAAATCACAAAACTCTCAAAGTGTTAACAAAATATGTTTTTATAATCATAAACACTTTGAGAGATTTTCAAAAGGTTTGGTTTATGGCATCAATAGGATAGTCGTGGAGTTATAAGGTGACTAAGGTTAGGAATAACCGTCCTATGATCCGCCAGAGCCGGAGGGATCTACCCAAGGACAATACCAATAGTTTAGAACTAGAAAGTCCTAGGTATGATTAAAAAGGAGATATGAAATGAAAAGAGAAAGAAGGGGTTGAAGAATTAAAAAGAAAAGTAAAGAAAAGGGTGAAAAGAAATAGCCCTCCATTTATTCAATCTTAGGGCAGACACCTGGTTCAATTCATAATCTACTGGTTGATGGGCATCACCGGTATTAAAGACAAAAGACGTCATGGACCCAGTGAGGCACTGCACTAACCTTCTAGCCACTCAGGTGTCTCTCAAAAGACACTTGTTTCATTTCACACGGAGAACCCTTCATCATATATCGACCTCTCACTACGAGATGTGTTGATATTGAAAAGGAGGCACTCTGCTCCACGCCTCCGACGACCAAACAAATATGCACGAATCAAGTCTAGAGCCATGAGATTCATCAAAAAGCTCTTAGGAACACTTAGTATTACTCTGTTGTTCTACATCATGGGCAACAGTTGTAAAATTAAGAAGAGTCCTTCGCAGATCTTAGCAATCTGCCGAGAACACTCTTGAGAGAATTCACAATTGTGATTCTCAGTGATAGAATGGAAATCCTGCCAGGGTCAACATCAAACAGCCCTGACAGCAGGTCACTTCGGTAACTCCTTATGGGTTACGCTTAGTATTTTCTCCAAAATGGTCTACAGTCGTGGGGTGATCTCCAGCGACTCACTAAATCGTGGTTGCACTTCAGTGTGTCCGTGTAAGCCCTTTCGGGGGTATCCGGTTCAGAACGGCCTGGGTTTGGATTAGAGAAAGTCTTCACACTATGCTGTTGATGATCTCGAAGTCCAAATCTGTAAGTGCCGGATTGTTCATGATGTACCAGCGGAGGATCATGAAGACCTGGAGTTCTACCACCATCAAGACTCCATCATGCTCATATCCTGAAGATCAGTTCTCACAAAAACTAAAGATAGCAAAAGTTCAAAGTTATTAAAGAAAAGTAAAAGATCAAGTATGTTAATCTTTCACAAGTCTAAGATCAAGCTGATGAAGAGAGAACTACGTGATGTATGAAGAACAAAAGTCAAAGAACATATGAGCATGATGGAAACGACATAAAGACACCAGAATCAAAGACCATTGGAGGATGGCAGACCATTACCATACCATATCATTTCATGTCAAGAACGAAGAACAAAGATTATGAAGACGTCAGAAGCCAAGAAGAAAAGACGACGTCAAGCAACCTTGATGACCAATACTTAGGGAGAGATTGTTGGGAACACGTCATTAGTATTTCAAGTATTGATCAATTTAAGGTTGTAAAATCACAAAGCATGAATGGAACAAAGAATCTAGCAAAGCTATTACTCGAAGACTCAAGCATCAAAGAAGTTTAATGATCATCCACATGTCACAGAATGAGATCTCAATGATCATCCCTTAGGGGGAGATTGTTGGAAACGCAAAAGTGATGATCATAAATGTAATCAAAGAGAGATCTCAATGATCGTCCCTTAGGGGGAGATTGTTGGGAATGCTTAAAGTGATGATAATTATCGAGTCAATGAGTCTTGTAATATGGTCATGTAATAGCTTGTTAGAATCGAAAAAATATAGTCTATATGATTGTAGAAGTGTGCCGTCTAGTTTAGTCTTAGTATTTACGTTAATGATGAATTAGTGAAATATGTAAGGACGACACACTTCCCCCTTCTCATTATATGGGAGACTATAAATAGTGTAAACCTCTCATTTGAGAGGTAGTAGTTCATGAAGTGTAAGAGAAATTCTCTCTTATTTTCTCTTTATTTCTTTCTCTCTCTAGTTTCATCTTTCTCTCTCTAAACACATTAGATAGGTGTGATTTGATCTAAAATAGGGGAACAACATGCTCCCCTTTGAACATAGCTCCCCCTAGATCGTTGCTCCCCCTTATTTCAAGGCGGAGATCCATGGGTCAAGAGCAACACCTTTGCGGTATCCTAGCTACACAAGAAACAAGCAACACGCAATACATAAACAATCCTCTCATGTGGAAGTCCAAAAATGGGTTAGATAACCATTTGGATACTTGCAACATGGTTTAGTCCATAATATCTCTACATTATATATAACAGGACGCGCTACACGTAGATAATGCCACATAAGTCCACGTCATTGCCATGTAATTGTCATTAAAAGCCATGTCATCACATTTAGTCCACCTAAGCAACTATTAATCAACTAAAATTTGGATTAATTAAAATGTTCAAAAATTTAGTCCATTACAAGATTCGAACCCGGATCTGACCGTCCACAAACAATTGCTTCAACCAGTGGAGCATGCAAATTTGTGTGATATACCATTGCATTCCCAAATTGATATACTCATACTAATCCGGCTAATCCTTTCATTAACTGCATCCCTACAATTTTGCACTAACAAACCGGAAACAATTAAATCTTAATCGCCCTTTTCTTAGCAGAAAACCCTAATGCCCTTCTTTTTTATTCGTGCACCATTCTATCCCTCCCAAATTCCTAAAACCCTAATTACTTGCATTGAAAAGTATCGTTTATGTCTTAAGTATACGTCCAAGCCAAGAGGATTGTGAAATTCATCACTGATGTCAATTCAAAATAAACGCTTCAAACAATTTTTTATTCACTTCCATAAACAAAAACTATAAGTTTTCTCCCTTTGATTTCGCTTTTTTATGAAACTGAACTTCCCTATTTTGCTGCTTTTGTTGAAATCGAGGAACAAATTGGACCCCCTACTAATTTCTGTCCAACTGTATTACTCATCTTCTAGCTGAAAAACTGATGATATGATGTTGACTAAAGAGAATGTAGGGGGTTTGGTTCAAAGGCGCGTACCTTCTGTTAAAACCGAACAACTCTCCCAATCTCAACCACCTTCACAATTTTGGGAGACTCTACAAACCCAAGAGAATGAGGCTGAAGCAGGTGATGGTGTTGGTCCCACTGGACCAGTTGATTTTGCCAGAGTATCTAGACCATTGCAGTATGAAGATTATTACTCAGAAATTAGGATGAGATATGTGATGGGAGTACAGATAATGCTTGAACTGCAGAACAAGGCCCTGGTTGATAAGTTCAATATGTCCCCCATAATTGTTGACCTGGTGGAGTCCATTTGGTCAAAATTTGTGGAATCAACGGAGCTATTCGCCGATGACTGGGCTGATGAGGTTATTATTGAATCAGAATCTCAAGTACAAGGTATGTATATCCGTTAGTTGTATCTGAGAAAACATAAATGCTACATTATTGTGCACCCTGCAACTATTTTGTTGATGTTCCTGGGCATGTCTGCTCAAAAAGGCCCTTACTCTATATTTTCGAGTTTATATATGCTCTATATGCTGTAATCTTTTGAGTAAAGGAAAAAAAAACTTTTTGCAAAAACAAATGTTTGCAATCAGAAACTATTTAAGAAAATTTTCTATTGACTTTTTAGATGATTTTTTACACTCCTTTGTTAAAGGGCATACTCTTATCATGTTTCAGGGCAAAATGAAGGTGTTGTACGTAGGCCTACACATGAAGGCGAACATCATAATTTACTTGGTAAGCGAAATGTAATGATATGGTACCAATCAGTTAGGAAGACAATACCTTTATGGTACTCATTAGTAATTTCTTTCTTAGTGTGTTATTTGGCAAGGGAGCCAAACGGTTTCTTCAATAGAAGAACTAAATATAATTGGACAGCAATATTTTCATATCGGATAATGTTCGATTCAGATGCATACCTGAGTTTGGTTCCCAAGAATATAAGTCAACAATCATAGACAACCCGAAACAACTGTAAGTATATATTCATACTTCCATATTTAGCTATAACATAATTTCACCATGCATTATTCTTTACCTGTTAAACTTTTTTCTTTTTAATATGATGATTTAATTTGGGTCAGCCATGTTACTCGGAGCCTGATAAATATGAGTTCAGAAGCTGAAAAGTGTTTTATGACGCATTACGCAACATCTCAGATTGAGGCTCATATTTGTCATCTCACAAACTTGACTATTATGTCACAAAACGCAACTGAATGATACTTTTTGTAATGGTTATTTCTACATTTGGGTTATATTAAGCGATGTAGAATTGTTACTTTATACATAGGACTAAAAAGGGAAGCTAAATGGGGACACCTGAAAGATTTGCACAGAGCCATAAAACTATGTGAGCCCGTTTTAGTAAGCGGAGACCCTTATGTCATTTCATTTGGACACTATCAAAAGGTAAGATTTTTCTTTCATTCATTGATTTGTAATCAATCCTTCTCGAGTTCTAAATGGGGCCCCACCTATGACATTCATCATTTTCTAACAGGCATATGTTTACAAAAACAAAATCGGAGGTTGTGCAGCTTTTTTGGTGAATGATGACAAATCTGCTTTTGCAAAAGTAAATTTCCGGTATAAGCATTACAATCTGCCTCGAAGGTTGGTCAGCATCCTACCCGACTGCAAGAACACTGTTTTAAATACAGCAAGGGTGAGAAATATATCATTACAGATTCATGTAACTTCAAATGGCTGTATATGTATGTAAAATTAGAACATCATAACGCGTAAAGTGGTTGATTAATAGGTAGGCGCAAAGACTACAGTGATGCAAATGACTCGAGAACCGCCAGGATTTGCTTGGCAATCATATAATGATGAAACAGAATATTATGACGACAATACATTTGGAACAGTTGGATTATTGGAGCAGTTAAATGTGACTAGAGATGCTTCTGACTACTTGTAGTACATGACTGAGTAATTGCATGACGATCTTCATTCACAAATAATCGTTAGATGTATAAAAAGAAGTTCAAAACAATTACGGAGTAATAAGTTTGCCAGACTATTGATTGTTATTTTTTGTAATTAGTGTCAAGATTGACACTAATGGAAGATTCTTGGTAAGGGGGGAACAGCCTATGCTTACCGCCTTATCTGCTGGTCATGCTTTACATGTTTTTCATCAATGGTCAACTATCAGGTTATAGCAACTTCCATATTTAATTTGAAGAAACTTATCTTTTTGTTTCGGGAATCTTACTCTAATTGATTTAACAGGAACCGTCTACGGAAGTCTAGAAAATCCGAAAATAACTTTTAATGGCGTTGTCAACCTAAGAGCTAGCCTTAACAAGATTTCGCTGCTAAGAATTGCTGTTGGTCTCCCAGTACGTTCATTAATCCTCAAAAAGCGTTTCTTAACGAGATTTTAAAGCATTACTTATAAAAACTCATGTTTATTTTCATTGATCTGTTAGAACATTGGGCCGCATTTTGAGACGTGGAATGCTGGCGTTCTTGGTCCAGTTATGCTTTCTGGTCTAAATAAAGGGAGGAGAGACTTATCATGGCAGAAATGGTCTTATAAGGTTTTTAACTTTTCAATGTTAAATGACCATCTTTTAAATGTTTCAGTTGTTCTTGAACTTTAAATGATTGATCAGGTTGGGCTTAAAGGTGAAATTCTAAGTCTTCACTCGCTTAGTGGAAGTTCATCTGTCAAATGGGTTCAAGGTTCTTATGTGGCTAAAAAACAACCACTTACTTGGTATAAGGTACGTGATCACACTAGCAATAATCACTTTTTAGTGTTTGGATAAGTCGATATTTTGTTTCTGATAATTTAATTCTTTCATTCCCTCAAACATTGTCTACATGGAAACTTGGAAAGAAGACTTCAAGAACAATGAACTAGAAATCATTGCACCTGCTCACACCCCCTTAATTCACCAGTAGAGGTACTAAGTAAAAACTTCCTATCAGTATTATGTAGGTGCAAGTAAGTCTTCCTTAAACTTTTCTTCTAAATAAATTCAAATCATAAAAAATTTCTATCTTCACTTTTATTGCACGAGAGAGTGTTTGGATTTACATTTGTTTCTTGAATTTGTGTTACATATTATTGATGATCTTATGGGGTGTTTGCACATGCATTTTAGAGTTGATTATGTGATATAGTGTTGCATAATGTAGTGTTTGGTTTTTACTTGCTAAAAAAGGTAAAATTGGAAATATAGAAGAAGTGCCATAAAGTATATTTATATAAGAGATTGATTTCTCATGGGTTCGGTCAGCTCTTAGGCAAGGTATTTGTGTCTCGGCATTTTTTGTTTGAGCATATTAAGATTGACTTCTCATGGGTTCATTCAGTTCTTATGCAAGACATGCAACAAAACATAACATATAGATGCTTTCCTTAGCCCTATTTTAGCCGATTTAGATAACTACAACTCATTCACAAAGTAGTCATTTTTCTGAAAACGACTTGCAACATAAACGATTAAACAGTTGTAATAGCTGATAAGCAAGAGATTGTGTTTTTGTTAAAAAAAGTTGGATGCTTTCTCATGTTAGTGTTATGTGCAGGCTTGATCCGGGATTAGGGTGCGCTGGATTACGTAATTGGCCACTATATTCGTACTTGAGGTGGTTTCGGCAATACAAAAAGATGAAGAGATTACAACCATTCAAAGAAAAATGAAGCCAGGTATCTTTTATATCACTCACACAAATGACCTACACTAATTAATTCAGGCCTAACTGTATATATTTCTTATTTTTAGATTCTGTTTAGTGTATAGCAATAGTAAGTTGTTAAAGTTTTTTACAAGTTTGAGCTGTCAAATATTAGTATTATTCGTACTGGAATCGGTTGATGGTAGATTTTATTTCGTTTGAAGGCAAATGATATACTCTGCTACATAAGTTCCTGCATTCCGGTTTTGAACTTTTAAAAGTTGCATTTAATCCTTTTAACTTTCTATTCTTTAGATAACAGGGTCTGAGTTGTATTGTGCGCATAAAAGCTATTTGATAACGTAAACTATTTGAGGTTTACGTTATGTTATTTTACTGCAGTGCTTGCATTTAGAACTTGCACTTATTAGTTGAATAAGCTCTTTTAGCTAAACGCCTCCAGTAATAGGTTGTTTGGGTACTCAAAACAGTTTGTTCTGTTTTCATCTTGCAATTAGCAATAAGCTGCTAAAATCAGCTTTTACCCAAACACCCCTTCAAGTAACCTTTTTTTAAAAAAAAAATAAAAGGGTGTGTGGCATTGCATTTTGGAAGTAATTATGTGATGTAGAAAATTAAGAAAATATATGCCACAAAGATCCATAGGCGGCCAGTTGTGTAATAGGTCAATACAAGTATATTTTTGGCATAGGTGAAAACATGATGGGTTGACATGAAACACCTTTTATCCAAAAAGAATAATTAGTGCGTAAATATGACTTACATCAATAGTCTAATTCTTTGAATTTTAGAAGATGTATGAATAGAAGTACACTTTTGACAACTTAGTGACCCATTTTCCTTTTTTATTTTATCAGCTTAACCTATTAGAAATAGAATATTATAGGCAGTTCTACCAATTCTGATGCCACCCTGAGTAGCTCAGGTGGAGAGGTATTAAGTCTACGGTTGGTCCAGGATATTTGAGACTGTTTTACTTCTGAATTAAGGGGCGTTTGAGACTGCTTTTACAGTTGAATTAAGAGGTGTTTATGACTATCTTTAGCTGAAGTAAGGGGTAAGTGGGACTGTTTTGCACTTTCTAAAGTACAATTTCAAATAGGCTTGCCCGAACACACCCTTAATCTAATAAGGGCGTCAGAAAACTACAAAAAAGCTATATGGTTCATCTCTGTAAGGAGCGTTTGTCATTGGCATACGTAAAAGATTTTTACCAAGTAGTAAGGAATTAAGCTACTCATATAATTTTGAAGTTAATTTTACATCAATGGCTTTGATTAACTGATAATAGGAGAAGATGCAGCTGATGGAAGTTAAAGATGCGTTGGGAAAACATGCTAATGATAGTTACCCTTTACTTGTGCAAAAGGTTTCACCTGAAGGAACTCTCACGTGGTTCTTGGATAAACAAGCTACTTCAGACCTATGCTAAACTACTAAATGTGCAAATTAGCAAATAAATATGTTTTTGGTATATTGGTAATGTATACATACTAAATAAACATGGAACTGTGAATTGTCTTTCTATATTAATAAGGCATGTAGTAGTGCTATGTGTCTGGATAATCGTAAATCCGTAATGATCTTCTGTTTGTTATGTGTGTGACTAATGATTTGCCAACACAATAGTTTAGGACTAAAAGAGTATATAATAAGTTGAAGAGAACCACAAATCTCGAGACATAACTATTTTAGAACTTATTGAATAAATAAGCCAAAGTTACGTAATAGTTGATGCCTAAAAAAGTATACAAGAACAAGAGCTTCAAGAATTAGGTATGATTATTACAAAAAATGGATATAACTCATACTCGAGTGATATATATATATATATATATATATATATATATATATATATATATACACTAGACTTCAAAGCCCGCCTGTTGGGCGGGCATGACTTGTAATAATAGTTTGGGTTGTTTTTGTCGTATTTAAACTATGTTTCAATTTTGTTACACGAAACACAATAAAATGTAGTGACGTATATGTAAAAACAATAAAATATAGCCACCCATATTTGTTGTTTGGTTTTTTTTTGTTGTGAATATTTCATCCTTTATTATTTGTACTAATAGGAAGCATTTTATTTTCTTTCACGCCGGAGGCATATAAGTGTATCCGACCTAAACTTTAATAGCTTATTTTTGACAATGAAAAAAAGAATTCATGCACTATCCGTTTTACAACAATAACTAAGTAAACAACTACATATGCTCTTTTTACATAACTATTTTTAGTTTGTTACTTTCAAGATAATAACTATTACTATTAAGTTGAATAAGCTAAATTACATTTGACAATAAAAATGTGTATCCGTAAGAAGCAAACATGAAACTACAATGTTGATCTTATAATTCCAGTTAATATTTTTTCATGTAAATAATTTGGTGAGTCCTTTTTTTTTTTTTTTTTTTTTTTTTTTTTATGCATGACCTTCTGTTTGTAAAATATTAAGAGAAACATCTATGAAGAACATGCAAGTTGTGTAACATAGTCATTAGTAAGCTATTCTTATAGACTTGCTACATTTGTCTTTTCATCTTACCAGTTATAATTACTTGTAGCTTCCTTACACTAACCATTATTACATCATCGAAAACACCAAAGCTTCACTTGTCAAAACAACTGTTCCGGATCAACAAAAGGTGAACTATACAATCTTGATCTTGTACATTTGTTTACGCTTTGTTAATCTTTTTTACCTGATTTACTCATTGAAAAGATGAAACCTTGTATCGATTGATTGTTTTAAGTATATTTTATTTAACTGTATGTTTAAGCTAATAATTTGTAGTTGCATGTTTTGTTTTTTGTGTCTGATCTTATGCTATAATTAACTTGATTAATCATCTTCAAAATTATTGTCATTCCATATTTTAAAAAATTAGTTATTTGAAGTCAGATGAGGTAGTTATATGTCCACTGTTAAAAGTTCATCAAAGGTATCCGTTTTGGTTTATTTCTTAGATTAGGATGGTGAGAAGATGATAAAAGTTTGTTTGTTAGGGCTTTCAGGCGACAGTAATGCAGTTGTTAATCTTAGGAATGACTTTATGCTTGGTATATTTTGTGGGAAGTCATTTGGGTTATGTAAATCTTAGTTTAAGTTTGTTTTAGATTATCTTAATGTTTATGGGTCATATCTTTTCGGAAAGTGGTTAAAGTTGGCTGTTTATGGTTGTGAAATAGTTTATATCTTTAATCATCCGTGACGTGTTTCTCTTTTGATGTTTTGAAGGCTAATTGTGGGTATCTTATGTACAAAAAGTTTGACTTTAAATGAATATGATGGCTTTTTAGTTTGGTTTGTAATTTTTTGTTGATTAGTTGGAGTGTTTTAGTTGTATTCATTGTGGCTGTTTAGTAGGGTGTTTTTAATAATACCTTAAAATTAAAAGATATAACGTAACATTGTGATTCATAAAGGGTTTTATGTATTTCGAGTTTTGAATGTGTATGATTTTCAAGTGGATAATTATGATGTGTTTTGTTAATTGATTCCGTCACGGTTCTACAACGTGTTTATGTTTGTTGTATTACCAATTTCAACTGAATTAGACTCACTGTATTGATTTTTCAGGCTTGAAAGAACGAAGATGGACCAACAATTCTTGTGCCGTTTTAATTTGAAAACCAACCCAGAATACCAGGTTTACATTCGTATATACATGTGACTATAGATTATCATTTGATGATGTTTTGTACCTTTAGTAATACAGGATTTTAAGTGTATTACTTATTGAAACAATTTTGTTTTGCAGAAGTTGCCTAACGTGTTTAAAGAGAGATTTTACGATGATCAAGATTATATTTTCGTTAATGGAAATAAAAGATACAGATATATATGCTTAATTAGGGTTGTTGAAGGTGAAATTCAGCTTTATGGACATGAGTGGGGAAGATTTGTTCAAGATAATTTGCCGTCATCAGTTAAAAGACTACATTTTGTGAAGAAGGGTTTAGATACTTTCTACGTCACTGGGTATAATGAGGATGGTAGTGAAGGCATTGGTTACGATAGGCGTGTTGTGGGGCGTAGAGTTGTGAGGTGTTTGGTCAGATTTATGGTTGGAGGGCAGGTATGAATGTTTTATCCTCTGTCTTTTACATATAGATTGGATTTGCGTAGATTTATAGACATCATGAGTTAACGTGCAACTAAAATAAGTACCATATAAGTTGGTTATAAAAACTGAATGTGAGCCTCGATTGAACTCTTGTATTTGAAAGTAGATTGGAGATTAATTAGATGACTGTGAGGTGAAACACAAACTGCTATTCTATGATAATTTTTATTAATATTATCTTTTAGTTTGTCCATGTTTAACCTTATTCATTATAAACTTAGTTGGCTTATTTAAAGAAAATTCAATTAGAGAGAGGCTGTGGAATAACGAATATGATAGATATACATTGTCTCTATAATTGCATCCATTTAAAGTACTTTGGTGCATCCGTTTAGCTTGTGGAATAATGAATATGATAGTTATTGTTTGGTGAAATGTTATTGATATCGTTTAACGTTTTTATCCATATTCATATTTGTTATGGTGCGTAGATCCATATATATTATGATTGTTTGTGTGCATTTAGTGTCTTGTGTTAAGATTATCGATTTAGGGGAAGTTGTTGGATATTGAATTGAGTTAGTATTTCATAAATGGATAATCACTTTCGATATCTAATATTTTCCTAGTGAAAGGTTTGTGGAATATTTATGGTGTTCAGTTATACAATATGTGGCATTTGTTACCCATTTTTAGATGGGCCAATATGTGTTATGCTTTATCTCAAACAAGTCGGATTAAGTAAAATGCAGGTAAAAGAGAAACGGGTCGATTTGAGTTACAATTTTTTCAAACGGGTCAATTAAATAAATCTTGATATCTGGACTTTGGTAGACAGATGATGGCACAATTGTGATTCAATAAAATATTTATTTCAGCCAAGCAGATGTCAAACACGATTAGTATTTGGCCTAGCTTGCAGCTTTGAAAACCATTTAGAATTGTAGACCATAAACTCTGTGGGTCGATCAGATTGTGTGCCATGGCTGTTTACCTGTTTGCGATTTTGTATTCTTCGAGATGCTTCAATTTGTGCATGAGGAGAGGTTGAGGTAGATTTGAGTGGTCAGCAAGGGAGATCTTGTCTGAGGGACACACCATATGGATCCTATGGAAGTTTTGAAATGAATTTGTATTTACAACCAATAAAGAAGGTCAATCTTATAATTGCATTTCAAATGGAATTAGGAAGAAGCTTCCTAATTAGGTTGAGTAGCTATCTAACCCTCTAATCGCCATGTCTTCCTCTTTGGAATCCTTTTTAGTATTTGGCCTAGCTTAAAGCTTTGAAAACCATTTAGAATTGTAGACCATAAACTCTGTGGGTCGATCAGATTGTGTGCCATGGCTGTTTACCTGTCTGCGGTTTTGTATTCTTCAAGATGCTTTACTTTGTGCATGAGGAGGGGTTGAAGCAGATTTGAGTGGTCAGCAAGGGAGATCCTGTCTGAGGGACACACCATATGGATCCTATGGAAGTTTTGAAATGAATTTGTATTTACAACCAATAAAGAAGCTCAATCTTATAATTGCATTTCAAATGGAATTAGGAAGAAGCTTCCTAATTAGGTTGAGTAGCTATCTAACCCTCTAATCGCCATTTCTTCGTCTTTGGAATCCTTCTCCTTAGCGTTTTTGTATGTTAATACAATTTCCGATCAAAGAAAAACCTTATGCATAACAGGAGTTTACATTTCCAAGTAATTCAATACATCTAACTGATGTCAAAAAGATTTTTGAGTCTATTGTTCACAAGTTATATGAAATTCATCATGATAGTACTCATTAACGTTATAAACTACGGAGTACTAACAAATAACACACACATTTATCTTTCTAGACATAAACTAAACTGAATAATAAAGATATAAATGTTTATGTGGATATTGTCATGAAAAACAGGACATTTTGATCTAGTTATCTCAAAGTTAGTGCAGATAATAGGGTATTACCAGAGCATAACTTTAGTATACTCGAATTAGCTTTGTGCATGCGTTATGGTGGGAGAGTAAACTTCTCCGACTCTCTGTCTCCAAATCACAATTTTGGCATAGGTTTGTACTTATTTAATTGTTTTTCTCTGTTTTTGTAATTCAGATTCTACCGGGAGATTTTTTGCAAGATATATGGAAAGATACGTTCAAAATTTATGCTAATGGTTTGAGGGTTAAGGTGAGACATGAAAGGTTTAAATTGGATGCAAACAGTGTAGTAAGGTCTAACAGGCTGTTTGGCAATAGTTGGGAAAGACTTGTTGACGATTTGGAAATTGACATAAGGCAGCCGATGGTCTTCACCAATCTAGGAGATAATAAATTGAAACTGGCGCTCTTTCGCAATGATGGGACGTGCTTATATCCGGAGATTGTGTATCCAACATTGTTGAGGGTACCTGGTCGTGGAATACCATTGTATGCCATGGAAGGTATGTATTCTTTAATGTTTTATGATGTGTTTCAAATAGAACATATGTGTTGCAAGAAGTTCTGTCCTGTTATTAATTTTAATAGCAGATAGAAGAGCCCATCATATTTGCACATGGGAAGGACACACCAACCATAATGATGAAAACGCCATCTTTCATGTTGAGCTGAATGGAATTGTGTTGGAATTTTACCATGTGGTAAGTATTCAAGGAATATGTATTAATATTCCTGATTTATTTTATTTATCTTGGTTATATTTTGTTAGTTGCTGATGTTTGAAGATTTTTTTTTTTTTTTTTTTTTTTTTTTTTTTTTTCATTTTTTTTTCTTTGATTTTTTTCATGACAGACTATACCTATGGATTGTGCTGGCCATCAGCAAATGCAGGCATACAATTAGGCGTTTCTGGTGCATGATGATGAGAGGTTTCCCGTGAAGGTTTGTACGATAAATGATAAAAAAAGAACAAACAGGGAACAGCAAGTGAAACTTACTGGGAATTTTAGGGCGTTTGCGAACATGTGTGGGTTTAGGATTGGGAAACTGATGCGATTCAAATTTGTTGACACTGTTTTGGAAGTTGTGGGCGGTCAACAAAATGTAATTCCGGTATTTCACGTCTGTTAAGTTGATCACAACATCGTATCAGCTTTTGTCTAGGCAATTTTATTACGAATATTTCCCCTGTGGGCATACATGGGTAGGTAAGGTCTTTTGCTGATTTTGTATATGAAAATTAGGTGTACGAACATAATTTATATTACTAACGCTTATGACTGTAGCGTGTATAAGATATTTTAACGGTAACAATAGTTTTTACAACTAAAACTCAACAGGTGGTTGTTTTGTGTGTTGTTATATTTTGCGTTGATGTTTATGGGTTGTTATATTTTGTGTTGATGTTCTTATGGTATTTAAATGGATCCTCAACAACCTAATTTCTAATGTTCATCCTTCATTTTTTGCTAGTTTAACTTCACTATTCTTGCTCATGGGCTCCTCAACTGATTTGTAATACAGAATTTACTTTAAGTGTCATCGAAGTTAAGCCACATATGAAATAGACTACATTAGACTCCATTATTAGGAAATCACCTTAATAATTTTTATAAGATGTAAACTGTAAATAATAATAAAAAATTTAAAAAAAAAAAAAAACTTCAATATTAATTAACAGTCGATATTATTAACTTGTATAATTACAATACGTTTTTAAATGCGAAACAATGCTTCTTTATACACAACGTTTGTTGCTTTTGACTCGAGATACTGCCACGTAAAGCTGGCCGTGTGAGAACACCGGCCGTTGGAGAAACAATCCTACTCGCGTCAATGTTTGGCCTTGGCTTTTGTTAATAGTCATTGCGAAGCACGGTGATACCGGGAATTGTCTTCGGTTAAATTTAAAAGGCATTTTGGTATCTGAAGGACTTAAAACCATACGTGGTATAGCGCAAATAGTGCCAACACTTCCACCTGATATAATATTAGCTTCAATAATATTAGTACCGAGTCTTCGAATTTGGAGTCTGGTTCCATTGCATAGTCCTGCTGTTTGATCAATGTTTCTCATGCACATAACAGGTGTGCCTATTTTAAGAGTCAGAGAATGACGCGGAAGTCCGGATATTTTAATGCTGTTGAGAAAGTCACACGTGTACAATTCCGGATTGAAAGTGGTGTCTTCATCAGCAATACCAATCGAGTCAGAACTTAGATATGTTTTTTGATCTCCTTGAAGTAGTGTAAGCATTCTATCATTGATCACGTCCACAAGTTCATGAGTTGGTGCGAGGATGGCCCTCTCTTGAAAAAAGGTTGGGTTATAAAGGTTAGCGATCAAATCTGGGTAAGTTTCTTCAATTATTGTACCAACATGATCTTCGGAATCAGGAATCAACATGTCGTCTGTAAATTCAACGTTTGCTTCCCCATTTTTTTACCTCCGATCGTTCCATTTCCGATTGATAATATCCAATCCGCAAAATCTTGTATTTCTTTACGTTCGGAGTTGTTTGAACTTGTTCCTAGCCTCATGTTGATAGTCAAGTGTAACACCCCGAGCCGTCAAGGGTAGAGATGTCACAATAATGGTTTCATATCAGAACAACACAAGCATATGACATAAATAATACAATTGAATTTCAAAGGTTACAATGGAAAATCTAAAGATACAAGGTTACAAATGAAAGATACAAAAGTTTCTAAGTCTGAATAATGAATTCCTTCTAGTCATCTCTAGTCCAAAGTAGCTAGTAAGGTCTTCTAAGTCCAAGGTACTCTCCACTCATACCCAGCTTCCAAACTAAAACCTGCCGCGGGAAAAGAAACGCGGCTGAGCTTAAAAAGCCCAGTGAACAGATATAACGGTAACAAAGCAGTAATACAGAATAATGAATAATAATAACAGTATGAATAAATCAGAGTTAAGCATCAGTATGTAGTAGCAGTAATGAAAGATAAAGAGTAAAGGTGTAGGAAAACAGTAATCCTCTACGAGCCCAGTATCAGTAATCAGTATAATCATGTAGAGGGGAGACCTCTCAGTAATCAGTAAATATGAGGGGATTCCTCAATAATGGGTGGAGTAGCTAGCTCCCAGAGTGTGAAAGACGTGTATCGCACACACCATCAGTCACCAGTAATACAGTAATCAGTAATCAGTAACAGTAACAGTTCTAGGATGCATCCATACGCCCCTGGTGGCCATAAACCTCCCAACACACCAAATAAAATACAGAAAAGGGACGGAACAGGTCATCACTCTCCTGCCCTAGAGTCATGCCATCGGTGCATCAATGACATGGTCATGAAACCCTCATGACTAGTTATGGCTCGTAGTATCAAACTGTGGGTCAGTGGTCAAGTATCAGTATTCAGTTTTAGTTTCATAGGTCAACATCCAGTCCAGTATATCAGAAAGTTCATATCAGATGGTTCAATAACGGAAGGGTCAATATCAGTAAGTTTAATATAAGAAAGGTTCAGTATCAGTAGGTCAATGTTAAAGGTTCACAGAAACAAAGAACATGGCAGTGAATCAGAAATCAGAAATGAGACGAAGGCACCTTACTAACGAAGGGCAGAATATATGTACCTTAGACCGCAAGTGAACACACAACTAGAAGCATAAAGATCGGAAGTAAACTCCATCTTCAGCGAATCTACACGAATTTATGATCGTCTGGTTAATAACTTATTTTAAATCGGATTACTCATTTTAGTCGGCTTTCCATTTCTTTGTAACTTTCTATTTTTATTACGTTTTCTGATTTAATAACATTTAGGATTAAAATGCCAATTAGATAATTTTAGACTTAATATGATAAATATTTTAGCTTAGGGTTAAAATGACATCTTTGGTAATTTTAGGGTTTAATACGTCAATACTACAAAGCTTAAGGTCCAAAAGTAAATTATCAATTACCAATCCAGTTTCCTTATATTCACTACACTCCTCACTGTACAAAACAAATTCTAAAATATTCTTTATTTTATTTGATTTGAAAAGGAAGCCACAAGGAGACTACCAATTCTAATAGTCCAATGATTTGCACCACTGCCATGTGGTTTGTGATTCGAATGTAGACTCAAAAGAAATAACCATGCATGCACACTCATCGAATATATCTACAAAACCCATCTTTTAACACACGCATGAATTCACAATGTTTTGACTCAACACCCACGTATGCACCACAAGATTCAAACCTATAAAACTTTACAACATGTACGTTCTATACTTTAACCAATTTATATGTTAAACAGGTGACTCATTCGACCCACCACACACAGAGGTAAAACTACCAGCCGACCTCAATTTAACCCAACGCCCCCTATATTTAACTTCTTTTATTCAAGTCAGCAACATACTAACCTCATATGTCTCACACACAACTTCCCCATGCATGCACAAGATTACTAACGAGACCAAACACCACAATAAGTCCCACATAAATTCACAGTGATCGAATAATAAAAACAGCCTATGTTTTCGAGTTCATACGCCTCATTAAAGGGTCATATTAACAGGTTATGCGTGCTATTATCTTTTACATGTACATTTGTCTTACAGGTTATACGCAGCGCAGCCATAACTCAGTGTAGATTAGACGAGCATGAGAAACATGGTTTTTATTATTGTGTAGGCTTAATACTAGGTTCTTCTTATTCATATTCTTAGACATCATATAAACGTTCCAATGACTACATTCAAAATGTATATCAAGTGTATCTCGACTGATCCAAACAGAGATGAATTATCAACACATATAAGTTATGATTTCATGTGACATACTTCCATACGTAATATTTTATTAACGAAACTCGTATGTTAGATTCTTATTATACCTTATTCTTATTCAGTTTTTAACATAGCCAACCAATGGTACAAAGATCTGCTTAAATAGTTCACCTTACATGTTTTACGTTTAGATTATAGATTATATATAAATGTGTCGAAGGGATATAAACTGAGATGGATGTACCTTTGGACGATGCTAGTAACGACACAAGAACACAAGGACCAGGAGTCAAAACCCCATTCGAATCAAACCCCACTACTCACGATCACACCCAAGCTGTAATACCACAAGACAGATCACCAATGAGGGCTGTTTCTCTTCGATTTCTTGCTTCGTACCTTCTAAAGAGATCAGGAATGGAGTTGCCGACTTTGTTATTGAGTTTAGGATTTGTGTGATCGGTATCCTTGAGAGAAAAAACAAGATGATTTTCGGTTCGCTAATTAAACGTGTGAAAGGAGATATAAGGGGAAAACCGTGTTTTGTGATTGAGAGGTTTAAAGGAAACCATGCAATATTTTAAGTTTTCCAAAAAATATTCTCTCTATTTATATATGTTACAAACCGACTGAAGTGATTTGCAAAAGGATATTTTATTTTCATAATGTGAGAGTTTTGGACCTTATGACGTGTGAGATTTTTAGTTGTGTACCAAAATTTTATTTATTTAGGACCTTATGATATATTAGGTGTGTGACATAAGTGTTTGTTTAATCAAGCATGTCAATTTTATGTAGCCTACATTATGGCTTTATATTTTGCAAATTCTCATATTATATTACAATCGGTTCAAGTTCAAGTTAGCCACGGATTAAGGAATAACATTTTAGGTTATTATGATTGTTTAATTAGTTTAGTAACTTAGGTTATGAAATTCTTAAATTCTTTTATGATAATTTATGTGTCCTTGAAAATTTCAAATTAGAGGGGTAATTTAGTGATTTCAACTGAACGGAAAATGAGGGTTTTACACCTAGCCTCATGTTGATAGTCAATTGTAGTACTGTACAATGGTCCCATAAATATGAAGAGTTTATCGACGCGTGTACAACGTTATTTCGTGACCCGTTTGTGATGACCGGAAGGATTTGTCGAAAGTCACCTCCGAAAAAAACAACCTTTCCCCCGAAAACTTGTTCAGATGGGTTTGATGGGTGTGTTCTACATATGTCTCTTAGTGTTCTATCGAATGCTTCGTAACAATGTCTATGTGTCATTGGAGCTTCATCCCATATGATTAGCTTGCATGCCCTTATAAGTTCGGCCAGCTCACTATCCGCTGGGATATGGCACATAGAATCATCGACTACGTTGATGGGAATTGCAAATCGAGAATGCGCTGTTCTCCCCCCTCCAACAAAAGTGCGGCTATACCGCTTGATGCGACATTTAACACTATATCTTCTCTTGATCTAATTGCTGCGGACAATGTCTTATAAAGATAAGTTTTACCCGTGCCTCCATATCCATATACGAAGAACATACCCCCCCCCGTTTGGCTGTTAACAGCGTCCATCAAAGTAGTATATATATATTTTTTGCTCGTTTATTAATGTACCAAGTAGTCTGTTGTGTTGTTCGCGTAATTCGACTGGGTTGTATTTTAGCTCGTCCGATATCAGCCTGTTGTAATGTGACATTAGGAACATTTCGTTTGGCAAAGGCATGTTTGGGATGTTCCTCAAGCTTTTTTTGTTGCAAAGAAGCATGTGCTCGATATATGTAAGACATATGTTTTTCCTTTGTTCGTCTGAAAGTTCCAAATCTGCAAAATTAAAATGTATGTTTTTAGTTTGATCAAATAAAGCATCTACATAAAATCAAGTGTTCAATCTTTAACGTAAATTTTGATGCAACATTTAACCCACATTGCTGTATATTATACATGGTATACATATCAAATGCATGTCAAACATTTTTAGGAGTGTATTATAGATATTCATCGTGTCTATTTGGTAGGGTGTTTTTACTTCTATCACTAAATCAACTCATACAACTAACTTTTGGTACATATTTTCCACTCGATAATATCAATCTAACACACACACACCCATTTGCCGCTTTCACTGCCGATCATCACTGTAAGCATTTTTTTTTTTTTTTTTTTTTTTTTTTTTTATATTTGATTACTAAAAAGGAATTGTTTCACCCACAAAGCATTTGAAAATTCAGTTTAATAACAGATTTAGCATTTTCCTGTATCGACTTTGAAGGTACATGAGGGTTTGCAACGATTTATGTATGATCACTGATTGGTTATCAATGTAACTTGTGGTTAATTACAACATTATAAGAATGCATTGTCGTTATGTTGCTTAGATAAATGATCCCCAAATATTGTAGTCCGATTCCTAGGGTTTTGTTTAATAAAATCATGTTATTGTAACACCCACGGTTTTTTTGTTTAACATTCAGTAGTTTTGAATGTGGTTTTTAAAATAAATATTTTTTGTTTGGCGGTGCTTTTGTTTTTGTGTGTGTGTGTGTTTTTTTTTTTTTTTTTTTTTTTTTTTTTTTTTTTTTTTTTTTTTAATTTTTTTCAAAAAAACTAACACTGAATGAACATCATATTCATTGTCTGTCGTTATCTAACTTATTAAAGTGATTTTCAAGTTTTCAGAAACATGGCATCTCAGTTTTTGATCAAGGTTGATTACTATTACCGTAAAAGTCAGGTCTGTATTAACTTCCGTTTGTTGTATATATAGTAGAACGTTTGATTTGATTTCGTGTGACGTTTTCACGTTTTTTTTAATACATGTATATACATTTATTATGGCTATGTTGTAGACATTCCCCAAATGGTTTCATGAGGTGCATTATAATGGTCAGAATTGGGTGTATTTGATCAACAATAAGTGTGTGAAATTTAAAGTCTGGATGGACTGGTTGCCGTGTGAACAGTGGCAGTTGCACGGTGACGAATGGAGACATTTTATTAAGAAAAGTGGTTATCAAGACATTGCATACCTTCACTTCATCAAGGAAAGTGCCGATACATTCTATGTGACAGGCTATAATCGCGAAGGAGTTGAGAGTGGTGGCTACAGGAATGTGAATTCAGATATGCGTCCACCCAGATGGATGGGGTTTGTTGGCACTAACCCTGTTGAATCACCGGTCAGTATATGTATATCTTTTCTTGTTTGTTCTGGTTTGAAGCCTGAGATATATCAACGTAAATTTTCTTGCCAATAACAACAGTTTTATACTTTGACCTGTTTTTTTTATATTCTTATAGGTTGTTTCCGGAGAATTTCTGAAAGATGTTAAAGATGATGAGGTTTTTATATTGAAAGTAAATGATCAAGAATATAATGTGATGCATCGGCGTATGCCAAATCCTGCATCAACAACGAAATATGAGTTTATTTTCTATGGACATGGATGGATGGATTTGGTCGGTGCTTATAACATGGCTCAGGGTTTTAAAGTTGTGTTCACAAATCTGTTTAACAACAGGGCTTCGGCGATCATATTTAAAAAAGATTGTACGCCGTTAACACACGAGGTAGTCAGGCGCACTTTGGTGGCAAGAGGTGATCCATATCCTGGCGTTGATAAAGGTCATTGTTTATAAGTGTACTATTGCTGTCCTAATATTTACGTATGGGTTGCATTGTTTAAAGAGATATATTTTTTTTTTGATTTTTTAGACCCAAGGATACTACAAAACTGCACATGGAATGGACATGCCAAGTACCACATGGATGAAGAAAATACCTTTTACAGGCCATTGCATTGTTATGTTTTTGAGCAGAAAAGATTGGTATAATTAGTATTTTATGGGTTTTATTTTCTAAGGTAAAATTTTAATGCAAGTGATTTTTATATTTTTTTATTGATCTGTTTGCCAGACCATTCCTGCAAAATTCGTCAAACAGCACAAGCTCTTCAGGTATGAGCATGCGTTGGTTCGCCATAAGTCTCATCGTTTCATATTCATCCTTTTCCAGGAGAAACACCATGAAAATGCAAATCGTGTTAATCACGTTTATCTGAAAGGGCCTTGGAGACAATTGGCTGCAGAATGGGGCCTGGAACAGAATCAGATGTTGAGGTTTAAATACACAAAGGATGTTGGTGACGATAAAGCTATCGTTTTTCATGGTGAGGATGATGTCAAGATCCCACTGTTTCACGTTTGCTGATGCTGTTTGGTTGGTACGATGCTGATTAAGAAATCCTTTTGGTATGTTTTCCTATACATTGAAGCTTTTATGTTGGTTAAGGTAATCATATTTTAGACTCTGTATGTGTAAATTATGTGTACGTGTTGTTATGTGGTGTGGACATGTCAGTAGTAATTTTCTCTAACTATGGATATAGTAGGTGGACTTGTAGGAAGTGATTGTGTTTTAAAATGATGTTATGTTTATTAAGGGTTATGTTGAAGTCGTTATTGTTGTTAATTCGATTCTCTTCGATTGTTATAATTTTATTGCTAACAAATATACAATATATTATTTATAGGATCTTAAGATATGTTGTTATTAATATGCTTTATTATACTAAAAATGTCATACCTGGATCACTCCTCTTTATTCGCTCTGCATGTAGTACATCAGTAGCCATTACTTCCCATGTCTTTTCATAAACAAATTCTGGTCGAGCCATACAATCCGTCATAAGTAATATAACATAAAACTTTCGCAAATAGTTTCCGGTCCCCCATAGGCTAGCTTCTAACAACCCATCGATGTATTCCTTATCATCTTCCAATAGACCTCGTGCTTGGCAAGCTTCTTTGTATGTGTTGTATTCAACATCTTCGAATCTTTTAAAATCTTTCCAATCTTGTGCGCCCGGAACCTTGTTAATCAAGACTCGTAAGTAAAATAGCTCCCCGGTTGATGGCGACACGTGATGCACACGTCCAATGCATGTGCCCTTTTGTCTTTTTACCCAGACTCTCTCTTCTTGCTTCCATACATAGTGCTTTGGAAACTCGTGGTAAAGTAGTTTTCTTGCTTCTACATCTGTCTTGTTTTTTTTCATCCATTGGATGAATTTTGTGTCACTTACAGACGCCTTATCTAACGTACAATCAATACTTTCCGAAGAATCAAATATAACCGATTGATCGCCTTCTAAATGAAATGGCAATCGTTCAACGGGAGGGAATCTATAATGGATGTCAAATTTGTATATCCTCCATGCCGCTTCACATGCTGAAAGGTATCGTCAATCGTAATAATCACTTATTTCATCTATATCTTGGTCTTCTACAGCCGCCGTTGCCCTGTCGGGACATTTGTTTATATATTTGAATAGATATTTTATGGAACCTATCTGGTTGCATTATTCCACATTAATATGTGATTGGTAATGTCTCAGCAACCCTGGATTATAAGGTACCACGTATCCGTTGTGTAGTTCTGCCCCACTCTTTGTTATTGTACAACCGTCGTTTCTCCTTTTATAAAGTGCGTAACCACTTTCATCTATGACTGTTGAGTCGTTGAATTCTTTAGGGAATCTCTTGGTGCATTTGTTTTTTACTGTACACGGACAACTTGGACGTTGGGGGCCACATGGGCCATGCATCATATGATCTGTGACGATTTCATACAGCTCGGGGTCCTCATTTTTGTCCGGTATTTCTGCTGAAATAAAACCATCGATCTGGCTCGTTGTTTTGATTTTATCATTTTCTTCCAGGAAAAGCAATATATGGGCATGTGGTAGCCCTCTTTTTTGAAATTCAACAGTATAAACAGCTGCAGTAAATTGATAATGTTAGGTACAGTATACAATCGATAATAGTTGATGCAATTACTTTGTATTTGGTGATAAAGGCATGGTGATGATACCTGCTTTCAAATGTCCAAAATAATGCCGGTCTTTAAAATCTCTCATTAGGCTATCCAGCTTTTGTTTAAAGACTCTAGTTATCGCATCAGGTCTATCATCAGACTTAAGTCCCCTATCTGCGACAAAGCGTGCAATTTCCGGCCAATTTGGATTGCATGTAAATGTGATAAACAGGTCAGGGTACCCGTAAACTTTGCATATTGTCATGGCATCTAAATAATTCTGCATCATATATCTAGGGCTCCCGGTAAATGACGACGGTAGTATAAACTTTTTCCCTCGTAATGTGACCCCAGAATCTTCTTGTTCTGCCAGCTTTGCAAGTTTAGAATATGTTTCACTCCTTAAATCTTTCTGTTGATTTTTAACATAGGACATCCTTTCAGATTCTACCATGGTGTATGCGTCAACAATGAATTGTTGACATAATCTCCTTGCATTGAGCACCATCGAGAAAACACCTGTCCTTTCTTGTAGTCTATAAGCAAAATACTCCCTCATTGTTACTCTTGTTCTCTTGTTTGTTGGTGTATGATCAGTGATACCAACATGGTATATATCTGTCCAGTAACCATCTTCTGCATATGGGAACAACAATGGGTATTGTAATGCCAGATACGATGGGTGTAATTCACTAATTCTTTTAAGACCTCCTTCTTGCAAATGTAAAATAATGTCTCTTTTATTAGTTGTTGCATCAAAATCTCCAACTATGAGACCTCCAATTTCATCAGCTGTAGGTAGGTTATAATTTCTACCATCTCGTTCTCTTGTACCGATAAGGCGCATTTTGAACTTATGTTCATCATCTCGCCTGACCAACCGTTCCCCAGCCATTCTGAACTGAGCAACTAATGGATTGATGGTATCCAGCATGTCACGTAGATCAACAGTCAATTGGTGGTCTATAATATAGTTGTTTGACGTTGATTTGCCATCGATCGTGCTGTATAAAATTAATACATGTATATTAATATAATGTTGTTTATGCAATGATTGAATGAAGAACATAGCCTAAACGATACGATAATTAATGTTGTCATACCTGACACATTTCATTCTATTTTGTATTTCATTCTTTGAGTCGTAAATATATAACTGAGCAAAAACAGGAGGCTTATCGCCTTCTGGCAACAGACTTCCCATCCTGTGGTAATTTTCTCCCTGGATCCTGTAACAATATGCTCCGTATCCTTGATTAACAGACGTGTCTTGTCTTGCACCCATAGATGTGAATGAAAACATTGAATTGTATCTCCTGATGTTCTCAACGAAATCCTTGCTTTTTGAATGCTCACCCCATTCATTAGTTGTCTCAACAATTCAGGTGGATTTTTAATTTCACTTCCTAATTTTACTTTTCCCTTCCCACAACATATGGAGTACGACTCTGGGCTTGAACATGTCGATCCAACCGTAGTCTCAGCATGCCATAATAAAGCGTCGCATGATGCACATGTGAAAATAGGATCTCCATGGTCCAAATAATCTGTAAAGAGAAAATTAGTCAGGAAAGTCTGGAAAAAAAAGACACTGCTGTTTTATCTTTGTCAACAAATGGTTTTTTTACAGTGGTTTGTTTAATGAATGATTAATATGATATCCTTTAAATAGTTTTATTTGTGCATCCTGATTGTTTGCTGAAGCCATATTATTTAAACTTTCACGTCTTGGGATTTTTTGTGTATGCATTATTGCTTTATCCTGTAGCCTATGTGATTTGCGTTTCGCAATGTGTACACCAGGCTGAATAGTTCCAAGATAAGTAGGCTCTTTAGGTATTGCTGCAGCAAAAGTGAATGGTTAAAAAGATAATGAGAGAAATAGTACTTAATTATTCGTTGAGGGAATGATAACTTTATTACGTGTTTTAGTTGGGTCTTTGAATGGCCGGCCCCTTGGTCTCTTTGTTGGTGTCGTTGTTTTGGTTTGAAAAGAGGTGCGAGTTGGCTGCACGTTTAAAGCATTTGTATCTGGTGCATATTGAAAGTATATTAATATGCTAAATAATAGTCACTATAAGCAAACTTAGCCCATGAATAATATGATGGGTAGCTTCAACTAATTGGATTACCCGCTTGTATTGGATATATTAGTGGGCGGCCTGTGCGTGTGTTTGTCTTCTGGTGTTTTTCTTTAGGTCTTCCACTCGGTTGGATTGTGAAATCATCTGATGAAGTTGCGACGCTACCATCTGCTGTAAATTGAAAGTGCATTAATATAATTAAACATGTGTCAATGTGGGCGATCATAGTTGGTAAATATCATATTGGGTAGTTTCAACTAATTGAATTATCGGCTTGGGTTGGATATATTGGTGGTTGGCCTATTAGTGTGACTGTCTCGTGGTGTTAAATAGTACTTAATTACTCGTCGAGAGAATGATAACTTTCTTACGTGTTTTGGTTCATATTTAAAGTACATTACTATAGCTAAATAATAGTCAATATAAGCAAACTTTGCCAATGAATAATATGCTGGGTAGCTTTAACTAATTGGATTACCCCTTTGTATTGGATATATTAGTGGGCGGCCTGTACGTGTGTTTGTCTTATGGTGGTTTTCTTTAGGTCTTCCACTCGGTCGGGTTGTGAAATCATCTGATGAAGTTGCGACAGTACCATCTGCTGTAAATTGAAAGTGCAGTAATATAATTAAACATGTGTTAATGTGGGCGATCATAGTCGGTAAATATCATATTGGGTAGTTTCAACTAACTGAATTACCACCTTGGGTTGGATATATTGGTGGTCGGCCTATGCGTGTGACTGTCTCGTGCTGTTTTTCTTTGGGTCTTCCGCTCGGTCGAACTGCAAAATCATGTAATGTAGTTGCCATGCCACCATCTGTTGTAACTTTATATTGCATTAATATAAGTAAATAACTGTCGTTGATAATGCATTAATATAATTAAACACGTGTCAATGTGGGCGATCATAGTCCCTAAACCCCATATTGGGTAGTTTCAACTAACTGAATTACCGTTTTGGATCGGATATATTGGTGGTCGGCCTATGCGTGTGACTGTCTTGTGGTGTTTTTCTTTGGGTCTTCCGCTCGGCCGAACTGCAAAATTTTCTGATGTAGTTGCCATGCTACCAGCTGGTGTAAATTGATATTGCATTAATATAACCAACTAACTGTCATTGTAGAGAAACATAATCTAAAAATATCATGTTGAGTAGTTTCAATTAATTGAATTACCAGTTTGGATTGGATATATTGGTGGTCGGCCTATGCGTGTGACTGTTTCTTGGTGTTTTTCACTGGGCCTCCCCATCTGTGGAGATGCTAAATCATTAAGCGTAGTTGCCATGTTACTACTATCACAAGTATATGGATTGCAAATGTTTAATATGCAGAAATTTTGCATAATAAGTAATCAATATATTTCAAATTTAAGCAAAATCGTGTACACCATATCCATCCATTATGATATAATTTCATATTTTATATCAAAATATCAACATAATATAAGATAACCACCAAAGTTTAAATATCTAAACCGTATCAAATATTTATAGAAATGGGTTGTAGATATTTAAGGCGATGAAAATCTACATAATATATGATCAATTTTTTTTAATTTTAAACAAAATTTGGTACACCATATTTATATATTAATATTAATAGTATATTCATTAACAGAATATTAGCATGATACATGATAACTATTAAATGTTAGATATATTTAGATAAGATATAGTCCTTATACATAATAATATATAATGTATATTTAGATATGATATACTTTGCAAACATGGGAATATATAATGAAATATAAGGATCGATAGGAAAAATGTTTCCAATGGCACAATTCCAAATTTTAGACGAGCTAATGAATCTTGCTGGATCGTCCAAATTGCATGACTGTATGCGTGTTTGGTTTGTACAGCAGGCATGTGAAGACTCGGCCTGTGCAAAATTGATCCACACTTGCTGTGAGCATCTTAGGAGGGTGATGGCGAAAAACCGAGTGATGATAGTTGACATGGAAGCATTGGGACAACGTGGGGTTGCATTGGACTCACTTGATGCTTTGAAAAAAACTCAAGAGAGGCATCGCGTATTGCTTGAATTGCTGGTAGATCTGTGTGCGCAATCCAAAGCTGGAGCTCGCGAAGAAGAGGTTAATGCCCTGAAGATGAACGATTTTAATTAAGTAGTTTTATTATTTTTTTTCCCTATACAATGATTAATTACTATATTTGCTTGATTTATTAAGTACGTCTGCTTGATTGGGTTTTTACACAGATTACATGAATACTTCTGCACAATATTCTCTTAACTTTTCATAGTTGCTTACAATCATGGTCAATAATTCTGGTAACATGCGCATTTAAAAAAAATCAGAATACATCACATTTATCATCCAAATAACAAAACAACGGTTCAAGTAACAACATGGTCTTAATGTAAATGAAACTTTAAGAAATAAACAAACTGTTTTCAATGTCTTTGCAAAACGCAACAATTTTTTCTTGTGTCTCTGCTATTGTTGCATTCCGAGCATCGATGCTCTGTTGTCGTGCCCGCACGATTTCCTCATCCCTCCTGTTATGTTCTTCAAGAAGCTTTATACGACTATTGTAAAGATCGATCAACGCCTTTTCAGTCCCATAGGCGTCTGAATGACATTTATCCCATATATGCTGGGGTATGCTGAAAACCTTGTACTTGTCTGGCATGGAAGGAATAGAACCATATCTTGGTCGTTTACCTTTTTTCAACTCAGCGTTTGATGCGGACGATCCCATTGAAGTTTCAAACTAAACGATAATATAGAATAGTAAAAAGATAACAAAAAATCTTAACACATACCAAACATTACAATGATTATACAACAGCAGCAGTAACAACATAACAATTCAACAATAAAACTTTACGGGTACGAAAAAAGGTAATGTTATCGGGTACGAAAGAAAGTAACATAACAATTCAACAAAAAAAATAAAAGGCTCTGTAAGTAACGTTATCGGGTACGAATAAAAGTGCAAACAATTCTAGTTATCTATTTGTTTCTTAACATCGTTTATTTTCTCCTGATACGCTAATATTCTTTTCCTTTGTTGATCAATAGCATCTTTGCGTTCCAATATCGCCTGCTCATCACGTACAATTTCTTTCTCAATCACTGCTATTATACGCCTAAGTTGATCAATATATCGCATTGGTAGAAAAAAATCTACCACCTCTATGTTCTACATTCGAATCTGCTGGAGTTTCTTTTGGGTGTGAAACACTTATTGGGCGATTGTCTGGGGATTTAGATGGGGGAAAAAACTCTCGACCCATTGGAAAGTGTGTTTGTTAAACGAAAGTAAAAAAAGAAGTGTAGATGGTTAATTGCTTTTGAGTCCGAATAAGAGTTTATATATACTGAGAAGTTGTAAAATATGTAATGGATATATTACAAATTTAACAATATTCGATATCTATTACTATATAATAGCATATATGTTAACAAAAATATTATCATTGGATAAGTAACAATTTTATATATAATGAATTTATCACTATATAATAGCATATATGGTAACAAAATATTGTAATTGGATAAGTAAATGAGGAATTTTATTTGCTTGATTTGATTATAAACTTATATTTGGCAATGTTTTGTGCATATTATATATTTAGAATATAACATAGTTGAATTACTTGCATTCACAAAAAAAAAAAAAAAGAATCTCTTTAGAATCCAGATATCTGACAGTTCATAAGCCAAATTCATATTAATTTGATTAGCATCCATAAGAACGTTTGTAACTGATCCATCCCGAAACACACACTTATAATTAAACAAATGCAGTCTCAGAACAGGATGCTCGTGTGTAGTGTGAACCAGGCAAGTGATCACCTGGGTCGTTTCCCAACGAGGTGTGAATGGAAAACTGTGAAAAGCTTTGGATTAAAGTGATTGATGAATCAGATATTTGATTTTGCTTTATTTAACAATTCTAAATAACAATTTAAAGACAAATATGCACAATAAAATTAAACGCGAATAAACAAATTACAAACGCGTAACGGGAAAGCTAAAATGGGACTAAAATTAAAATTTTAGAAAATTAAAACTTAAAAATGTAAAATTACTTAAAACTTATTTAAAAACTTAAATTATATTTTTTTTTTATACTTTTTATCTATTTATTATTAATTATTAATTATTTAATAACTAATTAAACTAATTTAAATTATAAAAAATACTAAATGGACAAAGAAAAATCTAAAACTTTTTCTAAAAATATTACTAAGTAAATAAAAGCTAAGAAAATTATAAAAATGAAAATTACTTAATTAAAATTTAAAAAGATAAATTCTATTAAATAGAAGCTATCACTTTATTTCTATTTTTGATTTTATTAAGGTCTAAAAATATTTTTATATTTTTCCTAGATTAAAAATGACAAAAGAAAATTATGAAAATTGGAATTATATTTTTCTGATTATTTTTCTATTTATTATGATTTAATTACTATTATAAACTAATTAAAATGATTAAAAATATTAAATGACTTAGGAAAATTATGAAAAATTACAGATAATTCTAAAATATTATTAGAAAGATAAGAAAAATAAAAGTGGAAACTGGCTAAGCCTAAAAAGCAGATTTGGGCTAATAAGCAGTTGTGAATAAGCCCAAAATAAGCTAATAAGCTAGGAAAATTAACCAAATGATCAGGACAAGTTTAAACAACTACAATAAGCTTAAAACAACTGATTCCAAACAACCAATCCCACAGATTAAGCAAATGAGCACATTGGCTGTTGTGGAATTTAAAACAGAAAATGAAGAAAAGAGGCAAACTTGCAGACAGCTTAAAGCTGAAAAATAAGCAATAAAGACTAGATATTATGGGGGCAAAAGTGAGCCTATATTACTGGCTATCTAAAAAACACAAAAGCCCTATCAATAACATCCCAATTGGTGTCCAATTTGGTGCAAGATCAGCAACCAAGAACCATAAGTCTGCTGGATTTTGACTTTTGCAGAAAAAACACAGAGGTTGACTTATTTGAGATTCTACTGATTAATACTGACTATATATGTTATAATAAACTAATTTGCAACTAAATTAAGCTACTACAACAACTATTAAGCTAAATTGCAAGATATTGAAATACAAATCCTCACAGTTAACTAGAATCAAGGATTTGAAGTGAGTTTTGACTTTCAAATAAAAAGTGACTGATTTATATGCTTAAACTGAGATGTTGGGTACTTTAGTTAAGTACATCAAACAAGAACAACTCAACAAACAACCTTCTACACAGTTTAACAGCTAAATCCAAACACCCTTTAATTTGACTGTTTGTGATAATATCAAAGGAGACCACTGATTAAATCCACTAAACTGATTTATAAGAACATATTATGACATAGTAGACTGATTTAAGCATAAAATTACCAATTATTACAACAGAAACATGAGAATCAAGAACAAGCTAGTTTGACAGTTAAAATGAAATAAAGAGCAACTAATTAAACCAAAGAACAAGCATGAAATTTTAAACAATAACTTGACTAAAACACATCAAAGCAACACAAAACACAGAGAAATAAGCTAAGAAGCACATCTACAGTAAAGATTGCAAGATATTGAAAAACAAGCTTACAAATGGATCCTGCTGAGAACTTAAGTACCAAGGACCAATCACACATCCTAAAGCCTCCCAAAAGGCTCTAAAACCCATGGCCTTCCAATAGCAACCATGCTCCAAGCTTCATCATTAGTAACACTGATTTTTGATTTTACAACTATTTATGTGATTTTCTTGTATTTTTGAGATTATGATCTTAACTGGTTTAAAAGCTTTGAAAGCTTTTAGAAACTTAAAAATGAGCTTAGAGGAACTGAATGGAACAGGTTTTAACAACTTTCAACAATAATTAAGTAAAATTGTCAAATTTACTTAAAAATGCCAAATTCGAATTCACAAAAGCAAACTTGAAATTAATGATTACAACAGGTTTAAATTACACTGAAATGACTGAAATTACATTTATAAAGCAAAGATAACAACTGAAAATGTAAACTACACTAAGTCGACATGGTTAAATTAAAACTACACTACTCTCCCTTCCTCTGTGCTTCTTTCTTCATTTATATTGATGTTTAGAGTCCCTGGCAGCTTTCTTTGACTTTCCCACTTCTATTCTGAGCCATTGGATGGCTAAAAATGATCCTGACCATTAAAAATGATTTTGGCGCCAAAAATATCTTTTACAGATGGAGGTTGAGTGTGAGGGTTTTAAGGGCAATTAAGGGTTTTTGGTTGGTTGTGGAGGTGGAGGGGACAAGGTGTGAAAGGTGGTATCCAAGTGGTGGCAAAACAGCTAAGGTGGAGGGTGGTTTTGTGTTGCAGTCAGTGAGAGTGGGAGGGAAGACGGGTCAAACCTTCCTTTGACCCTGGGATATTATTTAAGAAAAAGGTGGGCCGGGTTTTATTCTTTTGGGATTGGGCCATGTGGTTTATTGGACTGGGTTGGGATAAGCAGCTGGGTTTAGTATTTAGGCTTTGGAATTTGGATATTTGTTTTAGAAATCACAAGGACCATTATTGTACAATGCTGAATTTTAAGGACCTTTTCTGCCAAAATCCTAAAGTTGTCACAAAGATTAATCTCACCACTTTATAAACTCCCAAGGACCATAGTTGAATATTTCTCAAAATTAATCACCAGGGACCATTTCTGCCAATTCGTGACACTTCAGGGACTAAACATGTAATTTTCCAAAACTTTTGAGATTTTTCACCAAAGGACTAATTATGATAAATTATGATTTAAAAAGGACCTTTGATGACTTTTCCTGTTTTTAGAATAACCAGGGACTAGTTTTGACAACTTATGAAAGTTGAGGGACTGAAACTGCCAATTATGCAAACTTTGTTCGTTTTTTATCTGTTTTTATTCATTTTGCATCTGAAACATATAAAACACAATTTTGGGATATTTTCTGTATTTTGATGCATTTCTGAGTGTTTTTGGATGTTTTGGCAGCTCAGATTAGGTAAAAATGATGAGTATTTAGACACTCATCAATCCCCCACACTAAACTATTGCTAGTCCCTAGCAATATTTTATGAAGATTTAATGGATTTGAAAGACTCTTTACCAAAAGCCATTACTTCTGGAGTAGCCAATTGTTTCAGTTCAAGTAAGAACTTTGGTACAATGATAACCAAGTGATTTTGAGCAAACCACAAGCTGTCAACGGTTTTGATTTGTCTTTACCAGAAGCCGTTTGCTTCTGGACTAGCCAACTCTTAGATAAATTATCAATATTATCTTTGGTGAGCTGATTACCAATTATGGTTTTCCACTGCCTTTACCACAAACCATAACCTTGCGGGCTAGTCAACTCTTCACTTATAAAGATATGGTGAGTCGAATACCATACAATTTTGGGCAAATTGCAAGCCATTAACGGATTTGATATATCTTTACCAAGAGCCGTTTGCTCTCGGATTAGCCAATCCTTATGTGGGTTAGACATGGCGGACTGATAACCATTTATTGCGTTCTAAGTGAGAAAAAATTTTTAAAATTTTGGCTAAAATGGGGGTACTAGATGGTACATTTGATCAAATTCGCAAGAATTCCCCCCCACACTTAGAACTGAATATTGCCCTCAATATTCAAAGAACCGGTTGTTAAACCAACACTTAGAACGTGAAAGGGAAATACTAATAGCCTTTTATTTCATATAGTTATTTATTTTATTTTTATTTAATTTGCATTTAAGTCGTTAAGGCATGCAAATTCCCTCTTTTTTTTTTTTTTTTTTTTTTTTTTTTTTTTTTTTTTTTTTTTTTGACTGAAGATATATATACAACATGTGGGGCATCTCCCCCACACTAGGGTGAGACATGGGTGAAAACCCATATTTTGCTACTGTTTTTATTAACCGAGTCGCTAGCTTGACTCGACCCCGAATTCAATTGTTCTTGGAGAAGCATGTGGAACAAAAAATCTCCATCGGACTTTCGTTCAAGATGTTTTGATAAACACTGAAGTACTTGAAAGTTCCACTCCGATGAGATATACACAGAGATCCGGCTCATAAATGATAAATGAAAATGCCGGGGTCAAAAACTTTGTTCTCATTCCCAAACGAGTGAGGGAAAGGATATGCTACCTTATAAGCAGAAAAAGGTAGAAAGACTCGAACGACATATGTGAAGTCAATATAATGGCCATCCTCAGAAGGAATTGTCACATATGTCGGAGAAAGATCGGGATTAAGATTTGAGGTCACATCATCAAGTTTATGGATAATAGAGTCCTTGACCTCATCGTTTTCTAACTCTTCATCAAAGAGAGGATTTATTTTGATAGAAAAGCACTCATCATCAAATTCAAAAAGAGAATTTGAATGGACTTTGAGACTTTCATTTTGAACATCCTTATCAGAAAGTGATTCATTATCACTAGAGGGAAAATCATCATTTGAATTGAAAAGGGGATTAGATAAAATCCCGAAAGAATCATTGAAAAGAGCGTTAGAAAACGTCCCGGAAAAATCATCAGTAGTGTCAAGAGAATGATCACTACGAGAAGAATCATCACTTTCACTGTCGGAAATATCCTCAGACTCACTTGGGATTAGGATAAGGTTCTCAGCACTAGACTTTATGAATTCGTCTGATTCCTTTTCAGGAATAGTGCTAATAGGCTCATCCCCCATAATAAGAGAGTCCTCGGAGTCCAAAGTAGGTGATATGGATGTGTGTGCACTAGATTGAGGGAGTTGAGAAATGGTATCATTTAAAGGAATAGCACTCTCTTCATCGTCCTCCTCATCAATATAAATGGCTTTTATACGTTCCATTTGCTCGTCTGCTAGCAATTCTGCAATAGTCTTGTCTTCCTGCCTTTTCTGGACAGGTGTGATTGCAGCAGACGAATTCTCGCAAACTTCCCACATAGAATCGTCATCATCGTCATCGTAAATGAAAGTTTGACGACATTTGGACTCTATTCTAGCTGTTTGTTCTTCTTCAGCTAGAAGCTCTCCAATGGTTTTCTGATGATGATCTTCTTGGGTTTTTTTAACAGCCAAATCATTAAGTGCATCTATCATATTTTGGAGTTTTTGGGATACACTTTCAAAAGATTTTTCAAAAGGAGATGGCTGAGGTTGAATCATTTGATACTGTGGAGGTTGGTCATGACAAGAATAGTCGTAATTGTTACAAGGGACCTGCTCATAGACAAGCGGGGACCTTGTTTGACAATCGGATTCATAATGTGGACCACCACAGTACTCACAACAATATATTTGCTGTGACTGATTCGGTGAATCATATGGATATTGGTAATACCCGAAATTTTGATTACATTGATCTTGTTCATAGACAGATGTATTTCCTGCTTGACAATCAAAACTTGGGTGTGGACCTCCACAATGTTCACAAGGATCATTTGGCATATTTTGAAATGATGTTTCATCGAAGTTTTGATAACACGGCTCTTGCCAAAATGAATCCTGAGAAGGGGTACTGAAATCGTTGTGAAAAGCTGGATAATCAAGTGTGAATGGCTGATAAGTACAAAAACAGTGCTTACACTGTGAATCATCCCCCAACGGATTTTCACACATACAACAATTAAGCTGAGTGGGTGAAGATGGCTGAGGTTGTGGAGGGTGTTCGGGAAATTTGATGGAATTAATGATGCAATTAAGCTCTCTGTTACGGGCTACTTCACACCAATGACAAAATCCTTCTGGTGCATACTCTCCACACTTCTCACACTTACACTTGGAACAACGATTATTATCATCCAGCGGACCTTCACAATTACAACAGTGATCGTCTCGCGACGACATGAGAATTAAATATTAAGGAGGGTTTAAGAAGATAGAATCAAACGGATAGAGGGTAAAGGGATAAAGAATCAAAAATGGTAAGAGGGTAAAGATGAATATTTTTGGGTTTTTGGTTTTTTCAATTTTTTTTCAACAAGATCAAAGCACAACACAAGGAACTTAAACCTTAAATCAACCAGCGTACGGTAGCTCTCTGACTGACAAACGCACAGAGTGGCGGAGAAGCAAAGGTGGGCAATTAATGCTCCTTAAAAACCCGCTTCTTTCAGTCCGACAATTTAATGTCAGACTATCCTAGAACCTCCGTTAGAGTTTGTTTATCAATCAAAGGTGAGCCGAATTCGCAAGCGACACAAAGGCAAGTTTTAATCTTAGGTTTGGGAACTTATTATGGTCGTACCCCCAGTTAGGTAGTACTCTGTCTTGATTTTCGATGGTAATATTTTATTATTGTTATTTATTATTAACAAGGAAAACGGAAATTATTTTTGGTGTTTTTATTTTTTATATGATAATAATAATAATAATATATATAGAAAAGAAAAGAAAAATATTTTTGTATTTTATATTGTTTTTGGGAAATAGGAACTTCTGATAGAAGGATCTCGAATCACTAATCGCTAAAACTTACACAACTGTCGCAGCACAACCTCCCCGGCAGCGGCGCCAAAATTTGATCCGTCCCGAAACACACACTTATAATTAAACAAATGCAGTCTCAGAACAGGATGCTCGTGTGTAGTGTGAACCAGGCAAGTGATCACCTGGGTCGTTTCCCAACGAGGTGTGAATGGAAAACTGTGAAAAGCTTTGGATTAAAGTGATTGATGAATCAGATATTTGATTTTGCTTTATTTAACAATTCTAAATAACAATTTAAAGACAAATATGCACAATAAAATTAAACGCGAATAAACAAATTACAAACGTGTAACGGGAAAGCTAAAATGGGACTAAAATTAAAATTTTAGAAAATTAAAATTTAAAAATGTAAAATTACTTAAAACTTATTTAAAAACTTAAATTATATTTTTTTTATACTTTTTATCTATTTATTATTAATTATTAATTATTTAATAACTAATTAAACTAATTTAAATTATAAAAAATACTAAATGGACAAAGAAAAATCTAAAACTTTTTCTAAAAATATTACTAAGTAAATAAAAGCTAAGAAAATTATAAAAATGAAAATTACTTAATTAAAATTTAAAAAGATAAATTCTATTAAATAGAAGCTATCACTTTATTTCTATTTTTGATTTTATTAAGGTCTAAAAATATTTTTATATTTTTCCTAGATTAAAAATGACAAAAGAAAATTATGAAAATTGGAATTATATTTTTCTGATTATTTTTCTATTTATTATGATTTAATTACTATTATAAACTAATTAAAATGATTAAAAATATTAAATGACTTAGGAAAATTATGAAAAATTACAGATAATTCTAAAATATTATTAGAAAGATAAGAAAAATAAAAGTGGAAACTGGCTAAGCCTAAAAAGCAGATTTGGGCTAATAAGCAGTTGTGAATAAGCCCAAAATAAGCTAATAAGCTAGGAAAATTAACCAAATGATCAGGACAAGTTTAAACAACTACAATAAGCTTAAAACAACTGATTCCAAACAACCAATCCCACAGATTAAGCAAATGAGCACATTGGCTGTTGTGGAATTTAAAACAGAAAATGAAGAAAAGAGGCAAACTTGCAGACAGCTTAAAGCTGAAAAATAAGCAATAAAGACTAGATATTATGGGGGCAAAAGTGAGCCTATATTACTGGCTATCTAAAAAACACAAAAGCCCTATCAATAACATCCCAATTGGTGTCCAATTTGGTGCAAGATCAGCAACCAAGAACCATAAGTCTGCTGGATTTTGACTTTTGCAGAAAAAACACAGAGGTTGACTTATTTGAGATTCTACTGATTAATACTGACTATATATGTTATAATAAACTAATTTGCAACTAAATTAAGCTACTACAACAACTATTAAGCTAAATTGCAAGATATTGAAATACAAATCCTCACAGTTAACTAGAATCAAGGATTTGAAGTGAGTTTTGACTTTCAAATAAAAAGTGACTGATTTATATGCTTAAACTGAGATGTTGGGTACATTAGTTAAGTACATCAAACAAGAACAACTCAACAAACAACCTTCTACACAGTTTAACAGCTAAATCCAAACACCCTTTAATTTGACTGTTTGTGATAATATCAAAGGAGACCACTGATTAAATCCACTAAACTGATTTATAAGAACATATTATGACATAGTAGACTGATTTAAGCATAAAATTACCAATTATTACAACAGAAA
Organism: Artemisia tridentata subsp. tridentata; assembly: GCA_021014915.2. NCBI lineage: Eukaryota > Viridiplantae > Streptophyta > Magnoliopsida > Asterales > Asteraceae > Artemisia > Artemisia tridentata. The sequence goes on along the minus strand of CP139506.1, from coordinate 191,112,750 downwards.
CATGAGAATCAAGAACAAGCTAGTTTGACAGTTAAAATGAAATAAAGAGCAACTAATTAAACCAAAGAACAAGCATGAAATTTTAAACAATAACTTGACTAAAACACATCAAAGCAACACAAAACACAGAGAAATAAGCTAAGAAGCACATCTACAGTAAAGATTGCAAGATATTGAAAAACAAGCTTACAAATGGATCCTGCTGAGAACTTAAGTACCAAGGACCAATCACACATCCTAAAGCCTCCCAAAAGGCTCTAAAACCCATGGCCTTCCAATAGCAACCATGCTCCAAGCTTCATCATTAGTAACATTGATTTTTGATTTTACAACTATTTATGTGATTTTCTTGTATTTTTGAGATTATGATCTTAACTGGTTTAAAAGCTTTGAAAGCTTTTAGAAACTTAAAAATGAGCTTAGAGGAACTGAATGGAACAGGTTTTAACAACTTTCAACAATAATTAAGTAAAATTGTCAAATTTACTTAAAAATGCCAAATTCGAATTCACAAAAGCAAACTTGAAATTAATGATTACAACAGGTTTAAATTACACTGAAATGACTGAAATTACATTTATAAAGCAAAGATAACAACTGAAAATGTAAACTACACTAAGTCGACATGGTTAAATTAAAACTACACTACTCTCCCTTCCTCTGTGCTTCTTTCTTCATTTATATTGATGTTTAGAGTCCCTGGCAGCTTTCTTTGACTTTCCCACTTCTATTCTGAGCCATTGGATGGCTAAAAATGATCCTGACCATTAAAAATGATTTTGGCGCCAAAAATATCTTTTACAGATGGAGGTTGAGTGTGAGGGTTTTAAGGGCAATTAAGGGTTTTTGGTTGGTTGTGGAGGTGGAGGGGACAAGGTGTGAAAGGTGGTAGCCAAGTGGTGGCAAAACAGCTAAGGTGGAGGGTGGTTTTGTGTTGCAGTCAGTGAGAGTGGGAGGGAAGACGGGTCAAACCTTCCTTTGACCCTGGGATATTATTTAAGAAAAAGGTGGGCCGGGTTTTATTCTTTTGGGATTGGGCCATGTGGTTTATTGGACTGGGTTGGGATAAGCAGCTGGGTTTAGTATTTAGGCTTTGGAATTTGGATATTTGTTTTAGAAATCACAAGGACCATTATTGTACAATGCTGAATTTTAAGGACCTTTTCTGCCAAAATCCTAAAGTTGTCACAAAGATTAATCTCACCACTTTATAAACTCCCAAGGACCATAGTTGAATATTTCTCAAAATTAATCACCAGGGACCATTTCTGCCAATTCGTGACACTTCAGGGACTAAACATGTAATTTTCCAAAACTTTTGAGATTTTTCACCAAAGGACTAATTATGATAAATTATGATTTAAAAAGGACCTTTGATGACTTTTCCTGTTTTTAGAATAACCAGGGACTAGTTTTGACAACTTATGAAAGTTGAGGGACTGAAACTGCCAATTATGCAAACTTTGTTCGTTTTTTATCTGTTTTTACTCATTTTGCATCTGAAACATATAAAACACAATTTTGGGATATTTTCTGTATTTTGATGCATTTCTGAGTGTTTTTGGATGTTTTGGCAGCTCAGATTAGGTAAAAATGATGAGTATTTAGACACTCATCAGTAACGAAACAGCAAATTATTTCTCACATTATTTAAAATGGAATACAAATACAATGCTGATATCTCAATCTTCATCACTGAAGAAGTTTAAATCCACAAAATAATCATCATCTATCTCGTGACCTATATCGCGCAGTTCGTTAATCATAGCTTCTGTTTTTAGAACCTTTGCCTGAACGGCGTCGAGAACTTCTCGAGACCTTTGAGGATCCCCAACATTTAGCTTCAGCCATTTGAGGAAGACGGATTCGTCTAATTCACCTGTCAAACCAAGTGTACATAGACTATTAAACTTAATGTGTACATAGACTATTAAACTTAATGCGAAAGCATAAGTTTTTTAACAAAATAGTAAGAAACGTATATGAGATACCTTTAGTACTTTGAGAAGGTCCACCTTCCTCAAAGACTGATGCAAGAAATCTCAATGCATCATCCACTTTAGCGTCTGGTTCTTTAACGTGTTGATCATGTACTCCATCTTTCATCTTTGGTCGCGGCTCTTGTTTTATTTCACGAACGGTTTGATCCTTGGACTTTGAATCAGTGTGAGATGCACAAGAGTTTTTATCCTGAAAGGGTTTAAAGTTTGACGATTCCATTGGAGAAATCTCTGTCGATGGATGTCACCCTTTTACCCATTATATAGTTTCTCAATGAAAGGTTTTAGGGTTTGATGATTCGTAATGGTTATTAATGGGCTGGACTTCCTGGGCTAGAATGTGTTATTATTTAGTAGACATGGAATATTATTTGTTTTTTACATAATACATTGTGTTTATTAAACCATCCATAATTGTAACAAATATTAGTACTAAAAAGGTATCATTCATCCAATAAAAAAATATATATCCAATAACAATAAATCCAAACATATTAACCTTTTTAAAAAAAAAAAAAAAAAAAACATAAGCCATGGTAAAATCTTGTTATGAGTCATCATATCTCATCATCGCTTTCATCATTGCTGGTTGTTTCATAATCAGTGGAGCCGTCGTTAATAAAGGCGCTTATATCATCCTCACCAGAACCATAACTGACATTACACGTGTCCGAGTCCATCGTCGACATTTCATCATCGACGTTGACGGTTTGAATACTTTTACTGTGCATGTTTCCGTCAATATCAGGCAGCTCATCCCAAATGTCATCATCATCCATTCTACATTTGGAGATAACCTCCGTGTCATAAACCTCATAATCTTCTTGATGATCCTCATCTATGGATGTATATTTTGAATCCCCTATGAAAATATCAGATAGAACATTATTTAAACAACATACGACCTTTAATATAAAACATATTTAACAATTCACAAATACAAATAAGTACATAGTTGTTTTCAACAAACAACCTGTTGAAGAGGCTTCAATGATAAGTTCATCAGGGATGGTGTATCTGGGCTTATATTCTTTTAAAGGATAAAAGGGTTCATCAAGATCATTGATATTTACCCAAACCCCATCTTCTGAACTGCTTTTGTTCGTATCGGATTCATCAGTTGTATCATCATCAATCAACATATAATTTTTGCGTCTTATGCCGTCTGTTGGATGTGATGCTTTAGATCTTTTTATTATAATATGTTCATCATCATCAGACTTGTACATTTCAAAGTACAAAATATAAAAACCAATTGTAAGTTACAATATATTCATGTATTTAAAAAAATAAAAAACAAAGCATCCACGCTATTGTACAATTAATGTATACCACTATATCTTCTCCATGAATGTAATTGTTTTCTTTCTTAACTGCTTCATCAGCCTGATAGGATTAAAAGAAGACAATATAAAGACATATTGTGAGTTATAAGATATTAACTTGATAAATCAAAGTATGAAAATAATATGCTGATTTGTACCATTCTATGTTCTCCTTGGACTCCACTATTATTTCTTTTTTGTGCCTCAAATACCTGTGGCTGTTCATCATTCGATGATATAACCTCGTTACAGGTTGTGTTTTTATTATCGGGTTTTTCACACAACCTACGTCGTTTATGTGACTATAAAGTAGGCTGAAAAAAAACAAAAAAAACAAAACGATAACTTAAGTATTTATATGTGCTAAAGATAGTTGCTAAATAACAATAGTGTATTATTCATCCAATAACAATAGATCCAAACATATTAAACTTTATAAAAAAAAAAAACATAAGCCATGGTAAAATCTTGTTATGAGTCATAAGCAGATATTAAATTTAAAACAAAACTATTAGACATGTTATCAGCAAGGGTACCTCTTCATTCTTTGATACACGAACAATTGGTATATCTTTTTTGAACAACTCAGCATCTCCAGGCTGTAACTATTATAAAAATAATAAGTCATTGTTTTTCATATATAGTCTAAATAACAACCTGAGTTACTTGCTGTGCCAAAGAGAGTTGATAAATAAGTACATGTTAAATTATAAAAAGAAGTACATAGACATGTTATCTCTATTGTGTGATATATGAACAATTGGTGTATGCTTTTTTTCACAAATCAGCCCGTCCAGACTGTAACCATGATATACACAATCAGATAGCGCCGTTCATATATACTTTAAATAATAACTCAAGTTAGTTGTTGCGACAAAGATAAATGCTAAATGAGCATGCAGTAAATTGTCAAGGAAACTTCTTAGACATGTTATCAACGATACCTCTTCATTGTCTGATATATGAATAATCGGTATATCCTTTTTGAACACACCAGCATGTCCAGGCTGTAGTTGTGATAAACATAATCAGATGTCATGTTTCATATTTAGATTAAATAACAATTTAAGTTAGTTGCTGTACCTCTTCATCATCTGATATATCAATGATCGGTATATCGCTAGCAAGCGAAACATCGGTTGGAGAAGCATAATCATGTTCTATCTTCATATTACCTCGCTAAAATTGTATAAGTTAAATTGAGTTTAGGCTATGATAATTAAAAAAAAAAATCTTTAACTTAACAGTGCATACCTTTTGTGAATGTGTATCTAGTCATGATTGTATTATTGAATATTAGCTATGGTAGATACATGTTCATTAGGCTAATATATGGCTTTATTTATAGAGTTTGGAGATGACCATTAAATTTGAAAATCCATTCCTTTCTTGTAGGTTTATCTAAAACACATATATAGCTTTATTCTATATATATTAATAATCATAATTCAGTTGAGTTGTCATATAATATATTTTCATATTTATACTACAAACGTATTTTTAGAGTTTATATGATGTATATTGTGCCTTGAATATAAAATAAAAGTTTCCTTTTCCCCTTTCATGGTAATTAACATATTATTAGAATTGAGTATATTCTCATTATACATGAAATCGATATTTTGTTTATTCCTCTTCTTCTTTTTTTTTTTTTTTTTTTTTTTTTTTTTTTTTTTTCATATGTATGATTCTACTCTATCTCTTGATAATTATAAACTGGTAACTCTTTCAATGGATATGTGTTTCAAGATGCATCTTCTCAACACATTATTAAAAAACGATTTGCTACAAAATATGTTTTAAGTATGTGTAGTTGAAAAACAACTCTCTTGTTAACTGTATTCGTGATGTGCATATCTAAGAATGTAATTTCATTAGAGAGTTTAAACAAAATACAAAATATTTAATATTGTAACTAAACAGCAAATATCACACAGTGAACAAAAAATTTCATGAAATTAAATATATTTTGATGAGAATGAAAGATGCATCTCATCATAAGAATATATCTCTAGATACTCATCTTCATCATCCGATTCAATTAAAGGAACATCATCTTTCTTTTGCTCCCATTGTCTTTTTTTAATGCTCAGTCTCTCAGAAATTATCCAGTCATATATGGACTCTATGCTCTCTTCCACTTCCTCGTCATTGGGCGGGCTTCTTCGTCAGCGTTCCTGCTCCTATTCTTGTTGGAAGACATTTTCCAGATTCTTGCAAGATGAAAGATGCGTGCTAAGAAGAACAATTTTTTTTCGATCGTGTGTATGGGGAGATGGAATGGAAGGATTTACACATATTTACCCACAAAAAAGTGGAAGTTCAAAGGTCTAAGATATGTTTGAATGTAATTAATGGATATGTGCATATTTTTAAAAAATATCAAGATACAATACTGTAAATTATCATATTCATATATGTTAAGTACTTGCTAAAAAAAATATGATCAATATATTTTAAATTTAAACAAAAAAATACTTTGAATTTTTTAAATTTTAAGAACACACGACATAGATAATTATTCGCTTACGACAATTATTTTAACTAAAAATAAATAAGCAAATAACCAAAACAGTGCAATGTATTAATATTGATGAGAAGTCTATGACAAAAATTTAGAAGTGTAATAAATTGTTCAAACAAATCAAAAAACTAAAATGAACATCAGTTATGTTTTTTGCTGCCTTCCTCGTTAAGGCCACCGGGCGGTGATTCTTTATCCATTGTTGTTGAGACATCATTACTGTTGCTTGTATTGTCATTGTTTGCATCATCCAATTGAATTAGATTATCACCCGTGACATCGACAAAGGCTGCTTGCACATCGTCCATTGCATCTATGGATGGAACCATGTTATCATTTTTTGGTTCCTGGTACAGTTTGTCAAAAGAAACAAAAGTTTAGATTATATTGTTCGTTAGAATTGTAAGGTGTTTGTTGCCGTCTAAAAATACAGTGCACAATACCTCATCCATATCACCAGATTCTGTTTCAAATTCATCGCTTGAACACATGGAGTCATATTCCAAACCCTGATCATCCTCGTCATCATCCTATTTTGACCAATTTGTTAAACGTTTAGTGTACATTTGTTTGTAAATATAAACAATTGCTTAATATATCAAAATAGCAAATCAACCAAACCTGTGCCCCTGTAAAACCACTTTTGAAATAGTCAATTATATCAGCATCCTCGGTCACCTTTTCCGCTCGATATATATAACTATTATTGCTGTGGTTAGACTCAGATAATAAAATTTTGAAAAGATATTTCCTTCCAATAATTTGATTCAGGACTTCTGGAAAGTAATCCTCTGTGTTCAGGCCTTCTTTCTCCATTATCTCCCACGGCGTTACATTTGTCATTTTATGCACACTCTTGTCAAAAATGACAACTTGTGCAGTACCACTACGATTAAATATTCGCGCAATTATTCTGAACCTACAAATATAGTATATTAATCATCAAGCGTAAAGAGTTTAAGCCATTACATTAACTTTCCATGTTTAAGGACAGATTAAAGTAATTTCATATATATAGAACACGTTGTTTATATGCCTCGAAGCAACTGCGAATGTCTCTCCATGTTTCTTACAGTACCACACCTGTTTATTATTTTTTGACCCTGAATTGCCCTTCGAAACAATTGGTGTTACCCTGGAACTGCACGTTTTGCAACCCGTGTAGACCCATCCATTCTCATATTGTATACTATGAACTTTTGCATAAACCACACAATATGATTCCTGTGTTTAAATACAAAACCATATAAAAACATTATTAACGTGGTTTTGATCACCGATACAATAAAAGTCATATCATATTTAAAAGGAATAAATTTTATCTGACCGGTTCAATGGTACGAATCATCCCAACCATCCTTTTTACACAACCGTGCATGAACTCCGCAGGAGTAACAACACGTCTGTCAGCTGAATAATCTCCAATCCTAAATTCACTCGCAACATATCCATCCTGCTCTTCATACCTGTGACATGTATAAATAAACTTGCCGGTAAATTTAACATGTACTGTGTCTAAAGTTAAAACACATATAGCACATCACCAATATAATCACCTTTTACGGAATGCCAAAAATTGTGGCACATCCCTGTTTACAAATATCCTGGTGCCGAATAAATCGTTATGTATTGATGGCTTGTCTGTATTGCACAACAGAGACAATGAAATTTAAAAAGCATTCATACGAAGTAAAAACGTTACCTTTGTGAACAAAATTTTAATACACAATAAAAAAACTCACTATCCCAATATTTCACTTTTCCGAGCATCAATAGGATGTCTATATGGCCAAGTTCATCACGCTTGTTGTCGTAATCATCCCACATTAATGCCCAATTGTCCCAAAATGTACAATCGACTCTTAAAGATCTGCGTATCAAAGTGTTTATTAAATACATGAACACAGCTGAATACAATTCTATACATAATATGTTAATTAAATGGGAATGGATAAAGTATAGTTACTCGGCGTCTTCAACAACGATTGTCCTGCGTAGCTTACGGCCACCAGCACTGTTCACGGTCACTGTTTTTCCAATAGCCACAACTGTACCAATAATATCTGGGAAAAAAAATTTTAACAGCATGCAATTAACCTTTTAAACACTGTAACACATTCTGCGTACTATGCATAAAATACACATACCAACACAATCATGTTCGTGATATTCATTATCTGTATCCAGAATACTCGAGAATGGCTCGTTAATGAAACCAACAAAGTTGTCATTGATGTGATCAATCCGAGTAACTTCGGTTCCTTTATAGAAAGATATTTTCCATTGGTTTGGCAGCAACGGTAACTTTCCAGCATTCTCCGCAACTCCAAAATTAGAGATCATGTAACATTGACCTTCTTGCAAAAGAGGTTCAAATTTAAACATAAACTCCTTCTTGATGTAAATCTGAACACGGTTCGACTGATCATATAATTCAAATATCAGAGATTTTTAATAAATTTATACAAATACAAATATTTATAAACGTAATTCAAGACACCTCTTCATCCTGGAAAACACAATCAAGGCTGTAAGGATCATGTTCTTCATTAAGTTTGTGTGAATGCCACACAGAGATACACCTTCCTTTAATGGCCATGTTTAAATTCATTGGATTAATATCTTTAATGAGAGTCATTGTCCACTCCTTCAGTACTGAACATAAAAAAATCAAAAATAGATTATTTTCTTGCACTCTATTAAAATAACAATGTATATACATAAAAAATAAAAAGCATGCTATTTTATTCTACTATATTAAAACCACAATGTATAATGCACAAATCATCTAAAATAAACATGATGATGAACTTTTAGCAGTGGACATGTTCCTTCCATTGTATTTCCTTGTATGAGAATTACCTCCTACAAATACACAAAAAATTATTATGATTATGCAGTTTATATAAACTGGTTAATTTAAAATAAACTATATGCACAATGTTAGCACAAAACCTGATGGAAACTGCCCATAGGACGACGTGTGCACCGCGGATATGTTGTTCATACGCGAAGGCACCGCCGATGCTGATGTCTGGTACCTCAAATCCTTTTGTTGATCTCTAATGTAGGCCAACCTTCTAGACTCAGCATTTGAGTTTGTTCTCCTATCAATATCAGAATTCTCATATGTGGATCGTGCTTCAGAAGTGGTTGATTGATTAACAGCTTTTCTCTTCAATTGTTGTTCAGATCCTGTTATTCAATGGGTACAGATTTACCATGGTTTAAAATATGTAAACATGGAATATCAGTATATTATAGGAATGACTTTTGATATGAAAGCAAACATCCTAGAAACATGTTACCCGCATGAACTGGATATCCCTGCCCAAATTTCCTCTTTGCAGGTGATGTAGATACTGAAACAATTAACAATATGTAAACATAATTTATTACTGGCCTAATCAAAACGTATTACTGATATTAAAACATATTCAACCAACCACCTTTAGCTTGGCTAACAATATTAGAAACAACTGTTTTAGATCCTCTACCAGGTGTATCACTTTCAAATATGGAATTTTCGAATACAGACGATGGAGTCTTCTGAACCAAACCTTTATCTGATTCAAAAAAATGTAAAATTAAACAACATAGTACAAACACAATGTATAATGTATATAAATAAAACCTTAATAAAGCTGGTACCCGTTGACTGCAACACATCATTAGAAACATTGTGTACATCTGAATTATGGTTTCCGGTTCGTCCACCTGGTGTATCAAAACGACGTTGTGGATGAGTAACTAATACAAAGGCATAAAATTTACATTGTAAAATAAACAAAAAAAACGATGTATGATGCATGTTAACTTAAAACAACAAAATACCTTGGGAATGGGTTTTAGAATTTCCTTTCTATATGGTATTATTCTTGTCAGGCGTAACAACTATATCCATATTGTTAAAACCACAACAACATTAGAAACATTACAATGATTATACAACAGCAGCAGTAACAACATAACAACTCAACAATAAAACTTTATGAAAAAAACTTTACACAACAACAACATAACAACTCAACAATATAATTTTATGAAAAAAAACATATATACTATATACATATCAACATCAGATTAATTATACAATCACGTAACAAAAGGAGTATCAACATCAGATTAATTATACAACAACTAAACAACCAAATATTTAAATCATATGTAAAAACAAACCTTCTGAAGGAGCACCGTTACTTTTCTTATCAGACCCTCGTGCAAGCCTTGCAGAGTGTCTATGGCCTTGCATAATTGACTATATTTTTATGAATATACCTTTCCGATTTTTATGACCTGATAAGAAGCGTTATATTATATTAATGTATATATATAGTGTTAAAGTATCACATAAATAAATGTTGATAAACACATATCGTAAAAATAGGAAGAAAATATTTAAAGAAAAATATATTATAAACTTATCTTCAAAGTATATCTTCAATAAATTAAAAAAATATATACTATAAATTAAAACAAATATATACCGAGTATATCTTCATAAAACTCGGTACACAAATTAAAAAATAAGCGTATATATTTTGTTTTAGATAACAAATCAAAAAAATTAATTTGGCATAATGGTAACAATACTTGCTAATAACCTAACAGATACATGGTTCGAATCCTGCATACTAAATTTTTAATTTCGGTATAAAAAAAACGCTAGAATATAGAAATTTTGCCATGTGGCACTTAATGTCTGCTTACTGGGCATTAATGGCTGCTTACTGGGCATTAATGGCCGCTTACTAGGCATTAATGCCCGCTTACTGGGCATTTAAGGGCGCTTACTGGGCAATCTGGCATTTGATGACGTCATACGCATATTGTTATATATTATATGTATATATATATATATACTTTTTCTAAATGAAGAGTTATATCGCTATTAGTATTTTCTAAGATTGTTGTATGAAAATTAATATTTGAGGTATTGGACAAAATCTTACTTAAACTAAGACCTCAGGGAATAAACTGTCGTTTCAAAGCTTTTGTTGAGATATATTGTCTATCACAAAGTAACGGACTATAATAAGGAAACCGATGCATTTAAATGTTGTATACAAAAGAAATCAACGTGTCAACATAACCCAAACATTTTTTACCCGAAATACAGGTATGATTTAATCATGGTGAACAAAGCCCGTGCATATATTAACATGCATCAGATGATCCTTATCAGTCACACATGAAAAACTACACATAGGAATCTGGTGCATGAGGAGGTAGATATATATTGTTTGGAAAATTATATTGGATTTATAAACTTTTGGATTACTGAAACTTGCAAATTAACATGTTATATTTAGTGGTCAAGCCGTCTTTTCAATGGGATACTGTATTTGAGGTGAGGGACACACAGTATTTTTTCATAATCGTCGGGGATTCCTTACGACGATTGAGGTGTAGGTACCAATGTCTTCTCAGATCGAAGCTCATGCATATATTAACATGCATCAGATGATCATTTTCTACTACCCTTCTTTCGCTACAGTAAAATATGCCAACAATAATTATAAAACATGCTCGCCTGAGGTGTATGTCAACGATAACATCTTTTTTTGTTTTATATTTTGCAACACCAAATCTATAAACCTCTGCAATTAATGATTTTTCTAATACATATAATGCATAATATAGCCCGATTCATTCATTATATCCTTTAAAAAAAAAAATCAGAACCCTAATATCATTCTGTTCCACAAGTCGACTATCTCTTTCATCACTTTAATTCTTTTCTATATCGTCCCATCATTGTATTGCCGGATTGGTTATTGAAGTTTGTTGTTGTAAACATGGCACTGACATATATATATATATATATATATATATATATATATATATATATATTATATATAATATATATATATATATATGTATATATATATACATATGTATATATATATATATACATATGTATATATATATATATATATACATATGTATATATATATATATATATATATACATATATATATATACATAATATATATATATATATAATATACATATATATATATATATACATATACATATATATATATATATATATATATACATATACATATATATATATATATATATATATACACACACATATGTATATATACATATATATATACATATGTATATATATATATATATATATATATATATATATATATATATATATATATATATATATATATATAGATAATATATATATATATATATATATATATATATATATATATATATATATACGAGATAGGCGACTGACGCCGCGTTGCGGGCGTGCCTGTTTTTTGGCTAATGTTTTAAATGGCTGAAAATTAATTAAAATAAACAGTTGTATAATATTAATAAATGCAACGTTACAATATAAGTGCTAATGTTTATTTGGCTATTGTTGGTTGATAAACTTTAAACGGTATCAAAATGCCGATCGCATTAATCTATCATGACCATTGTCTTAAACTAATTAACTGTTTATTTGATGCATGTCGTGTTTTGGCGTTTGTGTATCACAAATGATAACATAGCAATTTTCGATAGTGATGTATTGAGCTGGTCTTATATATCTCCTCACATTACTTTTGAGCAATTAAAAGAACATAAGATCATACCTTAAATAGAAACGTAAATACTCAATACATAACCAATACTAAATACATAACCAACGTAATTATTTTAATGGATTTAATTTACAGATAATGAGCAATGGTGTATCCAACAGTATTGAGCATAGGGCGACTGTAAATGCAATGAAGGAGAGGATATCATCAGGCATGTTCTTCAATCCAAAGCTTGAAGCAAATGTTGGGCCTGCAAAAAAAACTGCTCTGTCTGATGTAGACAGACCTTCACAGCACTTGTAGCTGCAGTGAGATCCTCCTTTGCTTTTGACCCTGAATTACTCTGTCCCACACAAACATTTACAGGTAAGCTTTAGAAGAAATAAGGAAATCTTGGAAACTGGAAATGGTAGCAACAAAAATGATTGTCATGTATGTGAGTTTAGTTTTTAGAAGAAATAAGGTAATCCCTGCCAGAATCCCTGCTACATGAAGAATGATTAAACCAAAAGTAGGGTGATTAGGAAAAAATGATTGTCATGTATGTGAGTTTAGTTTTTCCAAATAAAGACTGACCTGTTGAAGAAGCAATACCGGAGAGACTGCCGCATGTTAAGCTGACCAAGACAGTGGAACCATCCGGCCTATCCTAGATAAATGTACCAACGCTGAGCTGTAAAAATTTATATAAAAGTTCTTTGTTGATAAGAGCATAGAGTATGTACCTATAGCCTTTCCAATGTGACTGCAAGGTTTCATAAACGGAAAAGCTAATAGCATTACTTGGTCCAACACGCTGCATGAATTACAATGAGGAATTAAGTGCAAATAATGTATAACTGAAAACAGGATCATCAAAGTAAAGTGAAACCATATTTACCAATAAGGTTGCTTCTACACCTTTATAGTAACATAAGTCAACATCTAGCAATAAACAATGCATACAGGTGGCAATAAAATGCAATGGCACATGATTAAATATCAAGAAATAATATTTGACCTTTATAACTGATGACCAGCTTAAAGCTTTGGAAGGTTCCATAGCATCGAATCTGAGCTTCTCCATGCATCGGCATATTTACTGCATACAGAAAAAGATGTCAGTAAGGTCAAAAAGCAAAAAGCCGTTGCAATATCTGAATTTGAATGATACTTATCTTCGTCTGATTCTTGTAAGATCAGGTCCTGATAATGTTACCATGCTATTTTACCTTATACATAAACAGAATGTGTTAGCAGTCTAAAATGAGTAGAGGTCGTTGCAATATGTAAATTTCAAAAATACCTACCTTTCTTTCGGTTCTGCTATAGCAGATTCAGAAGACTTGAGTGCGTAACGCATGGGAATTTAAGAAAATGTTAAGAAAATATCAATGATGGATGCAGACGCCATGCAATGGTAGTCGCAATTTACGCACCTTATTTTATTTGAAATACAGGAACGGCGAAATTTTTCTCTTTCTAAGAAGGTACTGCTATAAATTGTCAATGTACAATAACAGGTTTAAGCATATAAATGAAATTTCCTTACCTTTTACTGATGTATTGTCAGATTGATATCCCTTCACAGTGTCGTAGATTATTTAATTACGTTAAACAAACTGGCTATATTTAGCCAGGTTTAAGTGTATGCATCTGTAATATAAATTGTCAACTACATGTAATTCGTTCTTTGCAAAAGAAAAGAGAAGCCAAGGATGAATAATTGAGAATAACAAACGTACCAGAGAATTTTTTTGTCGTCCAAGTGTATTTAGAAAAGGCAATTTTTTAAAAGTATACGATAATTTTTTTGCATTCAAATATGGTAGAGGAGATAACAAAAACCCTAACGCGTATGATAAAAATAAAAATTTGCAACAAATCTTTTTCTTTAACCTACGCGTTAGGCTTTTCTCATCTCTTATACCATCTTTGAATGCAAAAACTTTACCGTTTGCATTTCGTACATTTCGTCAGAATTCAGAGGGAGATCGGTAAGAAGCGAAATAGGATACCACAATTCAGATTTAAAGGCAGTGGGAAATTTTTTCTTTTTTTTTTTTTAAATCATTGATACTAAAAGTCGATATCTTGTATCTGTCACGTTAAATTTGTTTTCACAGCATCCAAATGCAGGTTCACAAAAACCTTAGCATAGAGAAGACAAATGCAAAATATTAAAAAAAATAACTATAAAAATACTTACAAAGTTTAAATGGTGAGTATACATACCATGTAAGTACCAATCCTGTCATGTGTCTGCTTTTAGGGACTACATTTAGTACCAATCCTGAGTGTTTGCTTACATGGTATGTATACTCACCATTTAAACTTTGAAACATTAACTGACTACCCATAATTATGACTAACACATTAACCTGTTTTGAAACATTAACTGACTACCCATATCTTGCAACTGCTATGGAAACTGTAACTCTAAGTGACCATCAATCATGAACATTCAGGAACATGAAAGAATACCAATGGCTATGAAATATTAATATCTACCTGCAGTTAGAGTCTCTTCCCTTCCAACATTACCTTCTGCATCATCACCACGTTGACATTTTCTTGACTTTGAGGAGTCAGCATCAGCGGGATGTGATCGACATCTTTTGCACCTGTTACTCCATAATCCTCATTTTCAAGAGCCATTCTTCTTGTTGTCGATTCGTCAAACTCCATGTTTTCTTCGTAAGCCGCCATGTCCAGTTTGTCCTACAACCGCCAACAAATATATACTAAGCCGCAAATCAAACATTGCATAATTTGTAACATGTTATGTGACAATCAGCAATCTGGTAAAAATCTTGACAGCTAAGGAATATGTATAAACATATACTATATGATTTAGTCTATGAAATTCGAAATCGTTTTCATGATATCAAATTTTGTAAAAAACGAAGCTGAAAATGTAATTCTTGGAGTGCAAACTGATTGTAAGTAGATCGTATGAAGAAATAATGCCAATAGTAGTTGGGTCCAAATTTTCACAACACTCTTTGAATCCTATTTTAATCAAACTTTTACATGAAAGGTTGGTTGAAACAAAAGAACCAAATTTTGATTTTTGTTTAGTATACACTGTCAGATACCAGTTCTTTAAGCGGTAAAGAACATGAAAGTTATCAGATACAGTAACCAAGACTTGATGAATATCATTAAATTACCTGCCCAATGTTTTGCTCGTTGGATCTTTCACTTCCATTGATGGTCCCGCAGCACATCCTGCAGCTGCTTTCATTTCTGATTCATTCAATGTTTCCGGCACACCTTTAATCAAGTAGACATAAGAAATCTAGTATCAGTAATTTCAGTATTGTAAGAGAAAGCAATAGGAAGCCGAATAAAATTGATGCAGCTCATCACATACGGCTTACCATTGGGTGTGGCCTGGGTTGCAGACGCGTATGTTCTACCTCTTTCCGGAACTGTCATTTGTGATCCCATTGGGCGCACCACATTCGTTCTCAACTGCGGGCACCAAAATCCTGAAGCAAACCTGCAATTCAGTAGTAAAAACATAAGCAAACCTGCTTAATTTAATGTGGCATATTTAGTCGTCAAACAACAACATAAAGCATATTTAGTCGTACCTTGTATAATTCAGAAGAATGTTGGAAAGGGCCATTTGTTTTATGTTAGTTTGCCATTCTGGGTTGCTGCAGCGACAGGCTTGCCTCTTCGTGACATATTACTTTTATAGTTTCTGATGTTGTGCATGTCGAACATTATTTCACCAAACCTGTATTGAAAATGAAAAGCAACGATATGTCACAAAAGGGGTTGAAAATCCAAAGCTGATATCTAACGGAATGTTTGGGCAATCAATTTGGCATAAGAAAATGTAACCGAAACACCCAAAGGTGCGATATTCATTCACCAAACTGATGTGATCATTCAGATTTCAGCTACCGAAGGTAGACTCGCAGGTTGGCATCAGTACCTACAATTTAAATTGCCGTTTTCATATATGTTGAAACTCATATAACACTAAAAATGATAAATTTAGAGTATTATAGTTACCTCGGTATTTATTTGTCACCAACCATGAGACAAAACTGATCCTAGCCTTCTCATTCTAGAGAGTGAATCTGACAGTGTCTCCTCTGCATATCGAAAAACGTGCCAGTTAGCAGTCGTATAAAAGAATCCCGTAAAAGAAAAAAACAAAGCTTACTCTAAGTTGCGGAGCATGATATCCCTCCACACCACCATTTTTTGAGTTACATTTCCAGCGTCTCGCACGTCTCCAACATATGAAACACCGGTCGCCCACCATGAAAACGATATAGGGAGTGTTTGGCACAGTGCATTATGACTTTATAAAGTCATACATCAAAAAGACATTTCCAACTGTATATGTCACTGTGTCACATTATATATAGTTGAATCAGTTATAAGATGTAGTTTGTTAGTGTATAAGCATCCAGTTATTGCACTGGCATATAACAAATATTGGAGAGTGTAAGTTAAAAAAAATGTTGCAGAGAGACTGACAGACTTGGTAAGCTCATTTAAACGCCGACACATGACATGTACCTTTAAAGTGCCTGATTTTTTTTTTCGAAACTATAATAAGTATGTAATTGTACGTATCTGAATCTGTACCAAAGCAAACACCCAGGATTGGTACTAAATGTAGTCCCTAAAAAAGATAAGCTCAAACAAACACCTCCCAACAATTAAAAATCATACGGCTTTATTTTTAAGCTGATTTTTTACCAAAAAGAAGTCAATGGTGGCATTTACACACGCAAGGTCTTTGACATGCGCTGCAACTTATATCTAGGCATTTTGGTGCCTTGTACTATACCATGCCCGCATAAATTTTGTGTATGGAAGACAATGAATTTGACCGAAACTCTGGAAGAGAAGACGTACCTGCATTGAATGCTATATCAGTCTCTATATTTTAGGAATTGGGCAATTTCCTGCAGACTGACCTTCTGATGACATTCAACGATCCAACCTGAGAACATCCAAGACAAAAAAGAGTAATCAAACAAAACCCATGTCACAAAAGCTTAAAAATAAAAAACCCATGTCCAAATTAATTGCTTTATAACCAAATTTATAAACTCTTTAAACATATGAGTCACGCTATCAAAAGTGTTTCTGTTGTATATCCAAACATTATTGTTTATTAAGTATATATATATTAATTCTTGATATCAACGGTATAATGAGTGTATATTAGGATGTTGAGAAGTAACAAAGCCACATACCTGCGATGTAGCAGTTCGAATGAGAGAATGCTTAAGACCACTATATAGCTTACCAACGCCCTACCTGCGTCTTACCTGTTCAAAACACAGGAGTCATTAGTTTTGGATGATTCTAGAATAATCATACACAAATAATGTGTGGCAACATTGATTTTAGTTAAATTGTTTATACAACAGTCGTTCAGCCTATATTAAAAAGTGAATAGAAAATAATAAAAAACGTTAAAAAAGCAAAATGAGAAAGTAACCTTTACTTGACGACTTTCGTATCAGGTAAATGAATAATACTCGTATGTTTAGAAACAAAGTAACGAATAACACTGATGAGAACCCTCGCTACTGACAATGGTATGAGTACGTACGCGTAATGGTAACAAATAAAGCTCAGATAAATGCATAAGCGCAATAGGCAGAAAACTATCATCATCGCCTATAGAAAGAGAACAGTCGGCTCAGATTTGTGGCGGTTATCGGGAGATCCAGCATCACAAAATGCAGGGACGCATCATTCGAAAAAAAGGACACATCCGAGATGGCTGCAAACGTAATCAATTGCCTCGCCAACATGCGGAGCATCTCAATTTTATCAAACCCACTGACATGCATCATAGCCTCTTACAATGACAACTAACATCATACAAATATAAAAAAATATGATCGAAACTCAGGTCTGCAAATACAGAAGCAATACAAACTGCCAACGTTGAGTTCAAGGATTAAAGTAAATAGTTAGCCTCAGATCTGTAAATAGATTTCAGTTCACACAAACAGTAAGATTTTAACAGGGCTGCAAAAAAAAATCCTGTTGCATAGTAATTGTTTATACTACACCGTCTAGTATTTGCCATGCCAACTTGTTAAAATCTTGAATGAGTTATTTCATTTTTTTTTCAAATTATAACAGTCATCATAGGCTTATAATTATAATATATATTAAACCACATAAGAAACGGTGCCGTTTCATCAGAAAAATTAGATTACCCTATGCCTTCGCTGCGCAAATGGAGGTTGCTGAGGCGATTGTGTATTGCACTCTACCATCCGTCCATGTTTTGCATCCAGGCAAATTGGGTCAGATTAATTCATGGCCTAGCTGCAAACGTCGAGGTATCCGCCATGGCTGCAAACATAGCATGTTGCCCTGCCAAGACACGGACATTCTTCAACTTTTTACGAAGCCACTACCATTCATCTAAGACCCTTAAAAGGGCAGACATAACGAAAGCAAGAAAACAGGAGTTGCTGCTTTACCCCTTTGTCTAAAGCATAATCTGACCAAGATACGGTTGTTGGCGAGGCACACATACTAAAAAAAATGTATATTAATCACGCACAAATCCAGCAAGTTAGAACAGAGCAAGAAACAAACGGTCACTAATATCTACAACGAACAAATAACCAACCACAACCAATAACGAAAACCCAAAAATCAGGATTTTCAACGAATCATTTTAAATGACGGTCAGTAAACAAAGCAAGAGCGTACACTGCAACACATGATTACAAACATAAATGTTCCTAACAACCAAAAGGAACCTCAACTTGCATCATCCAGAACATGCAAACAATTGTCACTACCAAAATACAAAAACCACAATTCACAGAAGCCACAAATTAACTGAAAACCTAATTTTTCAGCATCAAACAACTTGCATAATCCAGAACATGCAAACAATTTTCAGTACGAAAATACAAAAACCCCAATTCACAGAAGTTACAAATTAACTGACAACCTAATTTTTCAGCATCAAATTGATTGAAACACAATCAACAAAAACCTCCAAATTAATTACAGTGAAGATCAACTATCAACCACAATCAACAAACACCAATATCAAAACCCAATTTCAGATTAAATGAAAGCACAAAATGTTGTCACACCCCCAAAAATGGTTTGCAGCGGAAAGTAATGTCTTTGGGGTGCGACTCAATTGGTATCATAACACAAGTGCAAAGAACGGTTTTCAGCTTCAATCATTTAGAACAAACTAGTTTAACAAAAGTGTTGAATTACATTGTAAAAGTAGTGCGGAATTAGGCCCTTGAAAATATAGTTTAAAACGGTCCCATATGAATATCAGAGTCTTCTATGACCATGCCATGCCCTGCCAAAACCTCCTGTAGCGTGCCATAGCATAAAACCTGAAAATACATGCTAAAGTGTCAACACGAGGTTGGTGAGTTCATAGAGTTTGTATTAAAATAGTTGAAAAAGCCTTCAAAGAATGTTTCCACAGCAAAGGCATTGTAAATCCACTCAGTTCCAAGCCCCGGCCATACAAGACTCGCAACCTGTGTGTTTACAACCCACTGCTAACATATAGTATGATTAAGTCAAATGTGTATACGATATATGCACGCTTAATGTAAAGTTTAATAGCCTACTGAACCTCACGACAAGAATAAGCAAGAATGCTTCATAGCTGGATTATATTCACCCAAGGCCATGAATCGCGGGCCAAGGGTGGGGGTGTCAACCCGATAGTACTATCAATACCTCTCCGTCGGCTCCATCCAGGAGTTAAACAGTGGTGAAAGAATATAGCGTATAGAATAGTTTTCCACATTAAGTCACATATCGTAATAAAACTACACATCATGAGTAAGTGTATAAAAGCGTAGCATAGCATATGAGTAAAATCGTCTTGAGTAATAGCAAACAGTTTAAGCATGTATCTCCCCCAAAGAGTTTAAAACAAGTATTAAAGAGTAAAAGTGGGGCTATGAACTCACCTGATATAATGATACAACAATGCGATGATTATGTGAGGTGAACGGGACAACAAGGCGCGAACACTAGCCGCAACCTAACATGAATGAATATGTTCTACTTAGATGATGTAGTGGATGTTCATGCATATGTAACCTATACCACTCGTACTTTGAAAATAATAGTTATCGTCGATATGTAATGTTTTCCAAAACTTGGTAAAAACGTGTTCAACTTGTTACGTCAAAACTAGTCGTGTAATAACGTGTATAAAATGTTTATGTTAGTCTCGGCGTTTTGAAAACCTTGGTATGCCTTATAATAGTCGCGTTAATAAACCTTTGATCGTACGTGTTCCAACGGGTAAGAAATACGGCTCTCCATGGTTGTTACTTGAAAAATATAGTTTTTAGTACGTAAAATACCTTTTTATTAAAAGCTGTCAAGAATAATAAGGAATATCTTGTTTAAAACGTGAATATCTTGGTCGTTATAAACTCGTTTTCTACGTTCTTTATATCCATGGTTTCGTATAAATATATACTAACACATTTTTAGTAGCTCGGTTCATCTAGGTTTCGCCAAACGCCTCAAATAGGCCGTCGAATGTCGTCAAACAGCAACCTTTTTCCGGAAAAATAGTTTTTAGTCGTTAACTTGTAAAAATCATATCTCCTTCGTTATTAACTCGTTTTTATCCCCGTTTTCGGCCACGTCTTCGTCTCGGAATGTATTTTCTAAATATTTGGCCAAAAATAACCCTAAACTTACTGAGTTGGCCACGTTTTAAAAATTGAGACAGTAGGTTTATATATACTTTAAAAATCACTTTCCTAGTTAGTAACTTGTCCAAAAACCTCACAAACAACAACCAATCATACCATAGCCTACCATACACCTTCTTAGGGTGTCATGGGTTCCTAAACATCATCCATCAAGTTAATCTACCAAGGATTTACCTATAACCCATCTCTATGGCTCAAAAGTTAAATAAATGTAAATGGAGTGGTATAGCTTGCATATGCATGTAGATCTAGTATGGAAAGCATATAATCATGAAGACAACTTGAAGAAATTATGAAAAAAGAGTTTGACAACTTACTTGTGATGATTATCAAGAGATGGTGATGAAAACCCATTTAATCTTTGTGGTTTTTATTTCAAAACCCAAACTAGATCACTACTAGGATTTGATATATACTTGGATCTTGAGAAATTGATGGATCTTCCTTGATATTTGTTGTTGGCCGAAATATATGGGGAAGAAGGAAGTAGAGAGAATTTGCTAGGTGAAAATTGTTATAAGGAATGTAAATGAAGTTATGAAAAATGCAAGTATTGGTAATAGATATTTTTGGTCAATGGAATAAAGTAAATCTTGGACTTATGGGGAACATTAGGCGCCATTTAGGGGAAAGGTGGGAGGGAATTGGGGCTAGTTAATTATCTTGTCCATAAACATGTGCATTTGTTAGTTTAAATTGTGTATTGGTTGTTATCGGGTACCAAGTTATCTTGAAATAAATGTTAACGAGGTGAAATAAAATATGACGAAGTAGTAAAAGTTGTAAAATATTATCCCTTACAAGAATCGGGTGTTAGAATAATTATCGAGTTAAACTATCGTAAACCGACGAAAGTATAAACGTATACCGGTAAATATGGTAAAATCCTCAAAACACCGGGTAAATTAATAATTTAAATTTTATATTATTATAATGAGTATGAAAATATGTTAGGATCATAGTCGGGAGTGTCGGATGTGTTAATCACATTTATTGATCGCGCGTTAACGTTTTAATTAAATTTAATTATACGTAAAACGTCAAATGTAATAAAAATGTTAATTTAATAAACCTACGAGTGGAATAGTATGAAAATGTCATTATGATGATATGTAGACTATTCCTAGTCCGTATGCAGTGTCCCTACTGTAGATGCATGGATTCGAAGCTAAACCAAACCGGTTACGCGACTCGGAATACCCGTAAACCCTGTTTACGATGAAATGAATGATGACCATGAATAGTGTTTTTCTCTCGGGATGAATAGTGTCGTGTGAATAGTAACGCTTCTCGGAATCACAAACGGACTCCGAAAAAGATGAATAGTAAAATGATGAATAGTGGTCGATGAATAGTAAATGATGAATAGTAACCGATGAATAGTAAATTGTCGAGGTTCGGAAAAATGACCTAAAATTACGAGTTGTGACATTCTCCCACCCTAAAAGGAACTTCGTCCCGAAGTTCAGCTCGTTCGTTCTACATACGTATGTTCTCGTGGTCGGGTTTGATGGGGGTAAACTTTCCCATGATCGAGCAAAGCCTTCAAAAGACCTCTAGGTAACCGATTTTTACTTAATCCCACAACTCATCAAACAAGAACTGTCATGGGATTAGGCTAAATCGATTTGAGGTTGTCGATTCAAATTTAATCTCACAACTCATCAAACAAGAACTGTCATGAGATTAAACTGAATCGGCTCGGGTAACAACTTGATTCCAGTTTGATCCTCGCAACTCATCAAACAAGAACTGTCACTTAGATCAAACTGGGAACACATGGTTTGAAGGAGGTCTTTTGAAAATTTGGCTCGATTATGGAATTGCTTACACCGATCAAATCAATCCGGACATAATTCCATTATAACTACTCTCAGTATTGCAAAATTCATCTCTGAGCGGGGCATAGGTAGTCAGCCTATGTCCAACTGTCCCGGGTTGAATATAGGTGACGAGTCTATATTCCACCGAGGTTCAATGAATTTTGGAATACTCAGCTTAGTTATAATAATACTATGTCCTTCACATATAAAGGGTGGTTCAAAAGACTAAGGCAGGTGATCAGGCTTGAGGTCGAATGATGAAACTACGTAAGATAAAGGTATAGCGCTGCGACGTGCATGATATGTAAGCATACTTATATGGAATACAATTTTTGTAATCAAAGAGAGTAAGTGAGTATAAATGATTTGGTAATAAGACACAAATCTTATTAAATATGTCAGCAACAAACCACAAATGAGGCATCAGCTTGGCAGGCAGGCACGTGGCGGTCATAGGGTTAAGTTTTCGTAAAAGTAGCTATAGTTTAGGTTTTAAAATTACCCAATTCTCTATAGCCTAGGCTCTGATACCAATCTGTCACACCCCCAAAAATGGTTTGCAGCGGAAAGTAATGTCTTTGGGGTGCGACTCAATTGGTATCATAACACAAGTGCAAAGAACGGTTTTCAGCTTCAATCATTTAGAACAAACTAGTTTAACAAAAGTGTTGAATTACATTGTAAAAGTAGTGCGGAATTAGGCCCTTGAAAATATAGTTTAAAACGGTCCCATATGAATATCAGAGTCTTCTATGACCATGCCATGCCCTGCCAAAACCTCCTGTAGCGTGCCATAGCATAAAACCTGAAAATACATGCTAAAGTGTCAACACGAGGTTGGTGAGTTCATAGAGTTTGTATTAAAATAGTTGAAAAAGCCTTCAAAGAATGTTTCCACAGCAAAGGCATTGTAAATCCACTCAGTTCCAAGCCCCGGCCATACAAGACTCGCAACCTGTGTGTTTACAACCCACTGCTAACATATAGTATGATTAAGTCAAATGTGTATACGATATATGCACGCTTAATGTAAAGTTTAATAGCCTACTGAACCTCACGACAAGAATAAGCAAGAATGCTTCATAGCTGGATTATATTCACCCAAGGCCATGAATCGCGGGCCAAGGGTGGGGGTGTCAACCCGATAGTACTATCAATACCTCTCCGTCGGCTCCATCCAGGAGTTAAACAGTGGTGAAAGAATATAGCGTATAGAATAGTTTTCCACATTAAGTCACATATCGTAATAAAACTACACATCATGAGTAAGTGTATAAAAGCGTAGCATAGCATATGAGTAAAATCGTCTTGAGTAATAGCAAACAGTTTAAGCATGTATCTCCCCCAAAGAGTTTAAAACAAGTATTAAAGAGTAAAAGTGGGGCTATGAACTCACCTGATATAATGATACAACAATGCGATGATTATGTGAGGTGAACGGGACAACAAGGCGCGAACACTAGCCGCAACCTAACATGAATGAATATGTTCTACTTAGATGATGTAGTGGATGTTCATGCATATGTAACCTATACCACTCGTACTTTGAAAATAATAGTTATCGTCGATATGTAATGTTTTCCAAAACTTGGTAAAAACGTGTTCAACTTGTTACGTCAAAACTAGTCGTGTAATAACGTGTATAAAATGTTTATGTTAGTCTCGGCGTTTTGAAAACCTTGGTATGCCTTATAATAGTCGCGTTAATAAACCTTTGATCGTACGTGTTCCAACGGGTAAGAAATACGGCTCTCCATGGTTGTTACTTGAAAAATATAGTTTTTAGTACGTAAAATACCTTTTTATTAAAAGCTGTCAAGAATAATAAGGAATATCTTGTTTAAAACGTGAATATCTTGGTCGTTATAAACTCGTTTTCTACGTTCTTTATATCCATGGTTTCGTATAAATATATACTAACACATTTTTAGTAGCTCGGTTCATCTAGGTTTCGCCAAACGCCTCAAATAGGCCGTCGAATGTCGTCAAACAGCAACCTTTTTCCGGAAAAATAGTTTTTAGTCGTTAACTTGTAAAAATCATATCTCCTTCGTTATTAACTCGTTTTTATCCCCGTTTTCGGCCACGTCTTCGTCTCGGAATTTATTTTCTAAATATTTGGCCAAAAATAACCCTAAACTTACTGAGTTGGCCACGTTTTAAAAATTGAGACAGTAGGTTTATATATACTTTAAAAATCACTTTCCTAGTTAGTAACTTGTCCAAAAACCTCACAAACAACAACCAATCATACCATAGCCTACCATACACCTTCTTAGGGTGTCATGGGTTCCTAAACATCATCCATCAAGTTAATCTACCAAGGATTTACCTATAACCCATCTCTATGGCTCAAAAGTTAAATAAATGTAAATGGAGTGGTATAGCTTGCATATGCATGTAGATCTAGTATGGAAAGCATATAATCATGAAGACAACTTGAAGAAATTATGAAAAAGAGTTTGACAACTTACTTGTGATGATTATCAAGAGATGGTGATGAAAACCCATTTAATCTTTGTGGTTTTTATTTCAAAACCCAAACTAGATCACTACTAGGATTTGATATATACTTGGATCTTGAGAAATTGATGGATCTTCCTTGATATTTGTTGTTGGCCGAAATATATGGGGAAGAAGGAAGTAGAGAGAATTTGCTAGGTGAAAATTGTTATAAGGAATGTAAATGAAGTTATGAAAAATGCAAGTATTGGTAATAGATATTTTTGGTCAATGGAATAAAGTAAATCTTGGACTTATGGGGAACATTAGGCGCCATTTAGGGGAAAGGTGGGAGGGAATTGGGGCTAGTTAATTATCTTGTCCATAAACATGTGCATTTGTTAGTTTAAATTGTGTATTGGTTGTTATCGGGTACCAAGTTATCTTGAAATAAATGTTAACGAGGTGAAATAAAATATGACGAAGTAGTAAAAGTTGTAAAATATTATCCCTTACAAGAATCGGGTGTTAGAATAATTATCGAGTTAAACTATCGTAAACCGACGAAAGTATAAACGTATACCGGTAAATATGGTAAAATCCTCAAAACACCGGGTAAATTAATAATTTAAATTTTATATTATTATAATGAGTATGAAAATATGTTAGGATCATAGTCGGGAGTGTCGGATGTGTTAATCACATTTATTGATCGCGCGTTAACGTTTTAATTAAATTTAATTATACGTAAAACGTCAAATGTAATAAAAATGTTAATTTAATAAACCTACGAGTGGAATAGTATGAAAATGTCATTATGATGATATGTAGACTATTCCTAGTCCGTATGCAGTGTCCCTACTGTAGATGCATGGATTCGAAGCTAAACCAAACCGGTTACGCGACTCGGAATACCCGTAAACCCTGTTTACGATGAAATGAATGATGACCATGAATAGTGTTTTTCTCTCGGGATGAATAGTGTCGTGTGAATAGTAACGCTTCTCGGAATCACAAACGGACTCCGGAAAAGATGAATAGTAAAATGATGAATAGTGGTCGATGAATAGTAAATGATGAATAGTAACCGATGAATAGTAAATTGTCGAGGTTCGGAAAAATGACCTAAAATTACGAGTTGTGACAAATGTAAATTGAAAAAAACCCCAAATTAATTAAAAGTTTAAAACCCTAATTTTTGAATATGCAACAGCAATATCAGCACTCAAATTCAGAATAAATAAAAACACTGCACCTTCATTTATCGTAAAACGAAATCTAACAACCACCAAACAATTGCCGTTTACTTAAAAGTCGTTGCCGAAACGACAACAACTCCCCGCCATGGCTGCAACCACAAAGTCGCCGTGGCTACCCCGCCAAGATACCGGAGTCGACCGTCGTTAAGATTTAGCGCCGTACACTATTTTGGATCTAGGGTTTTATTATCAAATGTTCTGGAATTATGTGGTAAAGTTTATCATATATGTATAAAAAATATAAAAAAAGGCATGAAATACCGTCCGGGCCAAAAAATGGCCTGGATTATAGCAAAATGGGCTAAGTGGGGTTGGGGCTAATTTTTGGCGGGAAAAAAGGGTGCAAAACGGCACCGTTTCTTATCGGGTTTAATATATATTATAATATATATATATATATATATATATATATATATATATATATATAT
Source organism: Artemisia tridentata subsp. tridentata (assembly GCA_021014915.2). Lineage (NCBI taxonomy): Eukaryota > Viridiplantae > Streptophyta > Magnoliopsida > Asterales > Asteraceae > Artemisia > Artemisia tridentata. The sequence goes on along the minus strand of CP139506.1, from coordinate 191,085,687 downwards.
ATATATATATATATATATATATATATAGGTTGAAGAGTACCTTGATTCTATACAAAGAAATAAACAGTCACAAAGAGTAGCACTTTTTTGTTTGATCGGAAATTATGGAGTATCAAGTAACAAGTGAAATTAAAATACTCTATTCTATAGGTAATCATTGCCTACTAAGAAAATACAATACAACACTCTTACATACAAATAAGTACTACTTAACATGTATTTCAAATGTAAAGCATGTGTAAAATACAACAATTTAGAACAAAAATATACAATTATCTTTTTACATGCAATACATGCATTTGGCACAGTAATACACAACAACAACAACAACAACAAAAAAAAAAAAAAAAAAAAAAAAGAAACATCCTTTGAAACCATAACCAACTAATTTAACAATCACTTACAAAAACGAAAAAAAAAAAAATACATAATGATAAAAAATTAATAATAACAAAACAACAAAAAAGCTTTAAAAAAAACGTCAAAACAATTTCTATGTACGTCAATCATTTAAAAAAATAAAAATAAACTATGTTTTTAAAAAACAAAAACCCGCTAAGTAACACCATCAAAACAAAAAATACAACTAAACATAAATTAATACATTTTAAACAATAATAAAAAACAACGTATTTAAGTAACAAATTGTATATATGCATGTCTCTTTATCATTACATAACAAATAACTATAAAAGTCATTCATATCCGAACATGAATGAATTAAAATGTAAAAATACAAGTCATGGCCACGTCGGGTGAATACATAATAAATAACTATAAAAGAACACTAATATCCGTACATGATCAAATTAAGATGCAAAATTACAAGGGCGGGCTTTGAAGTCTAGTTATATATATATATATATATATATATATATATATATATACACACACACACACTAGACTTCAAAGCCCGCCCGATGGGCGGGCATGACTTGTAATTATAATTTGGATGATATAGTTACTGTAAAATTAAGGACGGGTATTTCGTTTTTTTTCGTATGTTATTATTTCACTTATGATTTTTTTTTTTTTTTTTTTGGTTATCATAAATTTCATGGTTTACGTAAACGGATAAGTATTTTTAAGGCCACTGGCAGGATAAGTATTTTTAAGGACGCTGGCATGATTTGTAATATTATTTTTGATTGTGTATTTATTTTTTATATCGGTGTTTGATTGTTGTTTATGGCAAGTGTTTTGTATTAGTAATCGGAATTTGTTTTTTTTTATGAGAATACATTTTTGTATCCTAATAACATTTGAACATTGTTTCATGTATACATTTTTAATGTTTATGTTTTTTTTGTTAAAAAATATCTATTTTATAATCAATAGGTTAATGATTATTTGTGAGTAGTTACGTGTTTAGGCCCAACACAACTGCCAAAATTTTGCCCGTCAATGTGTAAGTATATGAATCTTGTTATATAACCCATTCATTATCTATTACCGGTCTTAATTTCGGCCCTATATATGATTATCGGATGCACACTTATACAAACTGTTACATTAGACATCAACAAATAGAGTATAGGATGGTTGTGAAAATGGTTCCTCACAATGAAGCACCAGAACAGACAAATCATGTCATCATTACTGGTAAATGGAAAAAGTTTGCTTCCGAGTGCTCCATCAAGTTTCACCAAATGTTAAGGTTCAGATACATGCTCAATCTAGAGGTCTTGGATGGTGATAACCCAGGAGTGTACCCTATATTTCATGTGTGTTAGACAACTGGTTAACTGAATTTTTCGTGTTTTGCTTGATGATAAATACATGTCAGATGGTATGATGGATTAATTATGGATTCTGTAAGTGTTTAACTTTGGTTTATGGTAATGTAGTACGGTATCGGTAGGATTATGTATTAAGATTACTTTGGTAATTATGTGTTGGTATTATTAGCGGTAATATTATAACCTACCCATGTGGTTGATGTTTTGAAACAAACCTGATTTTGTTGTGATATTGTTAGCATTATGTAATCTAATATTATCCATGTGTATTGGTATGCATATTTTATGTTTCAGTAATATGTGTTAATGATATTCCAATCCTTATGTTATTGAATTTAAGTAAATTGTTGTTTAAAGACGTAATTTAAAGGCAATTTTATATTTCTGGTTGCTAAGTCGGTATGGTGGATGGAATTTTCACCATTATTATGAGATGTAAGTTTTCAGGGAAAGAAAATAAGCATGCATTAGATAAAATGGTTTAGTAATTTGTGTACTTAGTTGTGATACACGTTTAGGCCGCTATACTATCTTAACAGACATGGAATATAGGTATTTTGTGGAGTTTACCATCGATTGATTGAATCTCATAACCCACCAGTTTCAGACGCATCATCTTTTGTTCTTCAAAGCCACAATCTTGACCAAACTGATGCCAGTTTCCCTCCATGATCAAAGCTTTTATCTTAAAAGGGTTATGTCTGTGTAAAACCGCCTGCAGATTGACTCGGTAACACCATTTCCTGTGTACGATCTCTCCTTTGTGTACTTATGCATGTTCAAGTCGTCCCAGATTTCTGATTTAATTTTCTGTTTGGTGATAGTTATTTTCGTATCAGTTGAACATATGCAAAACTGAAAAGTAATATATGAAATTGTAATTTTATTACGTATGTCTTACCAGCTCATAGTAATATCCAACATCTGGATGGAATGGGGTGTAAACGACTCTGTTTTCATTTACATGAGCGCTGTGATGATACCAAGTGCAAACTTGCTGCATTCTCAAGTCTGCGATGATAAGGTGTGTGTATTATGAGGTAATTTGCAGATAGATGTTTATAAAAATGTAGTTGTTATAATTTATAAGTAAAGCTGATACGTGGAATATAAGATTTACCATTACGGTCACGATAAGGAACAGGACTTGGTGGTGTTTTTAGCAATGTTGGACGTATGTCTTCAGTGCTCAATCCTAAGCCATCATAATCTCGTATGACCATAACTGATAAGGTGTATGTTTCCAAGTTTGTAAACACAAGTCTCTGGCCCCACAGTATCCTTGTTGTGACAACAAAATCATCCCATCCGTATCCTGCGAAACCATTCATTCTGACAATCTTTTCTTCCCATGGTTTTACCCTCGTGTGACGAACAGGGAATGCCATCCCTTTGTATATGAGGGTGAAGTTGTTTTGCCAAATATCTTGCAAGAAATCACCTGGTAGTAACTACATGTAGAACCATGTAACCAAGGAATTATACAATTATTAAAATAGTTAAGTTATTTTACAATAGAAAGTTTGATTAGAATATATATGTTGGTTTACCATGATTCCTGGTGCATAAGTTGCCAAACACCTGATCATTCTTGGTTCTACTGTGTGGTTATCGTATCCAGCACACTCTGATCCGTCAATGTCATAGACTGTGACATAGTAGTCATCTTCTCCTTGTTTTATAAAATGTATGGTTGATGTGGTTAGAGGTACATTTGCAGTGACAAAATTAGACCACTCTTTGTCCCAAAGTACCCATTTTCCATTTATTTTTTGAACCTCTGTTTTGTAACGGTATCTGTCGTTACCGGTCAAGTATAGGATGATTTTTTGTGTCTTAAAATATTCTGCAAACACGTCGGGTAAATTCTGTTTGATAATTGTAGAGAAAAGGAAAGTCAGATTTTCTTATATCTATAATCATTAAGAGAATAACCATTAACTTAGACCATAAACTTGTTTTGATTTGTGTTACCTGCTGATATTATAACGTGTCATGTATGTATTTGTAGAGAAATTGTTGAGCAATCCTGTTTGAAGAATAATATGTAAATAAGTTAATTAGTATTTTAGCTTATTTAATATGAAACAGTGAATGTAACAAATACTTTTTACAAAGATTACATAGGTGTGTCATGAGAAGATCATATATTAATACAATTGCTACCTTCAATTACATTGGCGATCGATATCCAATCCTTTTATTTCAACATAATGTGACAGTTTACAATTAGGATAAACCTAAGTTTAACATAAACAAAACAATAGGAATCTTTACACTGAGTATTTACTGTGGGTATTGATGATTATATTGAAAGTTTTAAAACCTAAGGAGTGGTAATCGTTATCATAAACAAACATACAAAGTTTAGTATGATGGTGCAATATTTAATTTTACAAATTTATGTTTGTTATTACCTTGAGATTTTAATAAGATCTGCAATTGATTCACAAGTCTTTGCAAGAGGAGTCGATACCTAATAATTTAGTGATGAGGTTGATCGACTTAGGTTAAGCTGTGTAGCATGATTAAATATGTTGTTAGCCAACTTTTTTGTTGGAAACAATTGACGATTATCTTTTAGGATATATTCTTATGTTTAAAACTAAATCATATCTAAATATAATTAATTTTTGGTGATTATCTTTTACTCATAAAACATATCATCTATTAAGGTATCATATCTCTTGATCTTTTAATTTTCTTTGAATCAGTATTTGAAGATGATGAATCCATTGGAGATTGAAACTAAAATATAATTTAGAATGAGAAGATAATAGAACTTTTTTGTTATATCTTTGTATATATGTCCTATTGAAAGTCACGTTTTGTAAATTGGAAAGTCACAACGATTAAATTGGGAAGTCAACTTGTTTCTAAATTATTATTTACGATATACTTGTTTATCTATACGCATTAAAGCTAATTTTATGGCAATTGCTATTGCAAAACAAAACTTATTCATGTACACATAATTTCTATGAGGGAAACATGCATAACATAACTTATTAACATATAAGATGTCAATAAAAATACGAAAACGTGAAAAACATGCACTATTATTTATAAAAAAAAATTAAGCATTCATATAAAGTGTATTATAACTTGGGTAGCTAGATGTATAATAACAAATAACCGCCCAAGATATAATAGAACTTGATACTAAGCTTAACCCAACACATACCCCCATACACATCACATCTTATAAAGTAGCTTCAATTTTACTATTTCATCTATGTGGGACATCATGTATTTATTTACGTTAATCTTATAAACCGAATAGAATTTTCAAAATAACGCCATATATCATATTCATTTTTGATTATCTAACAAAAGTAGTTGAATAAAAGTAATTCAACTAAATGATTGGCATCGTACAAAGCTAAGATGACCAAATTTTGATTATAAATATATCATAATAAAGGTTTTGAAAGGAATAAAATTCATCAATTATCAACCATATAAAATCTAACAAATACTGGTAATAAAAAAATAATAGTTATAGAATAATAATTGTCTTAAACATATTAGATAAAGATATCAAGAAAGATAAGTTTTGGGTAATCTTGCTATGCTGCATCATATTTCATCCTCACTATCATCATCCTCAGTGGTTTCATAATCAATGGAGCCATCATTAATAAAGTTTGCTAAGTCATCGTCATCAGGAACAGATCTCACACTATACGCGTCTGAATTGACTTCCCAAACTTCTTCACCGATGTTGCTATTGCAAATATTTTTACCGTGCAATTTACCGTCAATATCAGGCATATCGTCCCACATGTCATCGTCACTCATGTTATATTTGTGTAACATCTCTCTGTCATAAGCCTCATCAATGGCAGTATATTTTGAATCGCCTGCGTAAATACAAAAAAAAAAAAAATATATATATAAATAAAATATAACTTGTAATTTTAAACCTTTGTAAACAACTTACAAATATAAATGTCATATAATTATTTTTCAACAAACAACCTGTCAAGGAGTCCTCAATGATATCTTCATCAAGGATAGTATATTTGGGTTTATAATTATCTATAGGATAAAAGGGTTCATCAAGATCATTGATGTTTGTCCAAACGCCATCTTCAGAGTTGCTATTATTCTTATCAAATTCATCATCTGTATCCTCATCAATCAACATATAATTCCGATGTCTTTTGCTGTCTGTTTCATGTGATGTTTTGGATCATTTTATCATAACATGGTCTTCATCATCAGACTTGTAGTAGTCAAAGTACACAACATAAAAACAAATTGTACGTTATAATATATTAATGTATAAAGACAATTTATGATATTCTGATGCTAATTCATACCATTATATCTTGTAGTTGAATGTCATTAGTCATTTTTTTTACTGCTTCAAATGCTTGTGGTTGTTCATCATCTGATGATATAACTTCAACATAGTTCGTGTTTATAATTTTGTTGTTTTTAAACAACCTACGTTGTTTTCGTGATTTTAAAGCAGGCTGTAAAACGGACAAAAAGTATTAACATACATGGCTTTATTTTTATGGTTTACTTAATGTTGAATAACTAAGTTTACCTCATCATCATCTGATAAAACAATGGTTGGTGTCGTTGTTTTGTCCATCTCGACAGGTGTGGTTTGTTTAGGAGGTGATAAATTTTCCTTCCTCTGCATATTATTAACATTCAAAAATATGAAGCTTGTATAACATGAACACAAATTCAAACTAATATAGCGAATCATACCTCTTCATGATCAGATATAAACTGATTAGTGGTTGGTTTAGGTGTCACCATTGTTAGTGTCTTTTGAAAAATTCAAGTTTATCTTTCGGTTCAATAAGTTACATTGAATATTGCTTTATTTATAGATTAAGGAATATATTTTTGGAAGAAAATATGTGTCATATTAAATTAAAATACAGATATATAGTATGAGTATATCTTTTTTTCTAAAATTACTAATGAATATGTGATATTTTAGGTATTGATATATTATACTTTATTTTTTATATTATTCATAATTTCCAACAATAGGATATATTTTCGGTATTGATATAGTGTTCCCCCCCCCCTTAAAATTACTAATTGCTAGGTCATATTTTAGGTATTGATATATATTATACTTTTATTTCTAATATCATGCATAAATTCCAATAATATGTTATATTTTAGGTATTCATATATGTTATTTGTATTGTTTATATTATTCATAATCACATGTTTTTTTTATAAATTATTCGTAAATTCCATCAATAGGCTATATGTAATGTATTGATATATCTTATTTTGAGTGATTATAGTATTCATATTCCCATGGATTTCTAAATGGAAACAGATAAACTTATAGAATTTAAGAAAAACAAATGACATTGAAATTTATATAAAATCCGATAAACATAATAAGATGCATGAAAAATCCATCTAACAATTAAATTTAGGTGATTTCTCTTGCTCATATGCTAAATGCAGATTTTCATAGTCTATTGCTTCCACTTCTTCTTCGTCAGTAACATATTCTACCTCCTCGAAGTGACTATGTCTTTTCCTACTCCGGTCTGCCTTGACGTTATTTACTTTGTATTTTGATCTTTGCCTCTTGTTGCATTTTTCAAATGCGTCCCATTTTTTCTTCCTTAACTGAGATAGTTTTGAAAAATACCATTTAGCAGGATGTTGTTTTGAACTTGTTGCATCATTTTCTCCTCCAGAATGGATTCCTTGTAACAAACAATAAGAAGCTTATAATATTACTAATGTTAACAAAAGTATTGGAATTGTTTTTTCATATTATGTATGATTTTAAAGTTGTTATAAAACTAGAAACTAACCTGTTGATGCAACAGATTCATTGTTTGACAATTCATGGGGTGCCTCTGCTTGAATCTTCCTGTTTAAACGAAAAAAATTTATAAAATCACAAACTATGGTGGCATATAAAACGTATCAGACACCAGCCTGCTAAACTTACTTGGGATGATTTACTTCATCTTCATCTTTTGCAGCAGAATTTCTTGTTCTCTTCATTATCGGATCACTGATGAGTACAATATGGAGGTTAAAAATTGCTTGTGAATTGTGAAAGGCTGACAAGTAAGAAGTTTTATAGGCAAAAATATTGTTATGTGAATTGATAATTAATTATGGAAGTTGTAAGGTTAATCTTTGAATGTAAAATATTAAATCTGTACACATTTATCGTTAAAAAATAAATGAAGATGTTATATTATCATTAAATAATGCTTATCATTCCCTTAAAATGCTTTAAGTTAGTTGCTCAATTGATTTATCTTGATATGTTTTTAAAGTTTTAGCTGATTTGCTAATTTAATTCATGTTATCATTATCATTTTTTTTTATCTTCATTTGACATTATAAGATACAAATTATCATCAACTTTCTGTCTACTGATTAATTCGAAGCTATGTTACTGATAATACACACACATTGGGAGTAAGGATACTTTTATTTTACGTATAAGCATACTGGTCTTTAAAAGTAACTCTACTTTGATAGTAACTCTACTCCTATATCGGATAGTTCATGCTGCTTTTGATGTAACTTAGTCCTGCTGATGGTTTTTTTTTTGTGCTGCCAAGTTATATTCTGTTTATACTGCTACTTTGTACTGCCAATGTTAGTTTCAGCTCCTCATTGAAAGCTTGTACTGCCTGCTGTCACAACCCGTAATTTTAGGTCATTTTCCGAACCCCGACGATTCACTATTCATCAGTCACTATTCATCATTTACTATTCACCGATCACTATTCATCATTTTACTATTCATCATTTTCGGAGTCAATTTGAGATTCTGAGAAGCGTTCGGAAATTTTACTATTCACGTGACACTATTCATTCTCGGAGAAAACTTACTATTCATGTTCATTCATTCATTTCATCGTAAACGTAGTTTACGGGTATTCATATTCGCGTAACCGGATGGGTTTAGCTGCGAATTCATGCGTCATTAGTAGGGACACTGCATACGGACTAGGAATAGTCTACATATCATCATAATGACATTTTCATACTATTCCACTCGTAGGGTTATTAAATTAACACTTTTATTACATTTGACGTTTTACGTATAATTAAATTTAATTAAAACGTTAACGCGCGATCAATAAATGTGACTAACACGTCCGACAATCCCCACGAAGGTCCCGACATGCTTTTACACCTCTTATAACATCATAAAGATTATAAAATTCATTTACTTGGTATTTTGGAAATTTACGTTTTCCAGTTCAGCGTTTTACGCGAATTACGCGTTTTAAACTCGCGTTTCCAGTTTTAACTGCGTTTAAGCAACCCGATGAAACTTACCATTCATTTCACATTTTCTTATGGAGTATTTTGACAAGTTTAGTCATTATTTCAAGTTTCATATTTTTACGATACCCGGAATTACGTTTCGCGACTTAACTATTTACGTTTAGTGATTAACGGAACCAAAACTCACTCCGTAAAAGCAAGATAACATCACAAACTCACCAATCTTATCCAAGAAGCCTCCTAGGCGTTTTTATTAGTCAACAAGTCAAAGAAATGGAAGCTTACAAGGAAAGTCTTAAGCATGTGCAAGATTTTATACTTAATCCTTTAATATTACCTAGATATTTCCACATAAAGCATAAAGTCTTCATCCTTTCCATTTCCTTTGATGGGGAACGACCCAAAACAGCTCCAAGACCATCTCCATTGATTTTTTCAAGATCAAGGTTCATCCAAACTCACTAGTGTGTTTTACAAAGGGTTTGAAGTGTTTGTTCCATGGTTTCACTAAGTTTCTTTCATCCTTTTCACTAAACCCACCAAGTAAGCTTCAAGATCACTTGTTGATCTTTCCATACTTACATTTTTCTAGTTTCATGTTGTTTATTCTAGATCTACATGCATATGCAAGCTATACCACTCCATTTACATTTATTTAACTTTTGAGCCATAGAGATGGGTTATAGGTAAATCCTTGGTAGATTAACTTGATGGATGATGTTTAGGAACCCATGACACCCTAAGAAGGTGTATGGTAGGATTTGGGTTGATTTGAAGTTGTTTGGTTGGTTTTTAGACAAGTTAGTAACTAGGAAAACCAAGTTTTGACACTTATAGAAAGTTGCTGTCCATTTTTGCAAAACGTGGTAAAATCAGTGGGTTTTGGGTAATTTTTGACCAAAGATTTAGAAAATACATCCCGAGATGAAACTATGGCCGAAAGTTTGGATAAAAACGAGTTAATAACGAAGGAGATATGATTTTCCGAAGTTAACGACGAAAACTATTTTTCTGAAAATCCTTTGCTGATGAACAGTTGTCACGGGCTGTTTTGGGCATAAAACTTGATCTAGCCGTCCCGACTTATCAAAAATATGTTAGTACGTTGTCCCACGATTCCGGGGATGTAAAGAACATAGAAAACGAGCTAATAACGAACAATATACACGCGTTTAAACATCGATAATTCCTACTAATTTTTGACAGCTTTTTAATGGAAATGTAATTACGCACTAGAAACTATATTTTTCAAGTAATAACCATGGAGAGCCGTATCTCTTACCCGTTGGAACACGTACGATCAAAGGTTTATTAACGCGACTATTATGAGACATACCAAGGTTTTCAAAACGCCAAGACTAACACGAACGTTTTATACATTTCATTATACGACTAGTTTTGCAAGCCTAGTATGGGCATATTTTCCTAAGTTATGGCAACGCTATAACTCAACGCTAACACTTATTCTTAAGCTTCGAGTGGTATAGGCTTCATGTGCATATGCATTCATCTCACACCTCATAATCTAAGTGAAACATATCATTCATTCATATTAGGTCGCGGTTAGAGAATCGTGCCTCATTTCAGTGTATCCACTTTTGTCATCGTAGCTATCGCACCAGGTGAGTTTCATAGCCCCACTTTTACTCATTTTAACTGCTTTATAAACTCTTTGGGGGAGATACATGCTTAAACTGTTTGCTATTACTCTAAACAACTTTACTCATATGCTATGCTATACTTTCATACTATTAAACATATTGCGTAAATCTTGATTGTGTATTCTTGGATTCTTATACTTTGGGAAATGGCACCCAGTAAACATACATACATACATACTTCCAGTGGCTCCAGATTAAGTTGCTGGATGACTACTGAGACTCTCCAGTGGCTCCAGATTAAGTTGCTGGATGACTACTGTGACTTTCCAGTGGCTCTAGATTAAGTTGCTAGATGACTACTGTGACTTTCCAGTGGCTCCAGATTAAGTTGCTGGATGACTACTGAGACTATCTAGTGGCTCCAAATTAAGTTGTTGGATGACCATTAGCTTTGATAACTGTTGTGATAAACTTATACTTGTTTTACTCATACTATATGTTAGCAGTGGGTTGTAAACACACAGGTTGCGAGTCTTGTATGGCCAGGGCTTGGAACTGAGTGGATTTACAATGCCTTTGCTGGGAAATCTTAATCCAATGCAAATTCATTTTACACTAAACTCTATGAACTCACCAACCTCGTGTTGACACTTTAGCATGTATTCTCAGGTATTAAGCAAAGGCACGCTACTGGAGGTTTTGGCAGGGCACGACATGGTCATAGAAGACTCTGATATTCATAAGGGACCGTTTTAAACGATATTTTCAAGGGCCTAATTCCGCACTACTTTTTACAATGTAAATCAACCTTTTTGTTAAACTATGTTATTCTAAATGATTGAGTTGAAAACCGTTCTTTGCACTTGTGTTGTGATACCAATTGAGTTGCACCCCAGCTACATGTATGCTTCCGCTGGACCCGATTTTGGGGGTGTGACAGATTGGTATCAGAGCCTAGGCTATAGAGAATTGGGTAATTTTAAAACCTAAACTATAGCTACTCTTACGAAAACTTAACCCTATGACCGCCACGTGCCTGCCTGCCAAGCTGATGCCTCATTTGTGGTTTGTTGCTGACATATTTAATGAGATTTGTATCTTATTGCCAGATGGATTATACTCACTTATTCTCGTTGATTACTGTGATTGTCTTACATATAAGGGTGCATACATATCATACACGTCACAGCGTTACACCTCTTCCTTATGTAGTTTCATCATTCGACCTCAAGCCTGATCACATGCCTTAGTCATTTGAACCACCCTTTACATGTGAAGGACATAGTATTAGTATAACTAAGCTGAGTATTCCAAAATTCATTAAACCTCGGTGGAATATAGACTGGTCATCTATATTCGACCCGGGACAGTGGGACATAGCCTGACCACCTATGTTCGACTCAGAGATGAATTTTGCAATACTGAGAGTAGTTATAATGGAATTATGTCCGGATTGATTTGATCGGTGTAAGCAATTCCAATATCGAGCCAATCTTTCAAAAGACCTCATTTCAGGATGTTGAATCCATTATTTTTGGCAACTTGTTTCCTAGCTTGATCTAGTGACAGTTCTTGTTTGATGAGTTGCGAAAATCAAGCTAAGATCCAAGTTGTTACCCCAGCTTGTCGATTCAAATTTAATCTCACAACTCATCAAACAAGAACTGTCATGAGATTAAACTGAATCGGCTGGGGTAACAACTTGGATCTTAGCTTGATTTTCGCAACTCATCAAACAAGAACTGTCACTAGATCAAGCTAGGAAACAAGTTGCCAAAAATAATGGATTCAACATCCTGAAATGAGGTCTTTTGAAAGATTGGCTCGATATTGGAATTGCTTACACCGATCAAATCAATCCGGACATAATTCCATTATAACTACTCTCAGTATTGCAAAATTCATCTCTGAGTCGAACATAGGTGGTCAGGCTATGTCCCACTGTCCCGGGTCGAATATAGATGACCAGTCTATATTCCACCGAGGTTTAATGAATTTTGGAATACTCAGCTTAGTTATACTAATACTATGTCCTTCACATGTAAAGGGTGGTTCAAATGACTAAGGCATGTGATCAGGCTTGAGGTCGAATGATGAAACTACATAAGGAAGAGGTGTAACGCTGTGACGTGTATGATATGTATGCACCCTTATATGTAAGACAATCACAGTAATCAACGAGAATAAGTGAGTATAATCCATCTGGCAATAAGATACAAATCTCATTAAATATGTCAGCAACAAACCACAAATGAGGCATCAGCTTGGCAGGCAGGCACGTGGCGGTCATAGGGTTAAGTTTTCGTAAGAGTAGCTATAGTTTAGGTTTTAAAATTACCCAATTCTCTATAGCCTAGGCTCTGATACCAATCTGTCACACCCCCAAAATCGGGTCCAGCGGAAGCATACATGTAGCTGGGGTGCAACTCAATTGGTATCACAACACAAGTGCAAAGAACGGTTTTCAACTCAATCATTTAGAATAACATAGTTTAACAAAAAGGTTGATTTACATTGTAAAAAGTAGTGCGGAATTAGGCCCTTGAAAATATCGTTTAAAACGGTCCCTTATGAATATCAGAGTCTTCTATGACCATGCCGTGCCCTGCCAAAACCTCCAGTAGCGTGCCTTTGCTTAATACCTGAGAATACATGCTAAAGTGTCAACACGAGGTTGGTGAGTTCATAGAGTTTAGTGTAAAATGAATTTGCATTGGATTAAGATTTCCCAGCAAAGGCATTGTAAATCCACTCAGTTCCAAGCCCTGGCCATACAAGACTCGCAACCTGTGTGTTTACAACCCACTGCTAACATATAGTATGAGTAAAACAAGTATAAGTTTATCACAACAGTTATCAAAGCTAATGGTCATCCAACAACTTAATTTGGAGCCACTAGATAGTCTCAGTAGTCATCCAGCAACTTAATCTGGAGCCACTGGAAAGTCACAGTAGTCATCTAGCAACTTAATCTAGAGCCACTGGAAAGTCACAGTAGTCATCCAGCAACTTAATCTGGAGCCACTGGAGAGTCTCAGTAGTCATCCAGCAACTTAATCTGGAGCCACTGGAAGTATGTATGTATGTATGTTTACTGGGTGCCATTTCCCAAAGTATAAGAATCCAAGAATACACAATCAAGATTTACGCAATATGTTTAATAGTATGAAAGTATAGCATAGCATATGAGTAAAGTTGTTTAGAGTAATAGCAAACAGTTTAAGCATGTATCTCCCCCAAAGAGTTTATAAAGCAGTTAAAATGAGTAAAAGTGGGGCTATGAAACTCACCTGGTGCGATAGCTACGATGACAAAAGTGGATACACTGAAATGAGGCACGATTCTCTAACCGCGACCTAATATGAATGAATGATATGTTTCACTTAGATTATGAGGTGTGAGATGAATGCATATGCACATGAAGCCTATACCACTCGAAGCTTAAGAATAAGTGTTAGCGTTGAGTTATAGCGTTGCCATAACTTAGGAAAATATGCCCATACTAGGCTTGCAAAACTAGTCGTATAATGAAATGTATAAAACGTTCGTGTTAGTCTTGGCGTTTTGAAAACCTTGGTATGTCTCATAATAGTCGCGTTAATAAACCTTTGATCGTACGTGTTCCAACGGGTAAGAGATACGGCTCTCCATGGTTATTACTTGAAAAATATAGTTTCTAGTGCGTAATTACATTTCCATTAAAAAGCTGTCAAAAATTAGTAGGAATTATCGATGTTTAAACGCGTGTATATTGTTCGTTATTAGCTCGTTTTCTATGTTCTTTACATCCCCGGAATCGTGGGACAACGTACTAACATATTTTTGATAAGTCGGGACGGCTAGATCAAGTTTTATGCCCAAAACAGCCCGTGACAACTGTTCATCAGCAAAGGATTTTCAGAAAAATAGTTTTCGTCGTTAACTTCGGAAAATCATATCTCCTTCGTTATTAACTCGTTTTTATCCAAACTTTCGGCCATAGTTTCATCTCGGGATGTATTTTCTAAATCTTTGGTCAAAAATTACCCAAAACCCACTGATTTTACCACGTTTTGCAAAAATGGACAGCAACTTTCTATAAGTGTCAAAACTTGGTTTTCCTAGTTACTAACTTGTCTAAAAACCAACCAAACAACTTCAAATCAACCCAAATCCTACCATACACCTTCTTAGGGTGTCATGGGTTCCTAAACATCATCCATCAAGTTAATCTACCAAGGATTTACCTATAACCCATCTCTATGGCTCAAAAGTTAAATAAATGTAAATGGAGTGGTATAGCTTGCATATGCATGTAGATCTAGAATAAACAACATGAAACTAGAAAAATGTAAGTATGGAAAGATCAACAAGTGATCTTGAAGCTTACTTGGTGGGTTTAGTGAAAAGGATGAAAGAAACTTAGTGAAACCATGGAACAAACACTTCAAACCCTTTGTAAAACACACTAGTGAGTTTGGATGAACCTTGATCTTGAAAAAATCAATGGAGATGGTCTTGGAGCTGTTTTGGGTCGTTCCCCATCAAAGGAAATGGAAAGGATGAAGACTTTATGCTTTATGTGGAAATATCTAGGTAATATTAAAGGATTAAGTATAAAATCTTGCACATGCTTAAGACTTTCCTTGTAAGCTTCCATTTCTTTGACTTGTTGACTAATAAAAACGCCTAGGAGGCTTCTTGGATAAGATTGGTGAGTTTGTGATGTTATCTTGCTTTTACGGAGTGAGTTTTGGTTCCGTTAATCACTAAACGTAAATAGTTAAGTCGCGAAACGTAATTCCGGGTATCGTAAAAATATGAAACTTGAAATAATGACTAAACTTGTCAAAATACTCCATAAGAAAATGTGAAATGAATGGTAAGTTTCATCGGGTTGCTTAAACGCAGTTAAAACTGGAAACGCGAGTTTAAAACGCGTAATTCGCGTAAAACGCTGAACTGGAAAACGTAAATTTCCAAAATACCAAGTAAATGAATTTTATAATCTTTATGATGTTATAAGAGGTGTAAAAGCATGTCGGGACCTTCGTGGGGATTGTCGGACGTGTTAGTCACATTTATTGATCGCGCGTTAACGTTTTAATTAAATTTAATTATACGTAAAACGTCAAATGTAATAAAAGTGTTAATTTAATAACCCTACGAGTGGAATAGTATGAAAATGTCATTATGATGATATGTAGACTATTCCTAGTCCGTATGCAGTGTCCCTACTAATGACGCATGAATTCGCAGCTAAACCCATCCGGTTACGCGAATATGAATACCCGTAAACTACGTTTACGATGAAATGAATGAATGAACATGAATAGTAAGTTTTCTCCGGGAATGAATAGTGTCACGTGAATAGTAAAATTTCCGAACGCTTCTCAGAATCTCAAATTGACTCCGAAAATGATGAATAGTAAAATGATGAATAGTGATCGGTGAATAGTAAATGATGAATAGTGACTGATGAATAGTGAATCGTCGGGGTTCGGAAAATGACCTAAAATTACGGGTTGTGACACCTGCTTAGTTTGTACTGCTTGTTTAATCTACAAAAAATTTAAAAAAAAAAAAAAAAAAAAAAAAAAAAAAAAAAAAAAAAAAAACAAACCTGAACATTCAAAATTGTACAACATTTAATAAGGGAAAATAACCATACAAAATTGTAAATGATATCCATTATTTTTTTAAAATAAATTGTATTTATGCAAATAGGAAGTATATGAGGAAAACTTAATAACAATATGCATAAACCTAACAATTTGTAAATTGCAACTAAATAGTTCACATATTTAAAAAAATTAAAAATTTGATAGGAATGCAGACGTATTTAACATCAAACATAGTATTCTTTAACATCAATTATCTTTCTCCAACACATGGTCATAATGTTTATCTGCTGGTGATTCATCATCCAATATTGGCACAACAAAGCAATTATTGTCACTTGGCCTGTCATTGTCTGCATCATTTGATAGAATTAGAGTATCATCTACAGGCTCTACCAATGGATCTGCAGTATCATCTGTGGTATCAACGCACGTTGTTGGATTGTCATCTGTTGTATCTACGGATGGAGCTATACTGTCATCTATTGGGTCCTGCTACGTTTTGTCAAAAGAAATAAAAGTTTATAATGTATTTTTTTTGTTAAAATTCAATGGTTGTTATTCCTGTTTAAAAATATAATGTACAATACCTCATTCATCGCAACAGAGTGTGTTGCCAATTCATCATCTGAACACGCATAGGCATATTCCAAACCTTGTACCTCGTCATCATCATCCTATTTTGATTTATGCATAACAATTATTATAAACATGTTTGAAAACATATTCCGTTGTTAAATATTTTAAACAAATCAATTAATGAAACCTCTTCATCAAGAAAACCCTTCTTGAAATAGTTGATTGTATCAACATCTTTAGTAACCTTTTCCGCTCGATATATATGACTATTATTGGTGTGGTTAAATTCAGAAAACAAAACTTTGAAAAGATATTTCCTCCCAATAATTTGATTACGGCCATCTGGAAAGTATTCGTCTGTGTTCATGCCTTCTCTTTCCATGATCTCCCATGCTGTTATATTTGTCATCTTGTGCACGCTGTTGTCAAAAATCACAACTTGTGCAGTACCACTTGCATCAAATAATGATCTTGAACCTACAAATGTAAAGTATTTCAAGCGTAGCATGTTTTATTGTATTTTTTGGGCCAGATTCAAATACTAATATATATATAGGTTGTTTTACATACCTAGATGCAACTGCATATGTTTCTCCATGTTTCTTACAATACCACAGTTGTTTCTTATTCTTTGTACCTGAATTTCCTTTTGAAGCAATTGGTGTTACTCTAGTATTGCATACTTTGCAACCTGTATACGCCCATCCATTTTCATATTGTATACTATGCACTGCTGCGTAAACTACACAATGTGAATCCTGTATTTAAATACATAATCATATACAAACATTATTTTACTTAATGTATCTAAAATCAATGCTACAAATTTTTGTATATAAAATTTAAAAGGGTAAATTGTATCTGACCTGTTCTATGGTACGAATCATTCCAACCTGTCTCTTTACACAACCTTGCATGAATTCCACAGGCGTAATAACATGTATGTCATGAGAATAATCTTCAATTCTGAATTCACTTGCAGTATATCCCTCTTATTCTTCATAGCTGTGGGATGTATAAATAAGTCTTCTTATAAATTTAACATGTATTTTAGTTCCATATTAAAACACATATAGCACATCGTCGATGTAATTACCTTTTCCGGAAAGCAACTAATTGTGGTATATCTCTGTTTATAAATATTCTTGTGCTGAATAAAACGTTATGAATTGCTGGCTTGTCTGTGTTGTGTAATACACAAAGACAATTAAAGCAACTAATAACGTGAATAAAATAATTGACTTTTACGGGTAAAATTTTAATAAACATGCACAAAACTTACTATCCCAATAATTCACTTTTCCCAACATCAAAAGGATGTCTATGTGACCAAGCTCATCACGCTTGTTGTCGTAGTCATTCCACATTAACGCCCAATTGTCCCAAAACGTACAATCAATTCTTAAAGATCTGCATAGCATAACGTATAATCAATATATAATTACAATTGTATATTATCCTATATACATTAGTTGAAATAAATGTACATTTATAAAATCTACTTACTCAGCGTCTTCAATGACAATTGTCCTCCGTATCTTAGGACCACCAGAACTGTTTACAGTCACTATTTTTCCAATAGCTACGATTGTTCCGATAACATCTGTTTATAATTTTTTTTAAAAACTAAACAAAAAAATTAAAAAATATTATCAACTGTTGTTTATATTTTTTACAAAAACACATACCAACATAATCATGCTCATGATACTCATTGTCTGGGTCAAGAATACTTGAGAATGGTTCATTAATGAAGCCAACAAAGTTGTCATCCATGTGCTCAATTCGGGTAACTTCGGTTCCTTTATAAAAACTAATTTTCCACTGGTTTGGTAACAAAGGAAACCTTCCAGCATTCTCTGCTACTCCAAAATTAGAGATTATGTAACATTGACCCTCTTGTAAAAGAGGTTCAAATTTAAACATAAACTCTTTTTTGATGTAAATCTGAATACGGTTCGACTGTTTATACAATTCAAACATTAAGGATATTTAATAAATATGTATGAATATAATTAATTATTAACTTAATTGAAGTTACCTCTTCATCCTGGAAAACACAATCAAGACTGTATGGGTCGTGTTCTTCATTAAGTTTGTGTGAATGCCATACGGAGATGCACCTTCCTTTAATGGCCATGTTTATATTCATTGGGTTGATATCTTTAATGAGAGTCATTATTTGTTCTCTCATTACTAACAATGCAAAATAAAAAAACAGATGATAATTTTATACTCTATTCAAATCACATTGTATAATGAATCAAACATTGTAAAAAAACCTGGTGTAGAACTTCTAATAGTAGACATACTGCTTCCAGTGTTTTTCTTTTGCCGTGAACTCCCGCCTACAAATACACAAACATATTATAACCATGTAATTTATACAATATAACTAAATCAAAATAGACATTAATCATTATGTTAATAGAAAACCTGTTGAAAAACTTCCATAAGATGATGTATGCATCACAGATTTTTTGCTTTGATATGTTTTGTACTACGTGAAGGTACATCTGAAGATGCTGTTTGATATCCAAAATTTGTATTTGGATGTTGATTACTGGTTCCTGTCAATTAAACAATATGTTATTCTTATACTATTGTATTAATAATTTTAAAAGGATTGAAAACTAAATAAACTAATATTAATAATACCTCTTGATGGGCTTCTCAAATCTTTTTGTTGATTTCTAATGTAGGACATCCTTTTACATTCAACATTTGAGGTTGTTTTCCCTAATAACACACATAAAACAAATTAGTGTATTAATAATTTATAGCCATTATATATTTATACAAATAAATTAATTGATCATGGCTAGATTAATTTTATAAAATAAATATCGGAATTTCAAAACCACAATACCTGACTGTGATTCAAAGCTGGAAGGATAATTCTCAGAATTTTCATGAGTGGAATGTGCTTCAAAACAAGTTGCTTGATTTCCAGAATTTCTTTTTAATGGTGGACCAGATCCTGTAATTTAATCAATATAGAGTTACCACAATTTATAATGTACAAACATAATTAATCAATATACTATAAGCACAATTATAACATACTACTATTACCACAATTTATAATAAATAAACAAATACTTTATAAACATATTACTGTCATGAATTGTCTATGACTCAAAACATGATGATCCCTGTCCAAAACTTCTCTTTGCAGGTGGTTTAGATACTGTCAAATAATGAATAATATATGTAAACACAATGTATTATTGTTTTAAATAAACCGTTATTCAACATACTACCTTTAGCCTGGGTAACAACATTAGAAACAGGTATGGCAGATCTTCCACCAGGTGTATCACTTTCACACATGGAGTTTTCCATTACAGTAGAGGATGATTGATTTACCAAACTTCTCTCTGGTGATAATTTAGAAGTTATAAATTAAGCAACACATTGTAAACACCATGTATAATGTATCTAAATAAAAAATTAATAAAGATACTACCTGCTGGGTGTGTAACAACATTAGAAACATGGTGCCCAGATCTTCTACCTGGTGTATCACTTTCATACATAGCTTTCTGGATATTTGTAGCTACACTTTTTCCATGCTTAGCTGTTACACAATCATAAACGTATGCGTCTAAATTATTAAATGTAATGAACAATGCATGTAAACCTAACTAACAACACAATACCTAGTAAAGGGGTTTTAGAGTTTTTCTTCTGCTGTAGCGTACTTTTTTGTGGTTCATCACCTGTAACCAATCAAAAACCCATGATGCAATAAAACATGAGAGGAATTTTACACCCACATCAATAAGATTATAACAACCCAATAAATAAATTATTTGTTAAAAAAATACCTTCTAAAGGGGCATCAAAGTTTTTCTTCTCGGATGCTCTTGTAAGCCTTGCAGAGTGTCTATGTGCATGCATAATGTAATATATTTTTCTGAATATAGCTCTGCGATTTTTTATGTGAGAAGGATGATTATATTGTGGTTTACATAGAGTGTCAAATTAGGTTAACCATGAAGAAACGTATCATGCTCTCCAAATAAACAATTATCTTTAATTTGGGAACAAAAGATTTATACAGAATACATTCTAAACTTATCCTCTAAATTATATTTTCTATAAATTAAGCATATCTTTTTAAAAATACGGTATTAACATTCTCTTGAACATTATATTTATAATTTTTGATGATATATCCCAAAAAAATCAATTGGTCTAGTGGTAAGCATTCTAACTACTCTACTAACAATTCCTAGGTCCTAGGTTCAAATCCTGATAATTTTTGGTAAATTATGTTACAATTAAAGTTATGTAAATTATTTATCTAAATTTGAGATTTTCTTTTATAAAAATTTGAGATGCTTGAAATTTTTAAAATTTTGAAAATTTCAAACTTTTAGAATTTGAAATCTATATTATATATATAAAAAAAAAAAAACCAAAAAAAAAAAAACCAAAAGTGAGAAGTGAAAAGTTTGAAACTAAAAAAGGAAATGTTGAAAACATATGTTTCAAAAGGAAGCTATTAATACACATTGAAAACCGGGTTGACCCAAGACGCTTCAAACGCGACGGGTTGACTCGGTTAATTTGACCTATTTACTCGACCCCACCCGTCGGGATGACGTGGTTTAAATTGAACCATTTTTTGACCGGAACGGTTCAGCCGGTTGAACCACCCGGGTCGAACCGGGTTTCAAAACATTATATTTAATCCTCAAATCCTCAAACTTTTATTATTTTTCATTTATAACCCATAAACCTTTTTTATCACTAAAACTATCTGCCGCTATAAAATCCCGTTGCTATGCACGGGTACTCGTCTAGTATATATACATACATATATATATATATATATATATATATATATATATATATATATATATATATATATATATATATATATATATATATATATATATATATATAAAACAGGAGGCGTTTGACCAAATTAAAGCCACATCGTCACAATTAATGATGACTCATAATACCACATAAGCACCTTTAATTCCATGTCATCGGTTTTGTCCATGTTGGCATTTTTAATTAGTAATTTTCGTGTGTTTTATAAAAAACGAGAATTGGGATTCGAACACATAACCTTCCAGATGTTATGTGGTATCTTAACCACTGAACCACAATTTTTTTTGTTAACATTCTGTAAGCCGAAAGTTATATAGGAAATACGCATTGGATATTTTTTAAAACACACGTAAATTAGCATGATAAGCCAGCGTGATCAATAAGGATTCTAGAACAAGTAATTATCCTAATTTAGATTTCTAGTAAGTATAGAAAATATTTATTGTTATCTAAACACAGATTCATCTCAATTCTTGATTGTGTTGCCCTAATTTTACACTATATATAGCGTATTATATCGAGGCATAATTTGTTCACAAAAAATCATTGATATAGACGATCATATAGCAAGATGCAGCCACAAAGACAGTCTCTAAGGCTTTCAAGATCTAACCCTAATAAGACATCAGAAAGTTGCACAACAGGTTAATTACTCATTAACAATTTTAGCATAGATACATTCGAATTTTTTTGCTAACTGATTTATATATATATGTTGATGATTTTATAGGAACAAGGAAACAGAAAAGCTAAAACATTGTAATGGAATCATCAGGTTGGGTTTTAATTAGCATTCAAACATATATATTTTTTCATAAATTATTATATAATTCATTTATGCACAACAGGTTAATTAATCATTAACAATTTTAGCATAGATACATTTGAATTTTTTTGCTAATTAATTTATATATATATGTTGATGATTTTATAGGAACGAAGAATCAGAAAAGCCAAAACATTGTAATGGAATCATCAGGTTTGTCTTTAATTAGCATTCAAACATATATATTTTTTCATAAATTATTATATAATTCATGTATAGTTATGAATATGATACATATGTATTTGATAGCAGCCTATTATGAGTTGAATATTATACTTTTTAATTAATATATACTATAATATGCTTCGTGTTGTGGTTTCAATTTATGTTTAAACGAATATGCAACAACTACTAATCAGGAGAAAAACAACATTGAATTCCGAGCAACAAGTGAGCATGGAAACAACGATAGTTTAACGGAGTCAATAGGTACTTTGTTTATTGGCAATTAAGTATATATTTAATTTAAGATGAATATAAATTTTTTATGCATGTTTGTCAATTTTTAGTAGCAAATCAACATGCAAAAGAAAATGGTGGTTTAGATCATCCAGGTATTTTTTAAATTATCGTTTAATTATACATTGTTTTGAACATTATATTCAATATTATATGTATGGTTGTGACTACACAGCATCAAATCAAGTGTTGAATGAAAGCACTAGGATAGAAGCATCCATGATTGGAAGTGACACACCTGGAATAAGTTGTAAGACCCATAATCTGAATTTAGGAGGTTTACAAAAAGGTTTTATGATTATATATTAATATAGTATATATTTTTTTTATTTGTTCTTTTTTAACAGGTATGAGATAACAGAATGTTTTGATTAATTTGTAATATTAATAGCAGGTATAGGTAAAAACAGTATGATAGATGCATCAACGATTGCAAGTGACACATCTAGAAGAAGTTGTAATACCCATAATCTGAATTTAGGAGGTTTAGCAAAAGGTATTATGATTATAGATTAATATAGTTTTAACGTATTTACGAATTGAGAATATAAAATTGTAATATTAATATGATGCGTAAATGACAGGAGTCAAGATATCCAGAAAATCGAATTATGATAAGAGTGTTGTTAAACATGTTTCCATTTAAGAAAAACCAACAACAAGTAGTTTGTCAAATCAGCATGGGAAGGAAAGTTTTGAAGGTATTTTATTTGGTGTTTTTTTATCATTTATATTTTTACATATAATGGGATAAAAAAACATGAAATAATACAATTTATTGATGTATTTGATGATACAGATTTATCCATGTTTGAAAGTGATACTCCTTTGAGGAACTCTAAAACCCATCTTTTGAATTTAGGAGGTCTACAAAAAGGTACCATGGTTATAGATTAGTATACTTTACATTAGAAACATTTTTCAAACTTTGTTATTTTTTGTTAGGAAAAACTGTGTCTATGGATACATCAGAAAGGATGTCCTACAATAGAAACCGACAAAAAGAATTGAAGGTGCCAGCTGCAAGAGGTATCGTGATTATAAATTATTAATTTTTTAATTAGTTGCATAATATAAGAGAATAAAAAGAATATTTTGAGTAATCAACAAGAACCAATGTACAATTGATAGAATTTATACAACAATAATATGTTGATTAATTAACATATTATTCTTTCCTAAATGCATTATACAGCAATAATATGTTGATTAATTAACAGGAGTCACCTCACATTCAAAGGAAAGTTTTGGGTATCAGACATCCTCTTTTGAATCCCATGAATCATGTGAAAACTCTGAACTTAACTTCGATGAAGGGTTTTCAGGCGTTAAAACACATCATCAGAAAAGGTTTAAGCAACATTCTTCCATTTAAAAAAACCAAGCATCAGGTATTTTGATGGTGAATAAAATATGTTACATTGATTTTTATATTTATTAGAACACATGATTAAACTAATTGATTTACAAGAGGTAATGAACAACAAAGAAGAACCAATAAACCTTATACTTCCAATTTTGGGAATATGTCATTAGGTTTGTATTAATAAAGGATTGAATGTACATTGTAATTATGTATTACGTATTATAATTTATAATAAAACTTTAACACATGTTATTTATTACATATTTTTTTGTAGTTCCTTTGCCACATGTGCGTAACAAAACTGGAAAGAATAGTACCACATCACAAAGTTTTTCATCAGGTTTTGATCAATTACATCCTCTATATTACATTATTAGTTTAGTTGTCTATATAAATAGTTTTTGTTTTTTTATTAAAAAAAACAGCACCTAGGATCAAGGAACGAACAATAACTGCCATCAAACATATCAGTCCAATGGCTGATAGCATGGCAATAAAAGGAAGATGTATCTCTCTCTGGCATTCCCACAAACTGAATGAAGAAGATCCATACAGCTTGGATTATGTGTTCCAAGATGCTTAAATTTTTTGCAGATGTTATAGGGACAGTTGTTGGTATTGGAAACATTGTATCTGTAAACAGCGCCGGTGGTCCAAAAATTCGTAGGACTGTTGTTATTGAAGATGCTGAGTGAGTGGAAAAAGTTATTTTCTTTTGAATAGGAAAAAAACTAAAAAACAAGACATTCCTCTAACAATATTTTTAAATGTAATATAGATCTTACAGACTTGATTGTAATTTCTGGGACAATTGGGCGCACATGTGGAATGAATATGATGAGAAACTTGAAGAAGTGGGCATTTAGACATCCTTTTGATGTTTGGGAAAGTAAAATATTGGGATAGTAAGTTTAAAAATATATTTCATTACAAATTGAATATATGAAATTACATTATATGTATTTGATGCAATCGTTAATGTTATTTTTTTACAAACTATAGACAAGCCTGCAATACATAATGCTCTATTCGGTTCAAAGATCTATATTAATAGAAGTATTCCTCAGTTGCTTTCTTTCCGAGAGCGGTAATATTTTAAATTCCTAGATATATATATATATTTTAAAAATACATGTGATTTCATGTAAAACAAACCCTGACCACAATATTCACATGGTTCAGCTATGAAGCACAAGAAGGTTATAATGCAAGTGAATTCCGTATTCAAGCTTACACTCAGGACATGCGGGTTGTTACACCTGCCGAGTTTATGCAAGGTTGTTTAAAGAAAATGGTTAGTATGATTCGTAGCATTGAGCCGGTAAGAAAACAATAATTTATGATTTTTTAATTTTTGTTTTATTTAAAAAATTGAATAATATGATGGTTTTCTGAATTTTGAAACAAAACTGCAGAAAATATATTGTGTTGTTTATGCAACAGTGCATAGCATACAATTTGAAAGTGGATGGGCTTATACAGCTTGTGATGAAGCGAAAAGTGTACCGCTTTTAAGGGGTCATTTAAGCCCTAAATCGTATTTATTTGATCAAATATTGCCCTAAATCGTTCCTTTTGTCATTTTAGGTACTTTGGAGAAGAAATCTGGAAAAGGAAGCATTTTGGACGTTTTTGGAGCATAAAAGTGAAGAAAACAGCAAAGTCTCAAAATTGTGCTGGAAAGTACCTTTGACGGCGTCAGGATTTGTTCTTGACGGCGTCATGGCTTGGAAAAAGTGGTGGATATGAAAATTACTCATGATAAGCCAGAGAAATTTGCATGGGAATTCTGACGGCGTCACCCTTTGGAGTGATCAAGGTCGTCACGACTTAATTTAAAGAGGGACGGCGTCACGCCTAATTATGACGGCGTCAAGCCTTGATAAGCCAGAACGGATTTTGGAGAGCTAAAGAGGGACGGCGTCAAGAAGGCCATCCGGGAACCCTAAAAGCGGCGAGGTGACGGCGTCACACTCCATAACGTGACGCCGTCAGATCTGAAAGTCTATATATAGTTTTGCAATTTTTTGTCATTAGTGTGGAACTTGTGGGGAACTTTGTGTGTGAAAAACCCTAAGACGAT
The DNA here is from genome assembly GCA_021014915.2 of Artemisia tridentata subsp. tridentata. Lineage (NCBI taxonomy): Eukaryota > Viridiplantae > Streptophyta > Magnoliopsida > Asterales > Asteraceae > Artemisia > Artemisia tridentata. The sequence continues at coordinate 191,059,329 of CP139506.1, read as the reverse complement.
TTTAGCATCTTTTTCAAGGCTTTTTGCCTTGAGATCTTCCATGTTACATTGAAGATAAGTTATCAATTAATCATTCAATATGTCTATGTGTTGTTTGATTCTATCTTGTTCTTGTCTTTTGTTTAACATGTTAGGCTAGATTTATCTTGTGTTTGCTTAGATCTAATGAAACCTAGCTATTGATTATTGGTTATTAGTGTGTTATTAGTTGTATTGGATGATTGTTCATCTATGTTAGGCTTAAGAAAACTGGCTAACTTCCTATTCGGTAACTTGCTTGAACGTCTTAAGAAACATGAACCAATGCGTACTAAAGGTTTTTATGGTTGTATTTAATGCATGAGCGAATTCTAGTGATCCCATGTTAGGAGCTTCCTAGCCGGCTCGACATAGGAGTGAAGTAGGAGTTCATAGAGTTGGGGAAGTACGTACGCCACCCCACGATTGGTATTAAGGAATACACCCGTCATCCACGCGATTAATACACACTAATCAACCGGTAAAAGATAGTTAGGGAGTAAGGAAATCTAAGTAAACACATTTCTCACCACATAAGTTTTACCACCTTTTCAGTTTCAGTTATTTTATTTTATTTGCATTCGTAGTTATTTGGGTTAGTTGACTAGCAACTAATTCCGCCCACTCTTTCAAACCCGAGATTTTACTTGCTTTCATAAAATTATAAAAACATAAAAAGAATCTTCTCTCACCCTTAGACCTATTAGAGTAGTTTTTCATACCTAACGAACACTATTCCCTGTGGAGAACGATCAATCCCCCGTACTTACCACTACACTATACTACATCGGTCAGGTACACTGCCTGGTGGGGTTGTAAGCCTCTTGAGATCCCTCGAGAGGTAAAACCTGTTGTAAGGTTGCAAAACCACGCATCAGCTTGCAAGGCATGCAATAGTAGAGTTACTGCAATTTCGTCAAACGGAAACCTAACTTCAAGAAGAAGAAAAAAACAAATGTGGTACGGTAAGAAATATGGAGAGACATATGCGGTTGCCTCTAGTTATGGAATACAATCTTCTAAGTTTATTATTTGCTTACTCGAAGATCTAACTTGAAGGATCTCTTCTTACTCGAAGACCTTCAAGTCTAACTCGGAGGACACCTTCTTACTCGAAGGAACAATACGCCTAAATCCTCAAATTTTCTACCAAATCTAATCTAAAAAAACCTAATCTATCCCTTGGCGATTGATACCACTTGATAGGTCACAAATCTATCACACATGGTTACTAGATCTAGAGAGAGAAACTTAGAGAGAGAAAGAATGGAAGGAACATCTTATGAATAATAAACTTTGATTATCAAATGAACCAACTCCCTCTCCCTTCAAGGGATGGGGTATTTATAGTTGTTTACATAGAAAGGGGCATTGCCCTAGTAAATGAAATAAATAAAAGGCCACGGCACAAGGGCCTTCTACATAGCCCGAACCTTAATAACTAACATAAAGGCCTAAATAATAAGCAACCTATTACAAAATCTATGACCGATACTTGATAACAATAATTGTGTTCCCAACAATCCTCCCAAAGTATTGGTCATCGAGGTTGCTTGACGTCATCTTTGCTTCATTGGCTTCGACGTCTTTTGTATCTTTGTTCTTTGTTCTTGTTTTATGTGATATGGTAAGGTAGTTATCTACCTTCCACCAACGTTCTTTAAACACGATGTCTGTACGTCTTTTCCACCATGCTCATGCTTCTTTTGTCTTTTGATCTTCATACTTTAAGTAGTTCTCACTTCTTTAGCTTCAATCTTTAACTTTTGAACTTTTGTTATTCCTTGACTTTTGACTTTCTTTGATTTCTTTGAACTTTTGTTATGCCTTAGTCTTTGTGAGAACTTTTCTTCATGATGTTTGCATGAGCATGATGGAAATGGTGGTGGTGGAACTCCTGGTCTCCATGATTACCTGCAAGTAAACAGTTAGCAACAAATCATCCGACACTTACAGGTTCGGACTTCGAGATCGTCAACAGCATAGTGTGAAGACTTTCTCTAATCCTTGCCAAGGCCGTTCCTGAACCGGATGCCCCCGAGAGAGCTAACTCAGATACACCAAAGTGTATCAACGATTCAGGTGAGCCGCTGAAGTATACCGAAGTATCACTCCAGGACTGTAGACCGTTTGGAACCACCTCGAACACTAAGCGTAATCCACAAGGGATTACCGAAGTGACCTGCTATCAATGCTGTTTGATGTTGACCCTGGCAGGAATTTCCACTCAATCACTGAGAATCACAATTGTGAGTTCCCTCATGAATGTTCTTGGCAGATTACTAAGATCTGTGTAGGACTCTTGTAATTTACAACTGGTGTCCATAATGTTGAACAACCAGTGTAGAAATGTTAAGTGTTCCTAAGAGATCTTTTGATGTATCTCGCGGCTCTAGACTCGATTAAGTGCTTATTGGTTTTTAGTCTTCGGAGGCATGGAGCAGAGTGCCTCCTTTTCAATATCAACTCATCTCGGAATGAGAGGTCGATAGATAATGAAGGGTTCTTCGTTAGAAATGAAACAAGTGTCTTTTGAGAGACACCTGAACGGCTAGAAGGTTTAGTGTAGTGCGTCACTGGGTCCATGACGGCTTAGTCTTCAATACCGGTGTCACTTGTAGTGACATCCAGTAGCATATGAATTGAACCCGGTTTCTGCCCTAAGGTTGAACATATGGAGGGCTATTTTTTTTCTTTACTTTTCTTTTTAATTCTTCAACCCCTTCTTTCTCCTTTCATTTCTTTACTCCTTTTTTTTCATCATACCTAAGGACTTTCTAGTTCTAAACTATTGGTATTGTCCATGGGTAGATCCCTCCGGCTCTGGCGGATCATAGGATGGTTTCCTAACCTTAGTCACCTTATATCTCCATGACTATCCTATAGTTGCCATAAACCAGTTATTTGAAAATCTCTCAAAGTGTTTGTGATTGTAAAACATGTTTTGTTAACACTTTGAGAGTTTTGCATTTTCAGAAATGCTCCCCCTTCACATGTGCTCATAAGAGTTTAAGGTAAATTTGCACATGTTGGATGGAGTTAGCACTTTTAGAATTGATTGATTTTTAGTGAATATGACCGATGCGAGACACGTTTACATCACTAGTTAAACTAGCTTGAAATTATTATCCGTCCAGGTCATATTCAAAGAAGAATCTCTCGAAATCGGTACACTCTACTTAGACAAGTCCTTTGCGAGACATGCTTACATCACTGGATAAACCAACTTGAAGTTATTACCCATCCAGGACATGTCTTTTCGATTAATGACATTTGATATTCGTCAATTCGAGGGTACAATCTGAGTCGAGCTCATGCAAGATATCATCTTTTCAATTACCATATTTTAATTACATACTTATTCTCCCCCTAAAAAATAGCATATTCATGTTCTTTTTGGAAAACTTTTGATTAAAATATGCTTTTTGAGATTTACGGGAAGAATTTCAACAAGAACTTTTGTTTGGAACAATGATTTTGTTTCAAGTACTCCCCCTTAACAAGGGAATACTTGTTCTTTTGAGCAGAATTTTGAAAAACTTACAAAAAATTCTGGTTAATTCTGCTCAAAAGTAAGAAGCTTTCGCTCCTTATGTTAGGATTGAGGCACTGAAGCGTGCCTCAGGGTCCTTTCTTTACAAGTATGGGTGGTGCACTGTTATCTGTGCACAAGCCATAATCATATATAAAACAATTATGAATGATGACAATTATTAGACAATGATACCAGTGTTTACTCCGGACAGCAGAATGTAAGAATGTTCTGATCTCTAGCTCGTCCACCCACATAACTCTCCAGCCTTCTTATCTAAACCCGATGCTTTAGCCTGTGGTCAATCTGTGCCAAGAACTTGACCGCTTGCTTCTCATCGCTTCTTTTCCAAGTCATGTGCCTCAGCCAACCCTGCTTCCTTCCTTGTGTATGATTCTCCAGAATTGTGATCAAGTTCAGCCCTAACTTGTACCAAAGTTTCATCGCTAAACTTATGAATGTCTTGATAGCCCATGAACTTAGGTCTGCCAGATCTTACGAACACTACTCCAAATGGTTGTTGCTGATGGAATATGGCTTCATCTCTGCTATGGCCGGAGGTCGAAGATCAGGTTTGATTAGATTCAACTATTTTTGATAACTTTCAACTCCCAGATGAACATCTTCGACTCTTGTCTTGATCATGATACTTCAGATGTAGAGAAGTATAGAGTTGATGATGTCATATTGAAGGCTACCTGTAAGATGCTCAAGTTTTCCTTGAATCTTGAGCAGGTAAATATGTTTAATGACGTTCAGATTCAAATTCGGATAATCGGCTTCGTTGAATGTGTACTCTTTGTCGTCTTGCCTTCTTACCGTGATCTTGGTCAGAAAATTATAGCCATAATTCGACTCTGTCTCAGCACCTTTAATGGAGAGAATCTTACTTTTGTGGTATACCTTATGTTTTGAGGTAAAAGTAAGTTTCCATTTGTAGAACCATTTTCTCATGTCAGGCCAGTGGAAGATTCCCTGTTGAAAACTTATTATACCAAGATCTATAAGTTTTCTGATCGTTTATGGGCTCAAGGTTGTTTAGACCTTGATCTAGGGTGAACTATGATAAGCATGATGATAATATTGGCGGAATATTCAAATGAAAGAATCAATACTATCACAACAAGGTTTTTCCACTTTCTTCGTTTGTTATTAAAACTAGCCCCAATGCTATGTGATCAAGTATAGCACGATTACAATCTAATCAGGGATCAAAGATCCTTGAGGCTAAACAAACCTAACAACATCAGACCCCATGTCTGATGTTCATCAGACCCCTCGTCTGATGTTCCCACACACACTCACTGTTTGTGGTGCTTTACATTTTAACACACTTGGTGTTGTTGTAATTTGTAAATACGAAGCACCTTGGTGTTGATTGATCAAGCACAATCAAAGACACACTTTTTATCTAAGGGTAAGATCTCCTTTTATAGCACCAAGGAGATCTTTTACAATATGATAAGTCTTGTCTACTACTTGCTTTGTGTATGTCAGTCATTAAGATACAACATGTATCTTTGTTTACAACTTGTTGACTGATAACATATCTAGATATTATCTACCGTATATAATTGACTCATATACAAAATATCTTTTTCAAACATATCCATCCAGCAGTAGTATGACTCACTGATCAGCAGCAGCTTCTTTGTACTAGCAGTAGAATGCTCTGCACCAGCAGTAGGATAAAATACACTAGCAGTAGAATGTTTTATGCCTAGCAGTAGAATCTACTTGGTGTATTTTGCTTATCATTTCAGTATTCTTCATGTTTCATTCTTCTTGTTTTGTGATCATCAAATCTATGAAAATATAAAACCCAACAATCTTCCCCTATTTGATGATTACAAAACAAACACATTCTTGTACGAATTTCCCTAGACGAAGTAGAGAAATTGAGATAACTAAATCTCACCATGAATGAAACCATACTGTCTTCCCCTTAATCTATGCTATCCACCACATCTCTTCCCCTTTTTGTTATCAACAAATAGAGAATGTATACAAATATGATCTTTACAACTACGAACTAATAATACACATCTAATTCATCCTTCCAATGTCTCAAATTACCCTCCATTAAGTTTTCCGCACTAAAAATGAACTTGAGACAGTAAAAATCTAAACCATCAGTAGTAATACTAATCAACAGAAGTAAGCATCAAAAGCTTCCCTTGTGGTGATGCACAAACATAATAAATGGTTAAACATCTGAACATTTAAGCTTCCCCTGAAACCCATATATTAACCATTTGAATCTCCAATTCTGTAGGCTTTTATGACTGATGAAGAAAAACCAATCATTACTAACTTGATGATGAAACAGAATAAACCAACCTTGTGTTTTTATGTCTTGTACTAAAACTGACTTTGAACTTATACTAACACCATATAAGTAGATCATAATCTCTTGACAAAATCCTCATCTTCAATGAGACACTGAGCACTACAAAGTAACTCCTTTAAGTGATAGTTAACTAGGTCTTCGTCCATCCACCCCTTGACCTATGAAAACTAGATTTAACAAGTCTCTGTCATAAATATGGAAGCAAAAATAAGTTATCTTTAAAGTGCAGTAATCACCTTAAGATATAACAAGAACACAACCTTGAAAAATTCTACTTCATCTTCAAATAAGCAGCAACTAACCTTCTTCGCCAATGAAAAATAGAAACAAGCCTTTAATCTTTTAAGAACATAACCAAACTCTCTTCCCTCTGAGTGAGTGTTCTTCCCCTTGTGTGTGTGTAATCTTGAAAGAAAACCAAAAATTCGACTATACCTCAACTGTTTTTGCAGCAGTTTTCAATGATGCATATCTTTCCATCTAAAGCTTAGATTGAAGATCCCTCAAGTGAAAATATTCCTTGATATGCCAAGAACCTTCAACAAAAATTTTAGCCCAATCCAACGGATAACGAATGAGCTATAGCCTTTGTAAAACAGCTATGCAGAAAGTTGTGAAAAATTAAGCAAAAACGAATTTTCCTTCTTTCTCTATAAAACCTTGAATAATCCTACATCCAGAGCCCACCCCTCTCTGATACCACTTGTTGAAAACTTATTATACCAAGATCTATTAGTTTTCTGATCGTTTATGGGCTCAAGGTTGTTTAGACCTTGATCTAGGGTGAACTATGATAAGCATGATGATAATATTGGCGGAATATTCAAATGAAAGAATCAATACTATCACATCAAGGTTTTTACACTTTCTCCGTTTGTTATTAAAACTAGCCCCAATGCTATGTGATCAAGTATAGCACGATTACAATCTAATCAGGGATCAAAGATCCTTGAGGCTAAACAAACCTAACAACATCAGATGTTGGGAATTATCACAAGAGAAAACTTAATATGAAGAACAGACTTAAGTCTGCCGGGTTACTTAGTTAAGTCTGTTAGTTGTATTTATGTCATAGTTAAGTCTGCCAGTTCAAGGTTAAGTCTGGTAAGACATAGTTACTTAGTTAAGTCTGGTCGACAGAATAGTTAAGTCTGGTCGACAGAATAGTTAAGTCTGTTTATGATTTATAGTAAAGTTTGTTAGCTATAAGTTAGGAAAGGATACGTGGTTATCTTTATAGAAGATATGGTTAGATACATTTATCCTTCTACACGTTTTGTATCTAGGGTTTCCTTGGTGTATAAAAGGAACCCTATGGGTCATTAGTTTAAGGTACGTGTAAGGGTGTACGACATTGTGAAAAGATTAATAGTAATATACGAAGTTAGTTATCAATTGTGTTCTTCATTGTTATTGTTAAGATTCCGCATTAACAATCAACAAATAGTTAAGAGTTTCTCACTTAGATCAATTTGGATTTATCCAACTTGTCTATTAAGTAACAAGGCTACTTAGATCCATAATTCATGTGGACCTACAAGTGGTATCAGAGCCTGTAAAGAGAATCTGAGTTAGAAGAAACACAAAAACCACAAACCCAAATTCACTCCTATAAACCCTGCACAATGTCTAAGTTTGAGAAGCCTGAGAAGCCTGATGATTTCTCAAACCATCCCAGTGATGATGAGAAATCAACCCATGACGATGAGAAATCTAAAGCTAGCACATCTAAACCACAACAAACTATCCTTGCAACAACAACCATATCCAACATAAAACTCCCAATCCTGAAGAAGGAACAATATGACATCTGGGCTATGGAGATGGAGCACTATCTAGAGTATATTGATAACGAGGTCTGGAAGGTCATACAGAATGGGAATTCGAAGAAGAGGATTTCAGTTGGTAAAGATGGAGTGGTTAGGGTGCTACCACCAGTATCTGCTGAAGAGATACATGCTGTAGAAAAGGAGAGAAAGGCCAGAACTATGCTGCGGATGGCACTTCCCAAGGAGCACTTGAGAAGGTTTCATGGCATGAATGATGCCAAGGAAATTTGGGAGGCTATCAAGAAAAGATTTAGAGGGAATGCTAACTCCAAGAAGATGCAGAAGGCTGTTCTTAAACAGCAATTTGAAGCATTCAGTGTATCCAGTTCAGAGGGGTTGGAAAAAGGTTATGACAGGTTTCAACAACTTCTATCACAATTGGAGGTTCATGGTGCTGCTGTGTCTGATGAAGATGCAAACCTCAAGTTTCTCAGATCACTACCAACAGAATGGTCAAGTGTGACAATGACCATGAGAATGAAGGAAGAAATTGACACCATGACAATTGATGACCTGTACAACAATCTTCGGGTTTTTGAACAGGACATCCAAGGAAACACAAAAGCATCTTCAAGTTCTACCAATGTTGCCTTTGTTTCTCAAAGCAAGGGCATCACTAACAAGGTTAAGTCTGGCGGTTTTAATTCTGGTGGTTATGAAACTTCTTCAAGCAGCATGAGAGAGAGAGATGCTCCTGCAGGTTTTGCTGATGAAGTAGTTTACTCATTTTTTGCTAAGCAACCAGAAGAGAAGGACTTCATCAGTGAGGATCTGGAACAGATCAATGATATTGAAGTTGAAGAGATGGATATCAAATGGCAAATTGCCATGATTGCTCTCAGGGTTAAGAAGTTTTACAAGCAGACTTGGAGGAACATTAGGTTTGATGGGAAGACACCAGTGGGGTACAATAAGAGGACTGTTGAGTGCTACAGGTGTCACAAACATGGTCACTTTGCTAGGGATTGCAAGGCAAAGATGACTACTGATGGGAACAGGAAGAAGGATTCTGACTCTCAAGATGATGACAAGCTGGAGAAGAATCAGATGAGCATGTTGACACTGGAAGCTGGAGCTGTGAATTGGGATGAACACACACAGGAGGAAGAAGTGCCAAATCATGCACTTATGGCTATTGGTTCTAGTAATGAGGTATCTTTGTGCTCCAAAATATGCTTTGATTCATACAATCATCTTAAAGCTTTGTGTGATGAACAATTAAAACAAATAGGTGATCAGGAAGTAAAAATTCTTGCTTATACTAAGGCTGTTAAAACTTTAGAAGCACAAATAGTCACCTATAAAAAACAACAAGCTTCCTTAAATGAAAAACTCACCTTTCAGGCTAATGACATTTATGAAAAGGATGAAAAACTTAAAAGGTATAGGAGAATAGGCATGAAAGCTGTAAAAGATAGGGATGCATTACAGAAAAGAGTAGACTCATGGAATCATTCTGCTAAATGTTTGGATAAGTTAATAGAGTCTAGTATGAGTTCTACTTGTAAGATTGGGTTAGGTTATGGGATACAATCAGATAAGGAGATTTTAAGCTATGAGGAAGAGATGGAGAGAACTGTGTTCACTTCTAGAGATGATGATTTTATTGGTAAACCTACATACAATAGATTCATAAAAATAATGATTTTAAAGGGGTTCCACCTCCATTAAGTGGAGATTACACTCCTTTACAAAAGGAAGACCTAGATGACTCTTTGTTTGAGTATGGTAAAAAGGGACCAATAATGCCTGAAACAAGAGTCTCAGATGACAAATCAAGTGAATATTCTACCTGTCAATCTAATGACAGTGTAGGATCCACTGGAAATATCTCTGAGAGCTCTGATTCAGAACCAGAATGTGAAAAAAAAGAGATGTCTGAGTCTAAGTCAGTTAAGAATAGTAAACCAGTTGTGACTACACCCAAATCTGATACAGATAAACCTAGTTGTGATACTCACATAAAATCTCCTAGGAAGTCTATCAAAAGTCAAGAGTCACCAAAATTTGATAGGAAGAGAAGAGAGTACAGGAAAAACTACACCTTTGGTCCGAAGAGGTGTTTTGTCTGTGGTAGCCTAAGTCATCTAATTAAAGACTGTGATTTTCATGAGAAAATGATGTTGAGAGAGGCTGAACTTAGGAAGCAGAAAAGTGTTAAAATTGGTCATGTGAATACAAAACCAATTTGGAATAATGCAAACATGATTAATCATGCTAATAAATTTGTTACTAGACCAGCACAAATAAATACTGGTAGACCTCAGGTTAATTCTGTTAGGTCACATGTTAATTCTGGTAGAACAAATTTTAATTCTGTCAGGCCAAATGTTAATTTTGTGAAGCCAAATGTTAATTCTGGGTGGTTTAATCAATTTAGACCCAGACAACTAGTAATTAGACCACAGGTGAACTCATATAATTAAAGAAATACTTTTTATAAACCTCATTCACCTGTGAGGAGACCCATTGCTAAGACTACAACACAACTTTCAAACAATAATGCTGTAAAGGGAAATGAGGGGTCTGCTGTTAAGGCCTCAGCATGTTGGTCTTGGGATCCTTTTAAGAATACACTTACCGACCAATCCAAGAACAACAGTGGATCAAGCTCATACAAGACTTATAATTATGTTGATCCACAAGGCAGACCCAAGCCTGCAGAGGCCTGGGTCCTTGAGAAAAACTAATATCTTTTCTTTATGTGCAGGATCATCCACTCCAGAACATGGGAGACAGAGGAATATTTTTCAATGGGTGTTCTGGGCACATGTCTGGTAACAAGGATCACCTGAAGGATTTTCAAGAATTCAAAGGAGGTTCTGTTACCTTTGGAGGTAGCAAGGGGCAAATTACTAGTAAAGGAAGGATTGTTGTAGGCAATTTAGAGTTTGACAATGTATCTTTTGTAAAAGAACTAGGGCAGTTTAACCTTTTCTCAGTATCACAAATTTGTGATAAGCAGCATAAGGTGCTTTTCACTGAATTTGAATGTTTTGTGTTGACTTCTGACTTTAAGATGCTTGATGAAAGTCAGATACTTCTCAAAGTCCCAAGACAACACAACATGTACAGCTTTGATATGAAAGCACCTGAACCTGCAAAAGGTTCTGCTTGTTTGATTGCAAAATGTAACAATTCACATTTCAGGTTAATTTCTATTCCCGAAAATTTTACTATTCATTTTTACTATTCATTTCCGAGTTTTTTTATTTCATATCGAAAATTTTATTTTATATTCTAGTAAGATAAATTATTTCTATGACAAGATAAAAGTTTGACGATTGTCGGGTCATTTTCGCAAAAGTTATTAAGGAATTACACGTTTGGTTTAAACGTCGTTTAAACACCCTGCGCTTAACGAAAACCAACCGCGCCAATTTTCCTCGCTTCAGATAAATGTTTAGAACACTCACAATTAATTATGGAATTTTTAAAAATTAAAAATTCTAAGTTAAAATTTCACCAAATAAGCCTCGTGTCTTACAAAACAGAAATTGCGTTTTAAGCACTTTCACTTATCCGCAACCTTAGCCTTCACCTGTACCATATTTTCTAAGGCATTTAGAAGCTTTTATATTATTGTAAAAGTCAACATAATTTCCCCCTCCATTGACCCTAAAATCATTCTTTGATTTTATAAATCATTTCTTGATTTTCAGGCTTCCGGTTTTAGGTCTAAAAGATGTTTAACACCAACCGATACAAGACTGAGCCCAGTTTAGACGTTATAGGCTATTTTAATTCATTATTATCCTATTAGAAAAGTTACATTTTACTTTTCTCAATTTTGCGCAACTTTCGTACGTTTTACGTATTTCGCGTTTTAGACCCGAGTTTTCAGTTTTAACAGGGTTTGAGCAACCCGATGGAACTTATCACTCATTTTATATTTTATTATGGAGTATATTGATAATTTTAAACATTCTTTCAAGTTTCGTATTTTTACGATACCCGGTTTTACGTTTCGTGACTTAACAACTTACAGTTAGCAATTACGGGGACAAAACTGACTCCGTAAAAGCAAGATAATGCATGAAACTTATCAAGCTTCTCATGAAAGCTTCATGAAGCTTATCAAGGAAGGAACCAATGAAATGTGGTTTAATCCTAGCCCTTGATTTCATAAGATGTTTACATGTGTAAATATGTATTTACGAAACTACCCTAAGTCTTTCCTATAAATACTAGCCTAAAACTTCATTTAAACTTGCACCCTCCAATCTTATAACCTAAAGTCCTAAACCCTAAAGGCACTTCTTATAGATTTTGAAATAAAAATCTTGTGTTCTTGAAAGAAAACTAGGCTTTGATCCTCTTTTCTGCAAGTTTTCAAGTGAAGTCGTTATAATCTTCGAATAGCTTCGGGTTTCCAACAAGACATCGTTATAATCTTCGAATAGCTTCGGATTCCCAACAAGATGTTATTATAATCTTCGAATAGCTTCGGATTTCCAAAAAGACGTCGTTATAATCTTATTTTGGTTTCGGGTTCTCAAGGATTCCAAGGGAGGAATTGTTCTAGTTCTTGTTCTTAAATCCTTGATTTCCTTTCTTAAGTGAAAGCCAAAAGTTGTAAGAAACCTTAACACATTTTTCTTGCTTAATATCATTTTCATGCTTATTATACTTCATTCATGCTATATATGGTCCTTATATTATGTTCATGATTTAAATACTTATGGACTTTGTTAAGTTTATTTATGGTATTTATAAACTCTTAATGTATCATATAATCAAGTAAGCAAAATATATTTTCTATCAAATACTACAACACTAGGGAACTTTGTGTGAGGGGCTTCATTTGGGTAAACGGATCGACGAGTTGTGGATTTATGAGTTAAAGTGTCCTGGCTCCTCGAACGTTTACTACATGACCTCTGAATTACGATGGCCCGAACGGTAGTACGAGATATACAAAATAAAAATGTTTCATAAACCATCTTATTACAACAACCTACCTGACACACTAAGTACTACATCATGAACATTATATGAAACATATATAGGCAAGTCTTCGTATTCTTAGACATTACTCCAAACCTGAGTCGCAACGTTCTATTGTAGGTTGCACTTAAAGAATTCCCGACTTATCCATCGAACTCATTTAAGCACCATAATACCATCCAACTCACGGTGAGTTCATAGCCCCACTTTCTATTACTTAATTGTTTTACAAACCCTTGGGGGAAATACATGCTATTTTAACCGAACACAATGCTTTGAAATTGTATGCTATCTGATTGTTTTATTATCACTAAGTACCATCATTGCCACTCAAAGTCCCCATATCATGAACCATTTAATCACTAGGATAGTGAGCGCGAATATTAGTGAATAGGCCTATTGGGATTGACGAATCCCGTTTGTATTGACTGGGTCCGGTAATCAAACGCACTATATTTGAGTCTTAGGTATGTTGGCAAAGTACCTACCGGGGCAATCAGCTGATCGATATTGGCACACGTTAACGTATTGGTTACATGAGATTAGTGAGTAATAATAACTATTTTGTTTTCCAACCATGAGTGTGAATTTATAACTCACACTACCAACATATTGTGTTCAACTACATAAACAAACTCTATGAATATCACTCAACCTTTGTGTTGACAGTTTTTAGCATGTATTTCAGGTGCATAATGATCAGGGATGGCACGGAGGGGCACGGGCTCAATCAAGAAGGCTATAACATATTTTATCATTAAAAAAGACATCAAATGACTTTATATTGATGTACTTTGTAAACATGGAACCTTATGGGACCTCTTTTGTAAACTCTGATATATTATAATTTGAATGATAAATCCTTTTTAAAACGACTCAGTTAGAGATCGTTTTCTATTATTATGACTGTTGTGCCATCAAGTAACACCCAGTTTGAATTCCGCTGCATCATTGAATTGGGGGTGTTACAGATTGGTACCAGAGCCATGGTTGTAGAGAAACGGGTCTAAGTGAGACCTAAACTATAACCACTTTTACAAGCAAAAACATTTTATAGCCTTCCGTTCTCCGTGCCTTCCATCCTTCAGACGATCATGGACTTCTTAGACATTATACTACACAAACATATTAACATATTGATACATACACACTTGTCATATTTGAGCACTTCCCGTATGCTTTAGATTTATTCTAACATCATAATCCTTATTGTAGACATCATGTCTGTACCACCATCACCCGATCACATTCCCCCTATGCCCGATCACTTGCCATTTCTTCCCGGACTAAATGATCCCTATCTTGAAGCACTTGTTTATTACGACAATGAGGAAGAAGCTTATGAGGATTTAGCCAGTGACGAAGAGGAAGAAATGGAAGAGGATCCGGACGAAGATCCCAAAATGGACATAGATGTGGAAGAAGAGGAGGAACTACTAGTGGTACGACCACTATCACCATTGACATCACCACCTCCTGTCTCTGTATCCTCACCCGAATCAAATCATAATACTCCTACTCAAGGTCCAAGGTCCACATATGAAATCGGCGGATCATCTAAACTCATACCTACATTCTTAAATTCGGACCAGTACGAAGTATATTGCCTGAAACAAGGCCTTGACCTAGCCCTACATAAACTTCACAACATGACACGCCAAATGGATGAATATGAACCTAAGGTTAATGCAGCCAAAATGGAAGCCGTTAATGCACGGCAACGCCTCGATTTGTATATCCTTGATTCAAGCTATGTAAAGGAAGACTTGACTCTTGTTCAAGATATAGTCTTGGATCCTTTAACCGGCTTGGATGACATCAAGGAAAGACTTATGCGAGTAGAAAACGCTCAAGCCCAAGACGCGGCCCAAATTCACACGCTACAACACCACCTAACGGTAGCACAAATCCGACTGGATGTTGCCAACTTTGACCAATACCAACTCAAGAACGAGTTGTATGCCGTGCAACAAATGTTACGTCAAAGGGAAGTCAACGAGATCCGCCCGAATGATAGTGTCGATGCGCAAAACACTTATGGAAACACTAATCAATCCGAGTCCTCCAACTGGCGCTAGACTAGTAATGTAGTTATCTTTTGTACAACTAAACTGAATAGATTCAGTTAGTAAACTCTGTAAAATCCATGTAATAGCTAGCAGTAGTAAAACGTTGTAATTACTAAACTGAAAGTATCAGTTGGTAAATTTTGAAGAAGCTTGTAAAAGGTTTCGATTTTGTAATCAATCAACGTTATATAAATAAAACTCTTGCTTTGTATTATCATGTGTTATAATCTAAACCTCCAACATTATTATTCTATCATTTCCATCAAAAATCATACTTATCCTACCAACTCTATACTTATGTCATACCTTTTATATGATAGCACCATGCCGCCCAAGAAGAGTACACCACCAACAATGACCCAAACCACCATCAACAAACTGGTTAGAGATAGTGTGAAAGCCGCACTCGAAGCTGAATGCGCAGCCGTAGCTACAGCAGCTGCTGAAGCTGCTCTAAATGACACAGCCAACCATAACACTGAAGGACCAAACCCAAATGTGAATTCGGTACCTAGGACCTGCACATTCAAAGACTATTTGAACTGCAGACCCCTAGAATTCCAAGTCGGGGATAGGGTTATGCTAAAAGTATCGCCTTGGAAAGGCTTGATACGATTCGGTAAACGAGGAAAACTAAACCCAAGATACATCGGACCATTCAAAATCCTAGCCAGGGTTGGTCCAGTGGCGTACAGACTTGAGCTTCCATCCGAACTCAGTAGTGTACACCCCACTTTTCATGTATCTAATCTGAAGAAATGCATATCAGACGAATCACTCGTCATTCCACTCGATGAAATCCAACTCAATGATGATCTTCAATTCATCGAGGAACCAGTTGAAATCATGGACTGTTGTTTTATACTTTTATGAATTAAGCTACCACTAATTAACTACTAATTACCTACTAGATTTAGAGAGAGAAAGAGATGGAAGGGAGATGATTACACACACTTAGTAACAATAATTCTAATTTCATCAACCAACAACCCTTTCCCTAAGGAGGGAAGGGGTATTTATAGTTTTACATGGTAGAGGGCATGTAGCCCTAATCCTCTTAACTAATACATCATTAAACATAATAAAATAAATAAAACGACACAGCCCATGGGCCTTCTACACGGGCTGGGCCTAATAACAAACCTAAAGGCCTAAGCAACCTTAATACAATATGATCAATACTTGAATAATACAAAACGTGTTCCCAACAATCTCCCCCTAAGTATTGGTCATCAAGGTTGCTTGACGTCGTCTTAGCTTCTTTTGGCTTTGACGTCTTCAAAATCTTTGTTCTTTGTTCTTGATAGTGATGTGATACGATATGGTAGTGATCTGCCGAGTTCCAACGATCTTTGCTTCCGGTGTCTTCACGTCTTTTCCACCATGCTCATATTTCTTTTGACTTTGGTTCTTCAACTTGTTCTCAGTTCTTTAATCTTTATCTTTGAGAAAGGTTGTAGTGCTTGAACTTTAGACTTTTCTTTAACAATTCTGAACTTTTGATATTTTTGAGTCTTTGTGAGAACTTCTCTTTAGGATATGAGCATGATGGAGTCTTGATGGTGGCTGAACTCCAGGTCTCCAAGCTCCGCAGCAGCAACAGCACGAACCAACCGGTACTTACAGGCTCAGACTTGAGATCATCAACAGCATAGTGTGAAGACTTTCTCAAATCCTAACCCAGACTGTTCTGAACCGGATTCCCCCGAAAGGGATAACACGGACACACCGAAGTGCACCCACGATTCAGTGAGTCGCTGGAGATCACCCCACGACTGTAGACCGTTTGGAGCAAACACTAAGCGTAACCCACAAGGAGTTACCGAAGTGACCTGCTGTCAGAGTTGTTTGATGTTGCTCTGGCAGGATTTCCATTCAATCATTGATAATCACATTTGTGACTTTTCTCATGAATGTTCTCGGCAGATTGCTAAGATCTGCGAAGGACACTTTCTTAATTTTACATCTGCTGCCCATGATGTAGAACAACAGAGTAATACTAAGTGTACCTAAGAGATCTTTTATGAATCTCATGGCTCTAGACTCAATTAGTGCACATTTGGTCGTCGAAGGCGTGGAGCAGAGTGCCTCCTTTTCAATACCAACCATCTCGTAATGAGAGGTCGATAGATGATGAAGGGTTCTCCGTGAGAATGAAACAAGTGTCTTTTGAGAGACACCTGAGTGGCTTAGAAGGTTTAGTGCAGTGCGTCACTGGGTCCATGACGTCTTTAGTCTTCAATACCGGTGATGCTCATCAACCAGTAGATTATGAATTGAACCCGGTGTCTGCCCTAAGGTTGAATAAATGGAGGGCTATTTCTTTTCACCCTTTTCTTTGCTTTTCTTTTTAATTCTTCAACCCCTTCTTTCTCCGTTCATTCATTTTCTCCTTTTTTTTTATCATACCTAGGACTTTCTAGTTCTAAACTATTGGTATTGTCCTTGGGTAGATCCCTCTGGCTCTGGCGGATCATAGGACGGTTTTCCCTAACCTTAGTCACCTTATAACTCCATGACTATCCTAATGATGCCGTAAACCAAACCTTTTGAAAATATCTCAAAGTGTTTATGATTGTAAAACACATTTTGTTAACACTTTGAGAGTTTTGTTATTTTCAGAAGAACTCCCCCTTAACATGTGCTCATATTCGTTAAAGTAAAATTTACACATGTCGGGAAGAGTTGGCACCTTTTTTTTTGTTGAATTGATTGATTTTCAGTGAACCTGATCATCGCGAGACAAGCTTACATCACCAGTTGGACTGGCTTGAAATTATTACCCGTCCAGATCAGATTCAAAGATCATCCCTCGAAATTGGTACATTCTACTCAGACATATCCATTGCGAGACACGTTTACATCACCAGATAAACTGGCTTGAAATTATTACCCGTCTAGGATATGTCCTTTCGACTACTGACTGTTGTTATCGTCAATTCGAGGGTCAATTCTTGAGTCGTATACTCATGGGATATCATCGTTGATTCCACCATATTTTAATCACATTTTCATTCTCCCCCTCAAAAATAGCATAATAATGTTGTTTTTGATAAACTTTTGATTAAAATATGCTCTTTTTGAGGTGTTTGTGGAAGAATGTCAAGAACGTTTGTAGATTTGGAACAAAGATTTTTCAAATACTCCCCATTAACAAGGGAGTACTTGTCCTTATGAGCAGAATGTTTGAAAAACTTTAGAAAACATTCTGGTTTTAATTCTGCTCATAAGTAAGAAGCTTTCGCTCCTTTTTCAGGATTGAGGCACTGACGCGTACCTCAGGGTCCTTTCTTTACAAGAGCGGGTTGTACACTGTTATGTGTGCACAAGCCGTAATAATGATGAAATATAGATGAGATGATGATTAATTGAACAAACAATGAATTAGTACCAGTGTTCATTACTCAGGACGGCGAAACGTGAGAATGTTAGGAATTTTTGCCCGACTCCAACATAACTTTCCAACCGACGCATCTGCACTCGAAACTTAATCTTCTTCTCTATCCTTTTCACGAACTTCCTTGCTTGTCTTTTCTCATTCCCGCCCCACTTCAACTCTTTAACCAACTTCTCGTCCTTTAAGATCTTCTCAAGTTCGGATTTGACTTGTTGAATGGTTGGGTCACTGAACTTGCGAAGATCTTCGAAACCCATAAATCTTGTACCAGCTCTCCTTCTATGATAGTATACTCCAAATGGTTTGTACCCAAAAGTGTATGGCTGCTGATCATGAACATTTTCTGGTACGAAGTCTGGCTTGGTGAGATTTAGCTTGGTTTGATAACTTTCAACTCCTAGATGAATGTCTTCAACCCGTTGTCTAATCACAATGTTGCGAATGAAGATGAGAAGGGAGTTGATGATATCGTACTGAAGCCGTCTAGGGAGGTGTTCAAGTTTTCCCTGAATCTTCAATAGATACATGTCCTCGATATCATTGGGGTTAAGGAGAGGATAGTCAGCTTCGGTGAATACATACTCCTTATCATTGCTTCGTCTTACAATGATCTTTGTTAGAAAGTTGTATCCATACATAAACTCCATTTTAGCACTGACGATAGACATAATCCTATGACTGCTCCATACCTCGTCCCCTGTCCTTCTCTTGGCCATCATATATTTGTAGTATAACCTCCGCAGATTTGGCCAATGATGGATCCCAAACACAGCATCTTCATTATACTTTTGTATCTTTCTGCTCCAAAGATTATTGATTTGTTCTTCAAACCCCTCTAAGGCATACGTGGCAGCCGGGTATTTGGTAAGTGAGGTGGCATATCTCTTCTCAGGGTTTGTGTTACCGTACATGAGGTAATCTAAATCTTTGTTGAAGAAGTGTGCTATGGGTAACTTGAGGTTGTGAGGTGGTCCGACAAGAGGTAAGGGTTGCGTGTAGTTTCGAGGAGGTAACGATTCTATAGATAATTGTTCTTGCGTCCAGTTAATGTTATCGTTTAGGGCTCTGGCTACTTGCTCAACGTTGTACTCGAATTCTAGTTCCGATGTTGAAACAGTTGAAAATTCCGTGAATCCACTTTTACGAACTCTGATGATGTCTTTCAGACCTAGTTGCTGGACTTTCATCACCTTTTTCAATCGTTTGGCGAAGTCTACAACTGATCCTTCCACTGGTTCAACATTTTCATCGTTAGATATAATCGTCAACCATTTGATCAAACCAATCATACTTGGGAGCTGATGAATCGACCCACTCAGGTAATGGAACATCTTTAACAGTAGCAGAAGGAGCAACTACTTCTTGGATTAGAATAGGAGCAATTGGAGTTTCATGGTCAGAGCTTGGATCATCAAAGATTTCAGTTGCTTCAAATGCACCGCCTCCAGTAGGAACAAAAGTTGTTTGGCTGGACTTCTTTGTTGTGCCAGAAGAGGGTGTTGTGGAAGCCCGACCTGATGAAGATGAAGGCTTTCTCCTTTTCTTTCCGTGAGCATCCGGTTCATCATCATGGTGTCGTTTGGTTGGTTTGATGGGCTTGCATGTTTCTGTTTGTACAACAACTGCCTCTTCTTCTTCTCTGATGGATTCCATTAGTGCTTCCCGAAGTTTAGCTTCTTTGGGGTCATCTTCTAACTCTTGTAACATCATTCTTTTGCTCTCTAATCTGGATGGTTTCTGTGGCACTGTTTTGAGGGTGATTGATGTTGTTTTGACCATCTTTGCAACTATCTTCTCCAGGTCCTTCTGAACGTATTGTTTGATAATCTTAGGAATGGACTCTTCAAGATGCTCTTTGACTTCTGTGTTTATTTGAGAACTGACTTCTTCAGTTGTCATTGTTGCTTTGTTTTTAACTTCTTTGATCTGTTGATATATCTCTTTATGCACTTTATCTTCAGTCTCAAATTTCTCGGTCATCTTTTCTTCGAGTACTTGTACTTTTTGTTTCATCTCATTTTCGAGTGCTTGAACCTTTTGTTTCATCTCATTGTAATCTATTGTGGTCTGACCCACAGATGATGGTGGTGTTGGAGGTACGCTTGTTTTGCCTTGTTGTTCCTGTGAATCCTTCTCACTTTCTTCACCATTTCCATCATTGTCATCATCTTCATTACCATCATCTTCTTCATCATTATCATCTTCATCATCATTATCATCTTCATCTTCTTTTCCTTCTTCACTTTCAGAACCAGAAGCTGATTGATCATGTGCATCAGAACCTTCACTACCTTCTTCAGAACTCCTCAGAGTTGTAGATTTAAGGTCCTCTGATACTTCTGATTGTTCCACCATATGTGATGCAGATTCTCCTTTTCCTAGTTTTGCTCGTCTCACTTCTTCCTCAGCCTGTTTCTGTAAGCTTTCTTTTCTAGTCTTCTTTAATGCTCTGCTCTCTTCTTTTTCAGTTGGGGTTTCTCGGATGGGAGAGAATCGAGGAGAATTGAACTTGATCGATTTTCCCCTGCCAGGTTGTAGACTCTTATCTGATGTAGCCAAAGCAGACTTGAATTTCTCAGCACCTTTCCCTTTCTCTTGATCCAATCTTTCTTCTTCTTCATCGTTATCATCATCTGTTTCATCCCTGAGTTGCATCTTTGAAGACGGTTTAGCGACTACTTTCTTTTTCTGAACTACCTCAGATTTCTTTGATCGAGAAGTTTTGGCTCTAGCTGGGATAACTTGAGATTTTCTCTTTGGTGATTTTGTTTCTTTTGGTTTCCCTCCCACCATTTCAGCCTTTACTGCCTCATCATATTTCTAGTAAGCTTCTGTGTTCATAAGTTCTTTACTTAGCAGATTTGGTGGAATTCTTGCCCCTTGAATTGAAGAGTAGCTTAGAACTTTGGTGAAAATACGGTCTCGTGCTTCAGTATGCATTTTCTCAGTTGAAGGACGTTTAAGCTCAGGATGATTTCGCATGGATCGTGAAATTAGAAGTTTTGTGAATCTTGGAAATGGAATGGGGGTTGAATCTTCACTTTGTTGAAATTTGGTGCCAAGGTAAACCATGTCCTTCCAGATAAGTTTGGCGAAGTCAAGGTGTTTGAGGTTGATCACTCCATAGAAGAATTGCAATTGTTCTAATCTCGGATGTTCCAACCCAGTAGCCTTTCCAGTGATGCAGTTGATGATTATCGAGTATAATGTTTGCCATGGTTGTGGGAAAAATTTCCTTTCTATTTTGGAGAGTGAGGACATCTCAATTTTTGACTCATCATACCCAATAGGCTGAAGTGTTCGAATCATCTCATCAAGAGTAGGAGGCTCTTGAAATGTTGTGAATTCCTCTGCATCTTCTCTTGGAAGGTCTAGCACTGATCTAAGTGTTTCAACTTGGAAGTTGATTGTTGTGTTGTTTAGTGTAACTGTCATGTTTTCTTCGTCTTCGCTTATGATCAATGACTCCCAAAACTGATGCATGTAGATTTCAGGTACACTTGCGGTTTTAGTCAATGTTGTCTTTATGAAATGTCTTTCCAGAATTTCCTTGATGATAAGACAAGTTTCATGGCACTTCAACTTCTGAAAATCAATCCGTGAGTTGCAGTAATCAATCTCTCTTTTCTTTCCTTCTGGATTTGTTGGTTGTCTGTTGATGGATGCTGATGACATAGTGCGAGACATGTTTTATCTGTTCAATGCAAACACCAACAACAATACCAGGAGCACAGTGTATATGTGTTAGAAAAAATGACACTGATATGATGACCCTAGGCAGAATCATATAACATTTAGCATATATCCAACATTATACATTACTGAACAAGACATTCTAATCTCAGTTAATGGACCAACTTAGACAAACACCACAATGCTCTATCATGCAATCTTTATGTTAGCAAAGACAAGATCTCAAGACATGTTCATTTTATACACCAAACAAGCTTAGACTCAAAACGCCCAGATGTTATTTTTCAACAAAGGCAAATCACAAGTCTAACTGTGAGCACAATCAGGCATAACAGACAACATGCTTGCAATCAATAATCAAATTCTATTCCGCATTTAATTATCACAGATTTGACAGACTATTGGATTGACAACATGCACTGGTCGATAAGCCCTATGGTTCAACTAGTCTGATCTGGTTCGATTACATGATTCTTTCGATTAGCTAAAGGTTAGATTAAAAAAGAAACTTGATCAGTTTAATTTTATCGTTCGATAAGTATAGTCGTTCGACAGATATGATCGTTCGACTTAATATAGGTCGTTCGATAATATAGGTCGTTCGACTGATAAGATCGTTCGACTCATTTGATCGTTCGACTAATTTTGTCGTTCGACAAGTATAGTCATTCGACAGATATGATCGTTCAACTTAATATAGGTCGTTCGATTATATAGGTCGTTCGACTGATTAGATCGTTCGACTCATTTGATCGTTCGACAAATTTTGTCGTTCGACTAGTTTTATCGTTCGACTAGTTAGGTTCGTTCGACCATAAGGTCGTTCGATTAACTAGACGTTCGATAAAACTTGACGTTCGGAAAAATTTGTCGTTCGATAAATTAGTCGTTCGACTAACCTAGTCGTTCGACTAAACTAATCGTTCGACTAACTCTGTCGTTCGATTAAATTAATCGTTCGACTAATTTAATCGTTCGACAAGATTTAGTCGTTCGACTAGTTTGAGTCGTTCGACTAATATCGATCGTTCGACAAAATTGGATGTTATCTCCTAACTCGGAGATAACATGATCTTCTTTGAGTCCTTAATCTCCTTAACAAACATACAATCGTTAGTCTATAAGTCCATAAATCATTCAGACCAATGTTATCACTCGTTCGACCTCATACGAACCCTAAATCAAGATTAATCTCTCATTTAGTGTATTATCAATCAATGAGATCATTATCACAACTCTTTTTACACAGTTAAGCTCAATTATATTCACTCAATTGAATCATAAATCATAACCACAAGAAACGCCCAAATCCGATTAGAAAAATTTGAAACCCTAATAGTGAGAAGAAGCGAGTACTGCTAAGAATCAATCAATCAATCAGTTATATCTCGATTAAAATGCTTACAAGTTGGAAGAAATTAATAATCTTAGAAACTCTTGTTCGTTCGATAGAAATGGCGAGTTGAGAGAGTATTTAGAGTGAGAGGGAAAGTGTGTGAGTCTGTGTGTGTTTATGTTTTGACTAAATCAGTTTTTTTCCTTTATATATCCAACACAAGTTTCACTTTTTAACAACCTTAGTCCTCTAACTTGTCTTCCTACTAGTTTTAAGTCCAAAGTTAACTCAAAAACTTATAAGTTGACACTTTTAAACCTTTAAGTCCAATCTATTATTCTTTGTCATGAAGATGATAAAAGTGACGAGATAAGATGGTCGATGTGCAAAAATATCTCCCCCTCAAAATATGATCAATGTTTGAAATATCATATTTGAAAGATTGAAATCATATTTTGATGAAAAATTTACTTTTGCACACCTAATTCTTTTTTTTATTTTATTATTTTTTTTTAATAATTATGTACAAGATAGTGTGAGAGCTTGACTTGATTAGTTGTTCTTGAGGAAGTTCGTCAATTCTTGAGGAGTCAAACATCTCATTCCAATTTGGTGAACCAGTTTCACAAAACGATCATGAGGTAAGGCTTTCGTGAAAAGATCCGCCAATTGGTGTTCCGTTCCCATGAAATACAACTCAACGGTACCCTGCTCTACATGCTCCTTGATGAAGTGATATCTGAGAGCGATGTGTTTGGACTTGGAATGTTGTACTGTGTTGCACGAGATAGCGATAGCACTTTTGGAGTCACAGTACATCGGGATTTTGTTGAATATGTAACCATAATCCATCAGTTGTGATCGCATCCAAATGATTTGAGCACAACAGGCAGACATGGCTACATATTCTGATTCCGTGGATGATAGAGACGTACAATCTTGCTTCTTTGACTGCCAGGACACCAGCTTATCACCTAGGAATTGAACACCACCGGATGTGCTCTTTCTTGTATCAATACATCCCGCATGATCCGTATCTGAAAAAGCAGTTAGTGCAAAACCAGAATCCTTTGGATACCAGATCCCTAAATGAATGGTTCCCTTGATGTATCTAAGGATTCTTTTAACAGCAGATAAATGTCTTTCTATTGGGTTAGACTGATAGCGTGAACATAGGTATGTGGCAAATACAACATCCGGTCTGCTAGTGGTGAGATACATAAGAGACCCAATTATACTAGGATAATTTGTAGGATCAGTGGGTTTCCCATGTATGTCAGCATCTAGCTTCGGGGATGAGGAGGACATAGGGGTGTTATAGGTGTCACTAGATGTCATGCCATGCTTTTTTAATATTTCTTGTGCATATTTAGACTGACTCAAGAATATACCACGGGGTGATTGGTGAACTTGTAATCCTAGAAAAAAATTTAGTTCACCGATCATGGACATCTCAAAGTTTTGTTTCATAAGTTTTGCAAAAGCATTTGAGTACTTTTTATGGGTAGACCCAAAAATGATGTCATCCACATAAATTTGTACGATGAGAATGTCCTCCCCGTGTTTTTGTATAAACAAAGTCGGGTCCACAGATCCTTTAATAAAATGATTAGCAATAAGGAATGCTGAAAGTTTATCATACCAGGCCCTCGGGGCTTGTTTAAGGCCGTAGAGGGCTTTCTTAAGCCTGTATACGTGATGAGGATGTTCTGGATCGACGAAGCCCTCTGGTTGTGAAACATACACCTCTTCACGAAGTTGTCCGTTCAGGAATGCTGTCTTCACGTCCATTTGGTAAACTGTGATGTTCTTATGAGCCGCGTACGCCAGGAACATTCTCACTGCCTCAAGCCTAGCTACTGGAGCAAAGGATTCCTCGAAGTCAATTCCTTCTTCTTGGCTATACCCTTTAGCAACCAACCGTGACTTGTTACGAATAACCGTGCCTTCTGCATCCAGCTTATTTTTCCAAATCCATTTTAATCCCACAACATAAACTCCATCTGGTTTTTCAACGAGTTCCCAGACTTCCAATCTTTTGAACTGATCCAACTCCTCTTGCATTGATTCAATCCAATTATCAAAAGTCATGGCCTCTTTAATATTTTTTGGTTCAGCTTGACAAACAGTGAGAGCGTATATACAGGTGTCACCGTCTGTGTGGAGTTTCTGTCATGTCATAACTGGGTTATCTGGATTGCCAATTACATTAACTAACGGATGATCCTTTGTCCATTTATGAGTAGATGGATAGTGTTGAATGTTGTGATTCAGATTTGACGGTTCCATGTTGCTCGAGGAAGATTCTCCTGGTTCGGGAATGGTTGGGGTGGAGCAAATGGATTGAAAAAGGCATTTTCGTCAAAATCTGGTGGTGTTGGAACTTGGTTAGAAATGGGGGAAGAATCTTCAACTGCTGGTTGAGGTGTTTTATCTATTGATGATGATGGTTCAGGTTGTGGTGCATCGTCAGCAACTACTGTAGAGGTAGATGCTGATGGATCAGGTGCTTGATTTGGGAGTTGTTGAGCAGCGGAACTTGTGGAAGCCTCTGACGCACTGTTAACCAAACTGTCATCAAACATAGGAGCAAACAGATCTTCCAGATCTTTCCTTTTGAAAGGTAATGGTTCAGCTGAAGATTCTGGGAAGTTCAAACGGTTGTTTGCGGGTTCCAAGCTGTCTTGCTCAGAAGCCATCTCTGTGATTTCATCAAAATTAACGTGTATCGTCTCTTGAATGTCTCCGGTCTGACGATTCCAAATTCTGTATCCCTTGGAGTTCTCACAATAACCAACAAATATCCCTATATCTGCTTTTGCCTTTAATTTACCAAGATCATCTTTATCATTCTTTGGGTAACATAATGCTCCAAAGACATGAAAATAGTTGATATTGGGTTTTCTGCCTTGGATTAGCTCATATGGAGTTTTGTAATGTCTTTTGGTGATCATGCCGCGGTTCTGAGTGTAGCAAGCAGTGTTAACAGCTTCAGCCCAAAGATAATCTGGAAATTGGGCATTGATCAACATAGTTCTAGCTGCTTCCACGAGTGTACGGTTTCGTCGTTCAACTACGCCATTCTGTTCAGGAGTGCGAGCTATAGAATATTGGTGAACAATCCCATGTTTCTCTGTAAATTCCTGAAGGATTTGGTTTTTGAATTCAGTGCCGTTTTCGGTACGAATGATTCTGACGGTGCTGTGAACTTGCACTTGAATCTTTGTGAGAAACGTGATAACTATAGACGGAACTTGATCTTTAGTGCGGAGAAAATAAACCCATGTCCATCTTGAGTAGTCATCCACTATTACCAGAATATATCTTTTCCCATTTACAGACTGAACCCGCATTGGACCACACAAATCCATATGAAGTAGTTGTAGGACGTGGTCTGTGCTATGTTCTGTTTTTGGTGGAAAATGAGCTCGGTGACTTTTTCCCTGTTCGCATGCAAAACACAGATGATCCTTGGCATATCGGAATTTTGGTAAACCATCTACCAATTTATTCTTTGCCAGGTCGGTCATGGTTTTGAAATTAAGATGAGACAATCGTTTATGCCATAACCATGCTTTCGTGGGATGAGCCTTGGAGAGTAAACATATAGGAGTCGAAGCTGTTATTCCTTCAAAGGAGATGGCGTAAAGACTAGTTCCCCGTTTTCCTTTCATCAGATCATTTCCCTGAAGATCACGAATAAAGCAGGTTTTCTCCCTAAATGCTACTTCTAAGTCTCCATCGTAGAATTGACCAACCGAGAATAAATTATGACCCAGACCTTCAACATAGTACACACGACTTATTTCGATGTTCCCGTTTACATAGTCGCCATAACCCATGATTGCGGCGAAGTGGTCATTCCCGAAC
Source organism: Artemisia tridentata subsp. tridentata (assembly GCA_021014915.2). Taxonomy (NCBI): domain Eukaryota; kingdom Viridiplantae; phylum Streptophyta; class Magnoliopsida; order Asterales; family Asteraceae; genus Artemisia; species Artemisia tridentata. Next base: position 191,032,288 of record CP139506.1, on the reverse strand, counting down.
CTGACCATTCCTATAAACTTTGCAATGAAGTTTTTGAGAAGTTTGAGATTGCCGGTCATGTGTCGGGAACAGCCGCTATCAACAATCCATAGAACGATTTGAACCACCTGCATCACAATTAGTAGAAACAGATGGAGTAACGGTTGGACCCGTTGGGTTAGAAGCACATGATTTAAGTATCTTAGGAACCCATTTAAAGTTTGCTGTGTTCTCTAGCCAACGTTTCCATTTCCTACTACTTTCTGCTTTCTTCCTAAGGAATGTGCTAGGTGATTTGTTCTTTTTGGGATTTGCTATAGGTGCAACTATGGTCTGCTTTGAAACTGCTAGTGGTGGATTCCCTAAAATTGATTTGGCAACTGTGTTAGGCTTAGGGAGGCCACTAGTTCGTTTTGCTTTTCTCTTCAGCAAAGTTTTAGCAACACATTTTTGATGATTACCAGATAAGATACTAGTATGACAAAACACACAAGAATCATTAATATCATTCATAACTGTTAAAGATTCAACATTCATTACATCTTTTGTAGAATTACACTTAACCAAGCTAGATTCTATTTTGGACATAACATGCGTCTTATTCTCACTAGATGCATTAACTTCTACTTCTCCACTCTTAGATGTTCCACTCTTAGGTAGCCAGATACTAGTCTTCTTTGGTCTCTTTGTGTTCTTTGATCTTCTACCCTTAGATGTGTCAACTAATCCTGTGGAAGGTGAAGTAAGAGCATTAGTGGTTGTCTTTGATGATGCATTCTTAGGTGCGCTGTCTACTTTTTGCATCCTTGGTACAATCTTATGAACGTTGGTTTTGCCTGTTTCTAAAACTTTGAGTTTCTTACTCAAATCACCAATGATGTGTCGTAACTCTTGATTTTGTGAATCCAAATGTCTGTTGAGGTAAACTGTTTCGTTTCTGTTTTGAATAATCTCATCGATTTCTTTTTCGTACTCAAACATTTTATGTCGTAAAACATCGATGTCACTCAAGTCTTGACCTTTTGGGTCATGACTGTTTTGAAAAGACGGACACAGTTTTTGATTTTGGAGTTCAATTTGAAATTTGACACTTTGGCTTTGACACTAGTCAAGCCTTTTCTGAAGTTCGAAAACTTTAGTTTCCACATCATTGTTAATTTGAGAGAGATTCTCATTCTCTTTTACTAGATTCTCAATTTCTATTTGCAACATCTTTTTATCAACAGCATGATTTTTCATAAGATACTCATTACCAGATTCATAAAGTGCATTCATCATCACAGAAACAACGTCACGACTAAGAACATTTTGCAAGAGTCGATCAACTTCATTTTTCAAATATTGTTTGTGAAGATTTTGTTTATGAATTATGACGTCTTTTGCTTTGAAAATGTCCTTCATAGATACCATTTCTGTCTGTAAATTCTCTTCCCATTGAGTTGCACATTTTTTCAGATGATTGACGTGAGGTAAAATTTTGTTTTGAAGAACATCTCATTTTTCTTTCTCCATAGGAGAGAAAAAAGCGGAGACGGTGATTTTTGAGTTAAACTCAATTTCATTTTCTAAAAATTTGATGTCCTCCATAAATGTCTCAAAATATTTAAGAATTTTAAAAGTTGTAGGCATTTCTGGATTGACATCTTCCTTTGTCAAAAAATCTGAGATTTGTGCAGCTGTTTGGGACACATAATTTACTGAAGAAGAAGTATTCATGTATGTTTGTAACAACGTTTGTTCTGGTTTATCTTTTGGTGGCACAAATGATTTGCTTATATGAGGTCTTGCGTTGTAATCATAATTAATCCTTGAAAAATCTTCAGCTTTGTTATTTTTGGGATTAGGTGTTGAAAGATTTTTTCTTGATCGACTCTCAAATCTGCTTGGACGTTCAAGATCATCAATTTCCTCATCATTACCATATATATCATCTTGCTCAAAAGTGTCATCAAACAATAATTGTGCATTGTATATCTTGGGATTTTTACTAAGTGCTTTTGAGAGACCACGTGGGTAATCACTACCAAGGGCAAATCCGTGTCCTTTCGGATTTGGTTTTACCGTTAGTTGTTGGATTTGAGTGATGGATTCACAATTTTTATACACAATTTTTTGAAATTCTTTAATTTGTGCTTCCAAAGTGACGATATCCTCAAGATATGAATCAACACGTTTGCTGCAGGCTTGCTTTTCCTCAAGAAGTTGATTTTGAGAAGTTGAAAGCTCAGATTGAGTTTTTAACAGCTCAGAATGTAAGGAATCAATTTGTTTTTTGAATTCAAATTGATCCTTTTCTTTTTGAGAGAGAAGCTCAGCCTTAGAATTTGTTAATTCACGTACTTGGTTTTGCAAATCTTGAACTTTGACATATTCTTTTTGGAAAGCGATTTCAAAAGATTGTTCACGTTTTTCTTGTTTTTGGTATCCAGAAAGTTGTTGTTTATAGCACTCATTATCCCGAGATAGTACTTCAATTTTGGCTTTTAAGGTCCGATTAATTTCATTGCACTTCTCTATTCGTGATTGGGTGGACATTATGAAGGCCTGAAGCTCCGAATCTTGATTAGTCAAATGCTCATTTTGTTCAATCTGATCATGATTGTCATCTTCTATTAGATCATCAAATGAGACAACTGTTCTATCATCATCAAATGATATATCAGTGTTGATTTTATTATCTAAAGAAGATGAGAATGGTGAATCATTTTGAACAGAATTTTTACTTGAGAATGAAGATGCGGAAGGTGAAGCAATCTCATGTAATAAACATTGTGGATCAGGTACCTGAGAAAGACCGTCAGTATCGTAGACCGGGCCTGTCTCAGACATATTCATTTCTTGCATATTTGCCATGAGCATTACAGCTGCGTTTGCCTCAAGATCTTCCATATCATCATCTGACTCTGCATTTGCCATGAAGCTTTTTTCTTTCACATTCATTAAGCTTGCTTTCTCATCCTTAAGTGCCATCAAGAGAGCTTCTTTGTGATATGCACTGCCCATAGTACGAGGCTTTGGACATGCAGTAGCCATATGACCATTCCCTCCACAGTTGTAGCATGTGATTGAAGTATTTGCAATGCCTTTTGATTCCTTTCCATTCAATTGATTCCTGTTCTGATCTGCTCCCATATAATTCCTATTACCCCCAGACTGAGACCTTTGTTCTCCAGCTTGAAACCTTTGTGACCCATATCCTCCTCTGTTCCCTGAACCAAACCTTCCTGATGATCTGTTCTGAATTTCTACCCGACCATCATTAACAACTGCCTGATTCCTTGTGTTTGAAGATGAGCGAAGGCGGTTGTTTGATTTGTTTGTGAATTTTCCAAATGCTTTAGCAATCAACCCAAATGCTTCATTGAGGGAATTGAAAGCTTCTTCTTCTTCTTCATCATATTCACTGTTTGTGTAAAAGTTGGAGTCAGTGTTGTTATAGGTTACCATTTGGTTGCCTGATTGTTGAGATGGTGCTTCATATGGGACAAGTTGGTTTTAAGGTTGAAAGCTTGGTTGATAAGATGAGTTTCCAAATTCAGGAGAATGTAGAGAGAAGTTTGGTTGAGCCATTAGTGCAAGCGAATTAGGTTGTGGTCCTGGTATGAAACCTCCTCTTGCTGCTACTTCTTTGTCCACCTCTGATTGATGTTGTTTGAGAAAATCATAAATCAATCCATATTTGATCTCACCAATCTTCTTTGATTGCCTAACAAATGTTGCATATTTCTGCCATTCAGGACCTAGGCATCCCAGAAATTTGGAGTTGATTGCAATTCTTGGAAACTTCATGTCATGACGATCAAGGTCATTAACAACATTGGTGAAGCGGTGGTAATATGATTCTATTGTCTCTCCCGGTTCCATAACAAAATTGTTGAATTCCATGTACAATTTTGATTCAAGGTCTTCCTGATTGAGCTATGTTCCTTCCATCAGAAGATACACATGCTCCCACATGTCCTTTGCAGTCTTCTGAGCATCAACACTTCGATAGATGGGATTTGGAATTCCCTGAAGGATGAATGCCATTGCCATTCCATTTGCTTCTTGTTGTAAGGCTTGTTCGGTTATATAGCTAGAAACAGCAATGGGAGTGGATGTTTCTTCTCTTTCAGGAGTTGCTGGAACAACAATTACTGGTTCAGGAAAGGGCCCCACAGTGATGACATGCTTCAAATACGGTCCATGGGGTTTGCGGAGTTCAATGAATCGGAGAAACCTACTTGCCCACTGCACATAGTTTCCAGGTGTTAACATGGGTGGAGTATCTTGATTTCCAGCCTCATGACGAGATTGCTGACTGCTTATAGCTTCACACATCTTATGAAACCAGTGAGGTTCCCTGGACACTGAAGGATTGTTCTGAAGGTAATTTTGTTGCATGATTTGTTGTGGAGATAGTTGTGGTGGAGGAATGAATTGATGTTGTTGCACAAATGCATGATGTTGTGGATATTGTTGAGGAAATTGTTGTTGTTGTTGAGAGTATTGTTGTTGTTGAGGATATTGCTGTAGCTGGTAGTAGTAATTAAAGTGTGGTGGTTGAGACATCGTGTAGTAGCTTGTGACGGTTAAGGATCTTTAAAGGATAAAGACGGTTGTTGTTGAAAGATTAGAAACTCGATTAGTCACGTAAAAAGTCCAAGAAAATCTCTGGTTCGATTAGGTAATGTTCCTTCGATGGACACTTCGTTCGATCAGGCTGCTTGTTCGATATGCTAGTTCGATAAGGTAAGTCCTTCGATAAAGTAAGTCCTTCGATAAACTTGTTCCTTCGATAAACTTGTTCCTTCGATAAGCTTGGTCCTTCGATAAACTTGTTCCTTCGATAAGCTTGGTCCTTCGATAAACTTGTTCCTTCGATAAGCTTGTTCCTTCGATAAGCTTGGTCCTTCGATAAACTTGTTCCTTCGATAAGCTTGGTCCTTCGATTAGGTAGGTTCGTTCGATAGAGTGGCTCGTTCGATCAGTTTTGATTGTTCGATCAAAGTTGTTCGTTCGATCAGATTTGATTGTTCGATCAAATGTGATGGTTCGATCAAGTTTGCTCGTTCGATCAAAATGCTCGTTCGATCAACTTGTTCGTTCGATCAATTGGAAGAGTATGTCTAACTCGACTACCCTTTTGCTCGTTCGATTGAATGCTCCTTCGATCACCTTGCTCGTTCGACTGATGTTGTTCCTTCGATAACCCACTCGTTCGATAGAAATGCTCGTTCGACTGATGAACAGTAGCTTCTCGGATGAACAGTAACTTATCTAATAATACGGATTTTCTAAATTTTTCTTAGATCTAATCTTCTAACAACCTAAATTACCCCTAGGCGAATGATACCACTTGATGTTTTATACTTTTATGAATTAAGCTACCACTAATTAACTACTAATTACCTACTAGATTTAGAGAGAGAAAGCTAGAGAGAGAAAGAGATGGAAGGGAGATGATTACACACACTTAGTAACAATAATTCTAATTTCATCAACCAACAACCCTTTCCCTAAGGAGGGAAGGGGTATTTATAGTTTTACATGCTAGAGGGCATGTAGCCCTAATTCTCTTAACTAATACATCATTAAACATAATAAAATAAATAAAACGACACAGCCCATGGGCCTTCTACACGGGCTGGGCCTAATAACAAACCTAAAGGCCTAAGCAACCTTAATACAATATGATCAATACTTGAATAATACAAAACGTGTTCCCAACATGGACCGAGAGGTCAAACAACTCAAACAAAGCCGAATTCCAATTGTCAAAGTTCGTTGGAACTCACGACGTGGTCCGGAATACACATGGGAGAGAGAGGACCAGATACGTCATAAATACCCACATCTTTTTACCAACAATGCTTCTACACCTAAACCAAAGTGATCTCTGGGACGGAGCTCTCTTAAGGGTTGGAGACTGTAACAATTCGCATTTCAGGTTAATTTCTATTCCCGAAAATTTTACTATTCATTTTACTATTCATTTTTACTATTCACTGGCACTATTCATTTCTGAGTTTTTTTTTATTTCATATCGAAAATTTTATTTTATATTCTAGTAAGATAAATTATTTCTATGACAAGATAAAAGTTTGACGCTTGTCGGGTCATTTTCGCAAAAGTTATTAAGGAATTACACGTTTGGTTTAAACGTCGTTGAAACACCCTGCGCTTAACGAAAACCACCTGCGCCAATTTTCCTCACATCAGATAAATGTTTAGAACACTCACAATTAATTATGGAATTTTTAAAAATTAAAAATTCTAAGTTAAAATGTCACCAAATAAGCCTCGTGTCTTACAAAACAGAAATTGCGTTTTAAGCACTTTCACTTATCCGCAACCTTAGCCTTCACCTGCACCATATTTTCTAAGGCATTTAGAAGCTTTTATATTATTGGAAAAGTCAACATAATTTCCCCCTCTGTTGACCCTAAAATCATTCTTTGATTTTATAAATCATTTCTTGATTTTCAGGCTTCCGGTTTTAGGTCTAAAAGATGTTTAACACCAACCGACACAAGACTGAGCCCAGTCTAGACATTATAGGCTATTTTAATTCATTATTATCCTATTAGAAAAGTTACATTTTACTTTTCTCAATTTTGCGCAACTTTCGTACGTTTTACGTATTTCGCGTTTTAGACCCGCGTTTTCAGTTTTAACAGGGTTTGAGCAACCCGATGGAACTTATCACTCATTTTATATTTTATTATGGAGTATATTGATAATTTTAAACATTCTTTCAAGTTTCGTATTTTTACGATACCCGGTTTTACGTTTCGTGACTTAACAACTTACAGTTAGCAATTACGGGGACAAAACTGACTCCGTAAAAGCAAGATAATGCATGAAACTTATCAAGCTTCTCATGAAAGCTTCATGAAGCTTACCAAGGAAGGAACCAATGAAATGTGGTTTAATCCTAGCCCTTGATTTCATAAGATGTTTGCATGTGTAAATATGTATTTACGAAACTACCCTAAGTCTTTCCTATAAATACTAGCCTAAAACTTCATTTAAACTTGCACCCTCCTCTCTTATAACCTAAAGTCCTAAACCCTAAAGGCACTTCTTATAGATTTTGAAATAAAAATCTTGTGTTCTTGAAAGAAAACTAGGCTTTGATCCTCTTTTATGCAAGTTTTCAAGTGAAGTCGTTATAATCTTCGAATAGCTTCGGGTTTCCAACAAGACATCGTTATAATCTTCGAATAGCTTCGGATTCCCAACAAGATGTCGTTATAAACTTCGAATAGCTTCGGATTTCCAAAAAGACGTCGTTATAATCTTATTTTGGTTTCGGGTTCTCAAGGATTCCAAGGGAGGAATTGTTCTAGTTCTTGTTCTTAAATCCTTGATTTCCTTTCTTAAGTGAAAGCCAAAAGTTGTAAGAAACCCTAACACATTTTTCTTGCTCAATATCATTTTCATGCTTATTATACTTCATTCATGCTATATATGGTCCTTATATTATTTTCATGATTTAAATACTTATGGACTTTGTTAAGTTTATTTATGGTATTTATAAACTCTTAATGTGTCATATAATCAAGTAAGCAAAATATATTTTCTATCAAATACTACAACACTAGGGAACTTTGTGTGAGGGGCTTCATTTGGGTAAACGGATCGACGAGTTGTGGATTTATGAGTTAAAGTGTCCTGGCTCCTCGAACGTTTACTACATGACCTCTGAATTACGATGGCCCGAACGGTAGTACGAGATATACAAACTAAAAATGTTTCATAAACCATCTTATTACAACAACCTACCTGACACACTAAGTACTACATCATGAACATTATATGAAACATATATAGGCAAGTCTTCGTATTCTTAGACATTACTCCAAACCTGAGTTGCAACGTTCTATTGTAGGTTGCACTTAAAGAATTCCCGACTTATCCATCGAACTCATTTAAGCACCATAATACCATCCAACTCACGGTGAGTTCATAGCCCCACTTTCTATTACTTAATTGTTTTACAAACCCTTGGGGGAAATAAATGCTATTTTAACCGAACACAATGCTTTGAAATTGTATGCTATCTGATTGTTTTATTATCACTAAGTACCATCATTGCCACTCAAAGTCCCCATATCATGAACCATTTAATCACTAGGATAGTGAGCGCGAATATTAGTGAATAGGCCTATTGGGATTGACGAATCCCGTTTGTATTGACTGGGTCCGGTAATCAAACGCACTATATTTGAGTCTTAGGTATGTTGGCAAAGTACCTACCGGGGCAATCAGCCGATCGATATTGGCACACGTTAACGTATTGGTTACATGAGATTAGTGAGTAATAATAACTGTTTTGTTTTCCAACCATGAGTGTGAATTTATAACTCACACTACCAACATATTGTGTTCAACTACATAAACAAACTCTATGAATATCACTCAACCTTTGTGTTGACAGTTTTTAGCATGTATTTCAGGTGCATAAGGATCAGGGATGGCACGGAGGGGCACGGGCTCAATCAAGAAGGCTATAACATATTTTATCATTCAAAAAGACATCAAATGACTTTATATTGATGTACTTTGTAAACATGGAACCTTATGGGACCTCTTTTGTAAACTCTGATATATTATAATTTGAATGATAAATCCTTTTTAAAACGACTCAGTTAGAGATCGTTTTCTATTATTATGACTGTTGTGCCATCAAGTAACACCCAGTTTGAATTCCGCTGCATCATTGAATTGGAGGTGTTACATAAAAGCCACTTTGGATGAATCTAAATTGTGGCATAGAATGTTAGGTCATGTTAACTTTAAGAACATAAATAAACTTGTGAAGAATCATCTAGTTAGAGGCTTACCTTCAAAAGTTTTTAAGAATGACCATACCTGTGTAGCTTGTAATAAGGGTAAACAGCATAGGGCTTCTTGTAAGGCTAAGTTAGATAGGTTTGTTACTGAGCCTTTACATACCTTACATATGGATCTGTTTGGCCCTACATCTGTACAAAGTATTAACCATGCTAGCTACTGCCTTGTCATCACTGATGATTGCACTAGATTTTGTTGGGTGTTCTTTATGTCTAGGAAAGATGAAACCAGTCCATTAATTCAAACTTTCGTTAGGCAGATAGAAAACCAACTTAATAAAAAGGTTAAGATCATTAGGACAGACAATGGCACATAATTTAAGAATAGAAGCATGATTGAGTTTTGTGATAATAAAGGAATCAAGCAACAATATAGCAATGCTAGAACTCCACAGTATAATGGAGTTGCTAAGAGAATGAACAGGACCCTGATTGAGGCAGCTAGGACTATGCTAGCAAACTCACTCCTACCCACAACCTTTTGGGCTGAAGCAGTAAGCACTGCTTGCTACATATTCAATAGGGTTAGAGTGACCTAGCCTCAAAATAAAACACCTTATGAGCTTATTTTTGGCCATAAACCAGTTGTTAGCTATATAAGGCCTTTTGGGTGCCATGTTACTATTCTTGATACTCTGAGTGTGCATGGAAAATTTGAAGAAAAGTCTGATGAGGGGTTTTTAGTGGGATATGTACTAAATAGTAAGGCCTTTAGGGTATACAATTTAGTGACCAAGAGGGTAGAAGAGAATCTTCATGTTAATTTTCTTGAGGAAAAACCCAATGTGAAGGGACTAGGTCATAGATGGATTTTGATATTGACTATTTAACTGATTCTATGAACTATATTCCTGTCTCTAAGGAGAATCAAGCTAACCCTCATGCAGGTTTAACAATGCAGGTACCCAAGTTACTTTTGATGTAAGCACTGCTGAGCCAGATAAGGAGATTGAGGAGCTTATTGTGATTCCTACCACAAAAGTCAAACATGTTGCAACTGATGAAGGAACAAAGAAATCTTCTACAAAGAAGAAGGAGACTATGAACAAGCCTCAAGCGGAAAGGAAAGAGGTTTCTCCTACAAAGGTTTCAGAAGATATTTCATCCTTCAGAAAAGAAGTGAATGCATTGGCTGACAAGCATCTTGGGAAGCAGGCTACCAAGACTTCTCCACTTAAGTCTGGTAGTGAGTTTGTTAATTCTTCTACCAGTACTTCCACACTTAAGTCTGGTGGTGATGCTGTTAATTCTGCTCAACCTGAGTCTACTCCAAATGCTGATTTTGATGATTCTGAGATGCCAGAACTTGAGGTCTTTGATAATCCAAATGAAGGTATATTTGAAGGGGCTTCTTATGATGATGAAGGAGTCATCACTGATTTCAACAACTTACCCACAGAAGTGGATGTAAGTCCAGCTCCAACACTCAGAATTTACACCATTCATCCAAAAAGTCAGATAATTGGTAATCCTAAGTCAGCAGTTCAAACCAGAAGTAAAGTGCAGAAGCAACCTGAAGCTCATGCACTTATCAGTCTTGTTAAGAAGCAGCAAAGGGTCAACCACAAGGACCAACAACATTGTCTGTTTGCTTGTTTCCTTTCTCAAAAGGAACCCACCAAGGTCTCTGAAGCATTAGAAGATGAGAGCTGGGTGGAAGCAATGCAGGAAGAGTTGTTGCAGTTCAAATTGCAAAAAGTATGGGTTCTTGTAGATCTACCTAATGGGGAAAATGTGATTGGCACAAAGTGGGTCTTCAGGAACAAAAGGGATGAAAGAGGAGTAGTAGTCAGGAACAAGGCAAGATTAGTAGCATAAGGGTACAGACAGGAGGAGGGAATAGACTATGATGAGGTTTTTGCTCTTGTAGCCAGAATTGAGGCTATCAGGTTATTTTTGGCCTATGCATCATATATGGGGTTCATAGTCTATCAGATGGATGTCAAGAGTGCCTTTTTGTATGGCACTATAGAAGAAGAGGTGTATGTACACCAACCTCCTGGCTTTGTTGATCCTGCTCACCCCAAGAAGGTATACAAAGTAATTAAAGCTTTGTATGGTCTCCATCAAACTCCCAGAGCTTGGTATGCAACACTTTCCAACTCCCTACACTACAACCAAGATCACCTACACCACAACCAAAATCACCTACACCACAACCAAGATCACCAACACCTACATCACCTTCACCTCAACCTCAAACCCAGGATCCAACTCTCATTCATGGAGAAGAGTCAATTCCAATGACTATGGATGACCTGTTGCAGTTGGTGCCAAAATTGCTTGATAGGATTTCTGGTTTGGAGGAGAAGAACCAAACCATGACTCAAGCTATTGTTACCTTGGTCAGAAGGGTGAAGAAAATGGAGAAGGTTATGAAGGAGAAAGGAGTTGTTTTTAGTGATCAAGAGGGTGAAGATGAAAATTCTTCCAAACAGGGGAGGAATTTGGATGAAGAACAAGTTTTCACAACTCTTGCTCAAGCTAAAAATGTTGGTGATACTGAGATTAGTCCAGATGCTATGGAAGCAGCAGAAACTTTAGCTCAATCTCTCAGTAAAATTCAACAAAGGAAAAGGAGAAAGAGAAAGTTGGTGGTTGATGATTCTGAAAATGAAGAAGCTAAGTCTGCTGAGAAGGATAAGTCTGGGGAGAATGTAATTAAGTCTGGTGAACAGGTTAAATCTGCTGATGTTGTTAATTCTGGTGATGCTACTGGTGATGCTATTAAGTCTGGTGGAGTTAAATCTGTTCAATTGGATAAGTCTGCTAGTAAACAAAGGGAAGAAAAATAGATATTGATTGAAACTCCTATGCCTAAGAAGTCTAAGAGGCAACAAAGAGAGGAGGAAGCATCCATGGCTGAGATTGCTAGGATTCAGGCTGAGGAAAGAGCAGAAATTGAAAGACTTGAAGAAATTAAGAGGCAACATGAATTGATTGCAAAGAAGATGCATGAAGAGTCACATGATGATCCACTGATGTCAATGATTCAAGATGATGATGAGTTGAGGGCAAAATTGGATGAGCTAAAGGCTAATGCAAGTCTGACAGATGAAGAAAAAGCTAAACAACTTGCAGAATTCATTAATGCTAGAAGAGGTTCATAAACTTTGGGGGATTTCATGTCAAAGATCAGCCAAACTCAGAAGAAGAGTGGTGCTAGTAAGAAACTCTCAAAGCAAGAAAAGATGCATAGTATGAAGATGTATCTGAAGAACATGATGCACTCAACCTTTGAAAAGATGAAAGGAAGATCCTATGAAGAGATTCAAGAATTGTATCTAAAGGCATATGAGAGGGATCAAGGTTATAGACCATTTGACTATGAAGATTCTGTCAGAAGAAGTTTCAAAAGACAAAAAGTTACAGAGTCTGAACCAGTTATAGAGGCTGAGAAGATGGTTGAAAAAGAATCTGAGGTTGAAAAGGCATCCAGTGCATCAAAAGAAGTAGTAAAAGTTGATAAGCCAATTGTGACATGGAACAGAAGAAAAAGTATAGCAAGAAAGAGCAAATCCATTGTTAAAAAGGATGTGCAAGAGGAGGAAGAAGAACCTTCATCTGAAGAGTTTACTATGGGATCAATCCCTGAGAGTTCTGCACAACTAGCTAAGATTTTCAGATATCAGATTATTAAGACTGGGATGAGAGCTGCATATCAAATAGTCAGGGAAGATTACTCAGAAATAGTTTATGTGAACTTTCCAGGCTTATTGAATGATGTGAGTAGAGATGATCTAAGGGAGTTGTACAAATTGGTAAATATTAAGCATGGTGATAACAGACCTGAAGAAGAATTTGAAAGGGTGTTTTAGGGAGACTTAAAGATAATGTTTGAGCCACCATCAAGAACTGATCAGATTTGGAAATTGCCATATCAACAAGAGATTGTTAATTGGAGATATTTTGATAGTTGCCAAGTGCATTGTCTATCTTTGCAAAGAGCTCACATTTACATGCTGGCAGAGGTGGAATATCCTCTACCACCTAGGGTCTGTGAAAACATGTTAGAAAAGAAGCTGTTAGGAAATAAAAATGATGAGGTATGTAATCAACTGTTGGAGTTAATAGAAAGACAATCCCAAAAGGAAGCAGTTTGGGGTGTTTGAAAGAATTTTCAAGTTGATGAGTGAGACTAATGGAATTTCTCACTTGGTGAAGGTGCTTTGCACTAACACAACAAATGGTTATCAGTCCACCATGTCTAATCTACATAAGGACTGGCTAATCCATGAGCAAACGGCTCTGGTAAAGATATTTCAAATCCGTTTGTGGCTGACAATTTGCCAAAAATTGTATGGTAATCAACTCACCATATCTGTGATAGTGAAGAGTTGGCTAGCCCACAAGAGTATGGCTTGTGGTAAAGGCTGTTGGAAATCCATAATTGGTAATCAATTCACCAAGGTGAGGTGCATTCCACCAAAGAATTGGCTAGTCCAAAAGCAAATGGCTTTTGGTAAAGACAAAACAAATCCATTGATAGCTGATGGTTTGCTAAAAATCATATGGTTATCAATGTACCATGGTCTTACACACCAAAACATTGGCTACTCCAGTAGTTAATGGCTATCTAGTTAAGAGACATCAAATCCATTAATTTTCAATGATTCACCTCTCACAAGAGTTTACACACCTGGAAGTGATGAGAATAGTATGAAACTTAAAGAATTGATGTACATGTAGTCATTGTTGCTGAAAAGATCAGATGGGTTGAAAATCATATGGTGTAAAGCATGTTAAAGTCAAAGTTGCTGCACAAAGTTCAAACATGCTGATTTGAAGAATTAGAGATCAAGATAATTCCAAGAATTCAGAGTTCAATCCTCAAGAAGCTTATCAGAAAGGAACTTGAAGTTCATGAAGAATGAAGATCAAGTTAGGGGAGGATTGTTGGGAATTATCACAAGAGAAGACTTAATATGAAGAACAGACTAAAGTCTGTCGGGTTACTTAGTTAAGTCTGTTAGTTGTATTTATGTCATAGTTAAGTCTGCCAGTTTAAGGTTAAGTCTGGTAAGACATAGTTACTTAGTTAAGTCTGGTCGACAGAATAGTTAAGTCTGTTTATGATTTATAGTAAAGTTTGTTAGCTATAAGTTAGGAAACGATACGTGGTTATCTTTATAGAAGATATGGTTAGATACGTTTTATCCTTCTACACGTTTTGTATCAAGGGTTTCCTTGGTGTAAAAAAGGAACCCTGTGGGTCATTAGTTTAAGGTACGTGTAAGGGTGTACGACATTGTGAAAAGATTAATAGTAATATACGAAGTTAGTTATCAATTGTGTTCTTCATTGTTATTGTTAAGATTCCGCATTAACAATCAACAAATAGTTAAGAGTTTCTCACTTAGATCAATTTGGATTTATCCAAGTTGTCTATTAAGTAACAATGCTACTTAGATCCATAATTCGTGTGGACCTACATCAGACCCCATGTCTAATGTTCATTAGACCCTTCGTCTGATGTTCCCACACACACTCACTGTTTGTGGTGCTTTACATTTTAACACACTTGGTGTTGTTGTAATTTGTAAATACGAAGCACCTTGGTGTTGATTGCTCAAGCACAATCAAAGACACACTTTTTTATCTAAGGGTAAGATCTCCTTTTATAGCACCAAGGATATCTTTTACAATATGATATGTCTTGTCTACTACTTGCTTTGTGTATGTCAGTCATTAAGATACAACATGTATTTTTGTTTACAACTTGTTGACTGATAACATATCTAGATATTATCTACCGTATATAATTGACTCATATACAAAATATCTTTTTCAAACATATCCATCCAACAGTAGTATGACTCACTGATCAGCAGCAGCTTCTTTGAACTAGTAGTAGAATGCTCTGCACCAGCAGTAGGATAAAATACACTAGCAGTAGAATGTTTTATGCCTAGCAGTAGAATCTACTTGGTGTATTTTGCTTATTATTTCAGTATTCTTCATGTTTCATTCTTCTTGTTTTGTGATCATCAAATCTATGAAAATATAAAACCCAACATTCCCAGAACAGCTTCATCATTGCATTCTGCAATCGAGTTGCTGAATAAGTCGCCGATCTATTCTTCAAATCCTTCTAACATATATGTGGCTGGCTTGAACTTTGTAAGAGAAGTAGCATATCGCTTTTCTGGATTGGTATTCCCATAAATCAGATACTCCAAGTCATTGTTGAAGAAGTAGGCTTTAGGTACCTTGGGATTATGGGCATGACCGATGAGGGGTAAGGGTTGTGAGTTGTCACGAGGTTGGAAGGTGTCGGTTTGCTGAGAAGATCTTGAATCATCCTAGTTAACGTTCTCAGATAAAGCCCGTGCAACTTGTTCTACATTATACTCGAATTCCAGTTGTGAAGTTGTTGTAGTCTTGAATTCAGAGAAGCCTGCTGTACGAATTTTCACTATATCAGACATTTGTAGCTTCTGAATCATCATTACTTTCTTCAGTCTTTTAGTGAAATCCACAACTGAGCCTTCTGAAGGTGCTTCATCTTCTAGAATGTCAGGGTAAGCATCCACCATCTCTTTAAACCACTCAAACTTTTCAGCATCTGGGTTGACCCATTCTGGAGCGGGTTTGAGAGGAGCAACAGCAGGTGGTGCAAGAACAACTACAGCTTGGTGAGGAATAGCTTCTGCTTTAGCTTGATCAATGGTGACATCATTATGAGCTTCAGCTTCATCAATGGTTCCAGTCTCTTGAGGCATAAATTCCTCTTCGCCTGTTTGCTGAATGGTAGAAGGAGGCAGTGTTGTAGAAGGTCCAGCCATTCTTGTACGTTTCTCACTTTTCTTTCCTTGGTCGTCCTTGTCATGATCGTCACAATGATGTTTGCTAGACTTGATCTTCTTGCACCACTCACCTTTCTTTTCAGCTTTCTTTATTGATTCAATTAAAGCTTTACGAAGATCTTCCTCTTCCGGATCATTGATGACAGCCTCTAGCAATTGTCCTTTAAGATCAGCAGCGGAAGGCTTGGATGGTTTAGTTTGGATTGTAAGTGGTGTGGTTTGAATGTCATGTGCCACAATTCCATCAAGCTTCCTTTTGACGTATTCCTTCAGAAGATTTGGAAGTGTCTCATGAAGATGTCTGCTGATCTCTGCTGGTAGATTCCTGTTTAGGTAGTCTTCCATTGCCAGATGAACATCAATTGCTTTGAACTCATTTATATCACTTTTTTGCATCTTCACTTGATCTTGCAACATGCTGAGCTGCTCTTTAATAGCCTGAAGTTCACTGTTATCTGGTTGTTGAGGTGTTGGTTTTGGTGATAGAGGCTTGGTCTTGGAGGTTTGATCCACAGATGGAATAACCGATGGAGTAGGTATACGATCGTCATCTTGATTATCATCATCTTGGTCATCTTCATCACTTTCATCGTCTTTTTCATCATTACTCTCATCTTCTTCATCCTTATCATCTTCTTCATCATCTTTATCTTATTCATTATTGTTTTCATCTTCATCAGATTCAGATTCTAAGGGTGTGTGTATGAGTTGATCTGTTTCTTTTGATTCACCCTCAGATTCATTTGGTAAGGCACTTGCAGATTTAGACTTTGTAGCTTCTGAGTCATCTGCGGATAGAGAAAAGGTTTCTTCATCACTAACCTTTGATGCTGATCCTTTACCTCTCTTCCTTTTCTCGACTCTCTCAAGATCAGCCAGGTATTTAGCCTTGTTTTCCTGTAGAGCCCTCTCGAGTTGTGCAATCTCCTCTTCTTTGGTCTTGGGTGGTTGAAAGGGTTCATCAAGCTTGTCTTGAATTTTGATTGATTTGCCCTTGCCTTTGCCTAGCCCTTCATCATGCATTTCCTTCTAGATCTGCATAAGCCTTTTCATTCTTTCTTCCCTAAGGCTCTGTTCCTCTTCTTCTTCTTCCTCAGTGGATTCATCCTTGAGCATTGGTTTTTTCTTTGTAGCTCGGGTGATTTTCTTTCTCCTTGTAGAAGCTGTTATGATTTCTCTTCCTTTTCCTCTACCTCTGGTTGCAGCAGTACCCTTCACATTAATCCCAACTGTACCTGCCTTCTCTGCTTCGTCATACCATACATAAGCTTCAGATGCCTTCACCACCTCTGATAACAATTTGGCTGGAATTCTTAGACCTTGTTTGGTGGTGTTGGTTGTATGAATTCTTACTCTGGAAAGAACATGGTCCATCTATATTGTGTGAGCTTTTTCATTCGGACGTTTGTCAATCTCTGCATGTCTTTCCATGAAATGAGCAATTAGAAATTTGGTAAAGTGTGGGAAGGGTATCTTGTAGCCCTTCTTTTGGCCAAATTGGCAGGCTTGATAGATCATGTCCGTCCAGATGTACTGGGCATAATTCATATGAAAGAGGTTGATGACACCCCAAAAGAACATTAGATGTTCGAGTCTGGGGTGCTCGAGACCCGTTTCCTT
Source organism: Artemisia tridentata subsp. tridentata (assembly GCA_021014915.2). NCBI lineage: Eukaryota > Viridiplantae > Streptophyta > Magnoliopsida > Asterales > Asteraceae > Artemisia > Artemisia tridentata. Next base: position 191,015,046 of record CP139506.1, on the reverse strand, counting down.
CCCTGTAATGCAGTGGCTCAAGATGGTGTACATGGTTAACCAGGGTTGAGGAATGTGTTTTCTATCCACCTTTGAATGTGAAGTGAGTTCTTCACCCGAATCGTCATAGCCAATGTGTTGTAATGTCTTGACTAGATGTTCAAAGGTAGGATCTTTAAGGAATTTGGTTTGTTTGCCAGAAACTGTTGGAGGAAGTTCAAGTACAACACGAAGAAGATGAACATCGAACTGGATCCTCTTGTCATCAAGGGTGACTGCCATTGTCTTGTTGTCTCGGCTGATGAATAGTGTGTACTAGAGCTGGTTGAGGTAGACTTCTGGTACAGTGGCAGACTTAGTCAGAACATGCCTACAGAAATGTTTCTTCAGGATCTCCACCATTATCTGGCAAGAAGGATGGCATGGTAACTTCTCCAAGTCAACTCTGGAGTTGGAATCACTAATCTTCCTTTCATCACCTTCTGGGATCAAATCATTCCTAGCTATGAATGTTTGAGACATAATGAACCTGTGTAGCATAAACACCAACAAAGACACACAATGGAAATTGTATATATATGTTAGTGTAAGTCACTTATTACATGATCTGAGCCTAACTGATATGATGCATCATGTAGAGAGACATGTAACATGATCATGAATAATATGAACACATCAAACAAACAACCATATAGGAGCAAATACACTTTTTCAATTTTGACACTATTCTATACTTAGAAAAGTTTACCAAGTCTGAAAAAAACATGGTTACTCGAAGGAATGATGGTTACTCGAAGTTAGTGTTAAAATTAACCCTTACTCGAAGGATCTGAGAAAAATTTGAAAATATCAGCCCTAACTTGGAGATTACCATTCTTCCTTACTCGGAAAGTTTGAATACCCTCCTAACTCGGAGAAGAATTGGATACAGTCTTAAGTTGAAATTTTTCATCCTTACTCGGAGAATCTGATAAAATTTGGTTACTCGGAGAATCTGATAAAAACATTGCTTACTCGGAGAAAGAAGACTAACTCGAAAAGTTTTAATAAAATGTCCTTAGTTGAAGGATATTTCATTACTTGGAGAGTAAATGAAATGATCCTTACTCGAAGAATATTTTCAAAACTTTTTCTAAGTTAGAAAAGATATTGAGTACTCAAAGAATTTTATAAAATACTTCAAAGTAACAAGATTTAACCTGTTACTTGAAAGATTTCATAAAAAATTTCTAAGTAAGCAATATCAATCTCCTTACTCGGAGACCTTCAATCTTAGTTGAAGGATTTCAAGGTTACTCGAAGACCTTCTTAATTTCTCAAATACTATGTAAGACAGTTACAAGCATAAAAAAATTACCAAATATCATCCTAAACATGTTCTGATCAAGTTCAAACACCCAGAAATTCAAACAAACTAACACATTGTCCACCACAGATTATTAAACCACATGTCAAACTTCGACAAAGACTTTGTGTTTGATTCAGGTTATAGGACTTTAAGTGCATTATCTAGGGACTTATATAAGCATATCCCACTCCTCAAAACACATTCACAAGACACCAATAAGTACCAGCCATTTATACGACCATATAAACCCTAGATTACTCGACATGCATCAACTGCAGTTATCTAAATCAATTAAGCAGTTGTAAAACACTCCTAGACATTATGTTAAACTATAGAACAAACTTAGTTAGACTATAGACTAACATATAAGAAATGCCCAAATCTAATCCTTAAACCCTAAATCACAGATCACGCAATTTAGCCACAGAGATGTTACAAGAATTCGAGCGAGTGATTACAATGCATAACTGAATATGTATAACACTTACAATCGAGATTTTAGTATAAATCAAAAACTTGGATGAATAGAGCAAAAGTTGGCGGTAAGCGGTTAACGTTATAAGTTTTGTGTATTTTTAAAGTCTGAGTTGGGTCCTTATATAGGCCTAAGTTTGAACTTTTGTCACATATAGTCCCTTAACCCGTTTTTCTGTTCACACAATGTCCTTATGTGGTAAACTTTTGGCAGTTGACAAATCCAGTCCTTGAGGTTTGTTAATACTAAAACCTTGGTCCAATTAGTTAGAAACGTAAGTAATTTTCATTTCTCCCCCTTGAACTACCACATGTTTTTGAAATTTTGTCAAACTTTTAGTTCAAGAGATCACGGAAATGTTGCGAGATGAAGATTTTGTAAAATGATGAAGATTTTGATAACGAGTGTGCAAAAATGATAAAAATTCTCCCCCTCAAAATATGTTCGTGATTAGAATTGATTAATTTTGAAATTACAAGAACATATTTTGATTCGTTTTGAATTTTGCACACTTAAAGAAAGAGATGAAAAATTGTTTTTTTTTATAAATAAAAAATGGAAAATCTTTTTGTGTTTTAAATAAAATATGTTACAAAGATAGTTTTGGTGTTTGACTTTCTTAATTATTTTTAAGAAAGTTGTTTAAATCCTCTAGAGTTAAACACCTCATACCAATTTGGTAAACTAATTCCACAAATATTTCATGGGGCAAGGCTTTGGTGAATAAATCCGCCAATTGATATTCTGTACCCACAAAATAAAGTTCAATAGTACCCTGTTCCACATGCTCGTTGATGAAATGGTATCGAAGTGCGATGTGTTTGGACTTCGAATGCTGAACGGTGTTGCATGAAATGGCAATGGCACTCTTGGAGTCGCAGTACATTGGAATCTTGTTGAAAACGTAACCGTAGTCCATCAGCTGTGACCACATCCAGATGACTTGAGCACAACATGCTGACATGGCTACATATTCTGATTCAGTTGATGACAGTGATGTACAATCCTGCTTCTTTGACTGCCAAGATACGAGTTTGTCACCTAGAAATTGCACTCCCCCAGATGTACTTTTCCGTGTATCTAAGCATCCTGCATGATCAGCGTCTGAAAAGGCAATTAGTTCAAAGCCAGAATCCTTCGGATACCAGATCCCCAAATGAATGGTTCCCTTTATGTATCGAAGGATTCTTTTAACCTCTGAGAGGTGTCTTTCAGTGGGTCAAGACTGATAGCGGGAGCATAAATATGTTGTAAATACAATATCTGGTCGGCTAGCTGTTAGATACATGAGTGACCCAATCATACTTCGGTATTTGGTAGGGTCAATTGGTGTCCCATGTAAATCAGCATCCAGCTTAGGGGATGATGCAGACATTGGTGTATTATAGGTGTCACAACTTGTCATGCCATGTTTCTTGAAAATCTCTAGAGCATATTTGGACTGGTTTAGAAAATACCATGGGGGGATTGATGAACTTGAAGTCCTAAGAAGAACGTATGTTCACCCATCATAGACATCTCAAAATTTTGTTTCATTAATTTTGCGAAAGCATTTGAGTACTTTTTATGTGTTGAACCTAAAATGATATCATCAACATAAATTTGAACAATTAAGATGTCCTCTTGTATAAATAGTGTGGGATCAACAGATCCTTTGGTAAAGTGATTAGCAAGCAAAATGCAGACAGTTTATCGTACCATGCCCTCGGGGCTTGTTTAAGGCAATAGAGAGCTTTCTTGAGTCTGTACATATGGTTTGGATGTTCTGGATCGATGAAGCCCTCTGGTTGTGTGACATACACTTCTTCACGGAGTTACCCATTCAGGAATGCAGTCTTCACGTCCATCTGATAAACGGTGATGTTCTTGTGGGCAGCATACGCCAGAAACATGTTGTTGGGAATTAAATATTCTGAAGTTTAAGTATCGGGAAAATCTCTCAAGTGATTAAATTTGGTAGCAGTAGAGTTAAGTCTGGTGAGTTCTAAAGTTAAGTCTGCTGGTTATCTGCTGGTTAAAGTCTGGTCGTTGAAGTTAAGTCTGGTGGTTAAGTCAAGTGTTAATTCTGGTGACTATCAAAGTTAAGTCTGCTTGATGAAGATATTAAGTCTGGTTGACTAAAAGTCAATAATACACGGTAGATAATATCTTACCCCATGTGCTCAGTCTTTATCTTATTCTCACATAACAAGTTGTAAACATAAGTACATGTTGTATCTTAGTTACTGACACACATAAGATAAGCTAGCAAGTTGTTTGACAAGACTTAACATTATTGTAAAGATCTTTCTTATGATATAAAAGAAAGATCTTAGACTAGAGATATAAGTGTGTTAAACTTATAGTGCAAAATATATCTCTCAAGAACAAAGAACAAAGAACAATATCACAAGATATAGAAATATAAGATTCAAGGTTGTAACCCCAGTGATAACTCAAGATCACTCGTATTATTATCTTAATAATATTGAATCGTTTGGTGATAATCTTTCATTGTTCATTGTCATATAACAAACACAACTGTTCCATTTCCATAACCATAATAACCTTCTAAGTGTGATTAAGTAGATTCCGCATACTTAATCATATTCACTCAATATATCATATACACAAAGTACAAAAGGTTTAACCACGTTAACAGTGTGTCGAATCCTAACAATTGGTATCAGGGCAAGGCTGATATAGTTGATTTAGAAGAAGAAGCTTAAGAAATGGATGTTCAGGATACTGCTACAAATGTTGCTGCAAAGTTTCCCATGATCAAACAAAATGAGTTTGAGCTATGGAGGTTGAGAATTGAGCAATATTTTATGGTTCAAGATTATGCTCTCTGGGATATCATTACATATGGTGATTCTTTTTCACTAGGCTATTCAGATGTTATCATTGACGGCAAAACAGTAAGACAAAGAAATACTGGACCAGTTTCAAATGAAGAAAGGATACAGAAGAGAAATGATCAAAAAGCAAGAAACTTGTTGCTTATGACCATTCCTGGTGAACAGATGCTATCCTTTAGCAAGTATCCAGATGCAAAAACTCTTTTTGAAGAGATTTGTGCATGGTAAGCAGATTACCATTGATGGTAATGAAACTGCTGGGTTTGATAAGAAGAAAGTAGAGTGTTTCAACTGTCACAGGTTAGGACACTTTGCTAAAGAATGTAGAAACCCAAGGAAGCAGGATAATAGAAGCACATGGTATAGGCAAGAGAAGAAGAAGGAAGTCACAGTTGAAGAACCAAGGGCTATGCTAGCCATAGATGGGGTTAACTATGACTGGAGCTTCATGGCTGATGAAGTGGAAGCACCAACAAATGTTGCACTAGTGGTCACTGAGACTGCTCTAATGGCCTTCTCTGATTCAGAGGCAAATTCCATAACCAAATGTTCTGAATCATGTTCTGCTCTTAAAGATAATGAAGGACTTAAAAGAAAAGCTGATAATAGGCGAGAAGAACTAATTATTGCCTTAGCCAATTTAAGTAATCATAAAAGAGCTATAGGCGTACTTGAAAGACAAATTGCACACTTTCAAGGTAATGAATTAAGTTTACTGATGATTTAAATGCTCTACAAAGAGGCATAGCATTTAGAGATGAAATACTTGCTAGTCAAAGTAAGCAATTAGCTGAAGCAAATAATAAAACTGAAAACGTTAAGATAACTGTAGATGCTTTAGCTCATTCCTCAGAAGGAATGAATAAGATTTGGGAAGCTCAAGTAATCGATAAAGCTAAGTCTGGTTTAGGATACAAATCTGTTCCTCCACCATATAGAGGTGTTCCTTCACCTCCAGGTGTTGACCTAGCACACACAGGTTTTGCTGAGTTTCAAGAACCAATAATGGAATATGGTTCTAAGGTCACTAAGAGTCCTAAGATAGAAAAAGAATGTGAAAGTTTAGATAAAACTTTATTTTATTAGGACAAGGTTTCCTTTGTTAAGAAAGGAGATGCTATAGTTGTTGAGGATAGTACAACTGATAGTGATGAAGAAGAACAGGTTATGTCTAAACCTGAAAAAGTTAAGAAAGCAGGAACTAAGGTTCCTAAAGTGGTCAAAAAGGATACTGATAGGCCTAAATCAAACATTAAATATGTTAGGAAACCAGTTAGGTATTGTGAACAATACAGATCCACTAGCAAGCCAAGAGGTAACCAAAGAAATTGGAATAACCTCAAGTCTAACCAATTAGGTGATGACTTTGCTTTTTCCAACAAAGCTTGTTATACATGTGGTAGTTTTGACCATCTTGTAGCTTTCTGTAACCATTGGGTATCTGGGCATGAAAACAATAGAGTGAATTACAAAAGGCAAACACCTAAATCTCATTTTCACTCTAGTTCTAAGGTTAACAGAACAAAACCCACAACAGTCTCTGTTAAGTCTAGCTAAAATAAAGTTAATTCTGTTAGACCATATATGACTGTTTACCCAAAATCAACAGCTAAGGGTGCAAAAACATCTTACAAACATGCACCAAAGTCTGTTAAAAGGACCATTCAAACAAAAGCAGTGGTCCAAAAACAAGTTTGGAAACAAAAGGGGACAACTACAAAGTCAACAGTTAATTCTGCTCAGCCAGCAGTTAATTCTGCTAGGCAAGCAGTTAATTCTGGTAGGCAAGTAGTTAAGTCTGCTGCTTGGGAAAAGAGGACAAATGCTGTTAAGGCCTCAGCATGTTGGGTTTGGAATTCAACTAAATCCAATGTTGCATCAACTGTTCTAAAAAGATTAAATTACATTGATGTAAGAGGCAGATCCAAGTCAGTAATGGCTTGGGTCCCCAAAAGAAACTAATACTTCTCATTTCTGTGCAGGAACATTCAATTGATCAACAAGAGGATCAAGGATACTCAGATAGTGGATGTTCAAGGCACATGACATGCAACAAGTCCTATCTTTATGATTTTCAAACATTAGATGGTGGCTATGTTACCTTTGGAGGAGGTGTTGGTGGCAAAATTTCTGGTAAAGGTACCATTAAAACTGGAAATTTAGATTTTGAAGATGTGTACTATGTAAAAGAGCTAAATTATAATATTTTTAGTGTCTCACAAATGTGTGACAAAAAGAACAAAGTTCTTTTCTGTGAGACTGAATGTCTTGTACTTTCTCCTGATTTTAAGATGCCTGATGAAAGTCAAGTACTTCTTAAAATTCCTAGAAAGGGCAATATGTACAGTGTTGACATGAAGAACATTGTTCCTAAAAAGGATTTAACTTGTCTTGTTGCAAAGGCCACATTAGATGAATCAACGAAATGGCATAGAAGGCTTGGTCATATTAATTTTAAAACCATAAATCAGATTGTTAAGAATGGTTTGGTATGAGGTTTACCTCACAAAAGATTTGAAAATGATCAAACATGCATTGCTTGTCTTAAAGGCAAACAACACAAAGCCACTTGTAAGGCCAAGATTTTTAACTCTATCAATCAATCATTGTCTATGCTTCATATGGACTTATTTGGACCTGTTTCAGTAAGTAGTATAATGCATAAGAGATATTGTCTTGTTATAATTGATGACTATACCAGATTTACATGGGTTTTCTTTTTAGGTTCTAAGGATGAAACTTCTAGCATTCTTAAGACATTCATTACACAGATAGAAAACCAAGTAGACAAGAAAATGAAAGTCATTAGATGTGATAATGGGACAGAGTTTAAGAATAGAGTTATGGATGATTTCTGCAAACAAAAAGGTATTAGGAGAGAATTTAGTGTTGCTAGAACTCCACAACAGAATGGTGTTATTGAGAGGAAGAATAGAACACTAATAGAAGCTGCTAGAACTATGTTAGCTGACTCTAAGCTACCTATAACTTTTTGGGCTGAAGCAGTCAACACTGCTTGCTATGTTCAAAATAGAGTTTTAGTTATACAGCCTCACAATAAGACATCATATGAACTTTTTAGAGGTAGAACTCCTGCAATAGGATTTCTTAGACCTTTTGGATGTCATGTGACAATTCTCAATACCTTAGATCATTTAGGAAAATTCGATGGTAAAGCAGATGAAGGATTCTTTGTTGGATATTCTCTTAATAGCAAAGCATTTAGAGTATACAACACAAGAACTATGATTGTAGAGGAAAATCTACATGTGGAGTTTTTGGAAGTGATGTGCGTGTGTATTGCTCTAATTCTTTTATATCCACGGCAGCGGCTCCAAAGACTTGGTGCGCGCGTGATGTCGTTGTGGTTTTAGCAGTATTAATGCCTACTCAAGTTTTAAATTTATATTTAGCCGACTTATCAATAAAACACACACTTTAACGAGCAGTGTACCCGGTCAGTATGAATATAATGGTATTTTAATATCCTAGGTTAGCTATACAACCTAATCTAACGCAAGGGGGTTCAGCCTGAGAGACTGGCACGGTTTGGTTATGATTAAATAGAAAACTAAACTAATGAGTACGAATCAGCGATTAGCACACACGTACACAGATAGATACTTGAGACAATAAGAAGACCTGTCCTGATAATTAAGTAGCTTGTCACTTGTTTTATTGCTAGTTTTATATGAAGTGTATATAATTAACCCTTTCTCGTTGGCTCTAATCTTATCGGCGAGTAAACCCTTAATGATCACTTATGTCTATCCCACTATCCTAGAAACGATAGAATAAATAGGCGAGGAAGGGGCATGGCAACCCAAGCAATGCTCAGCTAGACACAGAGGTTATCAATGCACTAATAAAAGTCACCAAAGACATCAACATATAAACTTTAATTAATGGGAAAGCAATTTTAAGGGGTGCCCATGATTTTCCGTAGTCACATGGAATCGGCCCATCAATCCTGATGAATTAAATTGTACTAATACAATAAAAAAAAAACTACTTAATGAATTGAATACATGCAGGACCTTCTTACAGCTCTTGTATCTTCGTTTAGGGTGTGTCTTGTGCTGCTAATACGTCTGAATTCGTCTCCTAGGGTTCTGTCTCTCTCTTCTGAGTTAAGCTATCTGTCCCGAAATTCGTCTGGCCTTGGGGTATTTATAGTTTCTGTCTGAGGGTTAGATGCGGCGCATAGGATAAGTAGATGCGGCGCATTGAATTAACTTCGCGTGGGATCCAAGATTAATATATTCAGGAATATTCGTACACCGCCTTAAGATGCAGCATAACTCCATTTCTCTATGCGGCGCATGTCCTTTGCTGTCTTGGATCGTAACTTGTGAAATCTTGATAGTGATACGCCGTATGTAAGAAGTATGTTGCGGCATATCTGGAGCTGAATGATCTTGATCTTGTACACTTCAGTAGACTCTTAACATCTTGCTTGTTTTGCTCCATAATTAGCCCAAAATCGCCAAGTTTCACATAATACTTGTTTTTACCTGAGAATTACAAAAGTAAACATTAACGTATCAATTCTCATATATAATATAATAAAACAAGTTAAATAAATAGGATAAATGATGATAATAAAATGTACTTATTTGAGTTCATCAAATATCCCCCCACTTAAACTTTACTTGTCCCCAAGTAAACCTTAGAATAAATCTTATGAAAATGTATCCTAAAAGATGTTAGGATTTATTTTTATATTTAAGCATGTATTCGTTTTGTCATAATTGCACAACCAAACACTTAACGAATTAGAAATAAAATAAATATTTTGATAAAAGCAAATCTAATCGTTTAACTGTCCAGTCGTGACGAATATTCTATCATAAGCTTGGCAAGTATACGCATCTCCCCCACTAAAGCTAAGGAATAACAAGTCTAAAGCAGTATAAGGGGTTTGTTGATTAAGGGTTAATCATTCTTCTTAATCTCTATCGATCTCATATTCCAGAAAAGGTGACAAAATCACAAATACATGATCGAATCCACGACCACGATACTTGCAATTGCTCAAATCCTTAACTCGAATAAGCTAAAGATAGGACCAAGTAATCTTTACCAATAATATTATATCAAAAAGGGCGACAAAATCATAAATACATAGCTCAATCCACGACTACAATACTTAAGATTGCTCAAATCCCTAATCTCAATAAATCAAAGGTTTGGATGAAGAATGATATAGGGTATGGATAATATTTGGGATACAAATTGGTGTAAAATGAAAAATAAACAAAACAAATAAATTAAAATCCTAAGTGTAGTTAATCACTATCCCAACCATCCCATGAATAAGACTCATATCATTGAATAACTCACGCTTTAACACTTGAAACACACGCTTTAGGTAGACATGAATTATACTCAACAAAATCTTAATCAAAGAATAACCTTAGTTGGCGTTCCCATAACGGCCAACTCCCATTCAATCCATAAATATAATATACAACAAATAGTGGTGATATCGGCCACTTAATACAAAACTTTACATAAGTTGGTTAAAACAAACTTCCAACTTTTTTTTTTTTTTTTTTTTTTTTTTTTTTTTTTTTTTTTTTTTTTTTGACATCAACGTATATGTGTAAAATTTCACAACTTTTCTATCACTTTCTTTCCGGTTAATTTTTTTCATACTTTTCATACTTACAGAAATAACTGTAATAGCGAAAGTAGTAAAGACATGAAAAATAAACTCAAAGTTATACAATATTTACTTTCATACCAATTGCATTGTGCAATTTCCTGACTCAACCAAAGATAATGAATTACGCACGCGAACACAGGTAATGTAAGGAAACACACTTTGCCTAAAGCAATTAACCACGGATTTTAATCTACAGGGTAGGCTAAGGTGTAAGGGTGTAACGAAACATTATAACAAAGGTGTAAGAAATGAAAGGAATGGCTCTGAGTGTTTTTCTAGGGGTATCTTACTCTAAAAGTGAGAGTAACAAAAGGTTTATACGGGGGTTAACTAACCAATGTAGTTAGTTAGTATCACATAACATATAAAGGCTATTTGGGTGTAATCCTATAAATTTACCAATTTAGACAAGTCATTCCAATTATATATATAATACTTATTATGGTGGTCTCGAATAGTATACAAGCCAAGTTCTAAAGTTTACAAGTCACCGGCACACTCAAAGATTTGTGAATTTTGAAAAGTTCACAATTTTTGGAAATAATGTTATGTGTGCAGCTATGTAATTTAGACTTTAAACAAAAACATGCTAAAATTTTTAAATTTTGATATATTAAGCGCATTTTAAGCATATTTTGAAAAAGTTTAGGACAAGTGTTCTAATTCTCCAATCCCCCTCACTTAAGTTAAACAACGTCCTCGTTGTTTGTGTCAAAGATTAAAAACTGGAAAATAAAAGAATTAGAACAGAAAAACTCCCCTGAGATTTGCTCGGTATGATCCTCCATTATTCGTATAAGAGCAAAAATCAACTTTCTTGTGGATGAGAACGTTTAATGCTTCAAAAATGATGTATCCACAAGAATGCAGGAATCTATAATACCATTCAGACTTTAACACACCCGAGTTAAGAAGGTTCAAACTTGCATAATACATTAGTAGTTAGTAAAAATAAAACATAAAAAATTAAAATGAAAATCATCAGGTCAGTCGATACGCCGTATCTTATGGAAAAAGATACGCCGTATCGAGCCTGGAATAAATACGAATCAGAATAAAAGATGAGTCGCATCCTTAACCAGGGATGCGCCGCATTAAATAGACTGACAGAAAGTTTTAAAGTCAAAAATAAAAATGCAAAAAATTAAATAAGATATGACCAGTACATTTGATACGCCGCATTTCATGGAAGGAGATGCGCCGCATCGAAGTGCAGGTTTGACAGACTCGATACAAAATCAAAAAATAACACAAAAGATAAGCATTGGTTGCCTCCCACGAAGCGCTTGTTTTTGTTCGAGTCACGAGCCTGACTCCACCCTTATTTACTGTGTATTAAGGTGTTGTTCCCCCCACTTGGGATCAAGTGTGGGTGATAATAGCAATAAACACGAAAAGAGTGTAAATTTGCTAGTAAAGATGGAAGAAATGCATAAAGATCATACCTTGGCAATATATGTACATCTTCCCTATTCTTACCCGGTTTGGTTGATAAATTGGATGACTTGATCACTTCATCTGAAAGAGTAGTATGTTGAGGAAAAATGAGTCTCCTTTCTTCTTGGCTAGTCTCATTGGTAGTAAGGCGTCCCTTGACTTCCGCAGAAGATGAGAAAGGGCCTTTAGCAAGTAAAAGTTCGAGTTCCTCTATATCCTTTATAGGGTCGAAATCATCATCTTCATCAATCATAGCAATGTTTAAGAGCTCATCACCAAATTCTTCCTCGAGCTCCACCAAAAACGGGTTGATCACAGGTGCTTCATGTTCTTCAATAGGTAGTGTAATAAATTTGACCTCATCATTCTTATTTTTTGCAACCTGTTTAGGAAAACTAGCAAGATTATTAGTAACGGGATTAATAATATTAAATAAATTTGTACCACTTTGTGTTGTAAGTGACTCCAATTCATCTTGTGAATCTCCTTCTTCAACTAGTGGTCTTGCAATTTCATAATCGTCCCGAATTTCATCCTTAAATAAGTAATCCCAGATTTCTTCAAAATCCCTCGTTGGGTCAAAATCTGGTTGAGGTATGTCATCATAAACTATGGCGTCAAATGGTTCGAAATCAAAATTAGAATACTTTTCATCTTCATCCGTTGGATTGTCTAATGGTGGTAATACGATTGCAGAATATTCTTCAACGTAAGGTTCCGTATACACATCATCTTGTGCAATCTCTGGAGAAAAAGTACTATCAATAACAATTGCCGGAATTGGTTTCACGGTATATGAATCTTCTTCATCATCATTTGACATACACCAAGTGTGTTGAAATGACAATTTGTTTCTTTCTTTCCTTGACTTTTCTTGTCCTAAAATCAAGTATTCTTCCATAGTGATTTCTTTCGTCTCAATGACTTGTGCACCATATCTTGCTCTTTTCCAGTTATACACCTGATTATTGCTCAAGGCTTTTTCCTCTTTAAACTTAACATATTCTTCCATTGTAATATCCGGATCGTCTATACTAGAAAAAGGTCTATCCTTGACTCGCATTTTATGACGCACGCTACAAGATGAATCGCAAATAGCAAAGTCATAAAATAAGAGTCATAACGAGTAAATTTTTTATTGGGGATGACTCATTTTCAGAAGCGTCATAACATAGGGTCATAATCAGTTAAAATTTAGCCTGCTAGATGACGCTCGTTTTGCTTCGTCCTAAATAGGGGTCATCTATGTTTTTTTTAACCATCTGCTTCATCAAAATTATTGTTTTCAGTTTTCACACATTTTTGGCTACTCCCGCCCACTTTGTTTCCCCAAAACCAAATTTAGATTTTCATTGTCCCTCCATACTTATCTAGGTCACATATTTTCACAGCCCACTATTTTCACTACTCCCCACTTATCTCTCTTCTCTGCCGCTATAACACAAGTAATAATCATAACACAACCAACCACTAGTTTTGACATGAATCTATACCTTGTTGGTTTTCTTTGCTAGTCAACCACAGACCCTCGCGATTAGCCAGTCCCACTCTCGATTTCAGGTCCACATTTCCATGAATCAGGTACTTTAATGTGTTATATGTTCAATTTAATCATCAATTCGTGGTGTTCATGAGTCAATTTCGTGTTAGGTTAACTTTTGAAATTAGGGTTCATGAGACCCGTTAAACCCGACTGAATCCGGGTCGTGACCATACTGGTCACGAGTGACGTTTGTTTTGCTCTTTATTTGGTCTAGGTCTTGGTTTGGATTTACTATAAACTTGGTTGTGTTTCGGATTTGGATTTGGATATTATTTTGGTTATGTTAGAATCATTTTGCTCATAGATTTGGATATTACATTCCATTCAATAAGCTGATAGTGTGTTTATTAACTTCATTTTGCTCATTATTGTTGAATCATTATGTGTGTTTAGTTCCTGTATGTTTGTAATGAGCTTCGTATTTGATTATGTGTGTTGAGGTAAGTGTATCGCTTTTTAAAGTATTCTTATTTGGTAACTCATAATAGGTCCAGGTAGAGTAGTTAGGCTGCAAACTTCATAGGTTTAGAGTAGAAATTGTCAAAGTCCCCTCCCACCTTATTATTTCTGCATAACAGTAGGACTAGCAGATGGCATAGTCATACCATTAGTTGAATTAGTAATTAGAATAGCTTAATTAAGTTTAATATTTGCTTGTCATTCCATTTTCAGTGATATAGAAGCTTTCAAATCTCAAATTAGAAAAAGATTAGAAAAAGCATGTGCTGAGGCTCGTGAGAGGTCGCTAGCGGAAAAGGCAATGGAAGGGAGGCTCAGAGTAGAAAGAGCAACTGCAGAGGCTCGCGAAAGAGCTGAAAGATCAGCTGGTGACAAGTTTTCTGCTTATCAAAATAATACAATGAGACAAAATTCTTTACCCTCTGTAAGCATCTACAACCTCTTATATTCATTATTGTATGTTTTTCTCATAAAGTAGTGGTAGTATAATCATTGAAGCAAGAGCATTTAAATACAGCAAAATTTGAGCCTGATAATGGATTAGATCAAATGCTGGACTTGGCGCTGGTTGGTTCAGAGTGGCAATTCAGGATTCAAAGTCGAGCAACTAAATGGCAGGACAATCTGGTTGTCACATCCACACGTTCTGTGGAACAAGACGTTCTCTCACCATCTGAGGTATTATTTTCAATTCAATTGCAATTCTATTTATCAATGGAAGACTAGTTTTGTGGCATTTGTTCTTGTGGTGAAAAATATATATTTACTAGAGCAACCATTAGAAGCCGATCAGTTCCTGATACTGCACATTGCGAGATCTACTATCCTTGCATAGTTTAGGGACAGATAAGAGGTGAACGCAGGCATGGTGCTAACTAAAACAAGACCATTAAATTATACCAGCAAGTTTACTGATATCTGCTATAAAAAGATAGCTTAATATTAATTAAAATGAACTAAGGAAGAGAGTCTTGTAACTTTAATTATTACCCTTATCCTTCATTTTCATTGCAAATCTCTTAGGACATGTGTGGTATAGAGAATTGAAAGCAAAGAAATAGAAATGTTTGAATTTCCCTTATTTTGTAGTGGAGAGAAATGGGAGGATGGACAGTTCATATTCTCTAAGGAGTTTGTTTCTTACTCTCTTTACATGTTTGGTAAACCTGAAGTCTAATTTGACTATTATCTTTTCTTTGTTTCTTATTGATAGGCTGCTAGAGTGTTTGAAAGTCAGTTGGCGGAGTCAATCTTAGAAGGGGATGGTCAACTTGCATTTAAAAAGCTAGCAACTGCAACACTTGAGACATTAATGCCAAGAATAGAAGGGAAGGGTGAATTTGGACATGCTAGATGGAGGCTTGTTTATGCACCACAGATCCCTAGTTTGCTTTCTGTAGACCCAACCGTAGACCCCCTTAAATCGTTAGCCAACAACATTTCATTTGGTACAGAGGTAGAAGTCCAGTTGGGGAAACGCCTTCAGTTTACTACATACATCTCCTTTCTTAAAAATTGTGTTCGAGTGTCTTTAGATATTAGAATGATAAAAAAATTAAAATTCTCTACCTTTGGTATTTGCAAGGCATCTGTGGTGAGGCAGATGAAGGATTCAGAGATGGCAATGCAATGGACATTGATCTATCAGCTTACGAGCAGATTACGCGTACTTCTGCAGTCAGCTCCATCCAAGCGGATTATTCTGATACATGTTAGCAGGTGAAGGTGAATCACCACAGCGGTGTAAAGCTCGCTTGGAGAGGCATCAGAGGACAGCTGACCGCGCAGTATGGACCAATCAGAGGACAGCAGCCGCAACATTATACTCGGGTAGTCTTGTTGTATAGGCAAAGTTAGAGATGGTGTATAAGCGGGTTTTTAACATAGGCAAAGTTAGGTTGATTTTTTAGTTCTAGCAGCAACAAGGAAAATATTTGTGTTTTTAATTTTGTATTATCAGGTTTTTAATATATGAAATGCGTTATTTTGATATTTGTGTTTTTAATTTTGTATTATCAGGTTTTTAATTGTCATTTAATAGAAAATTAGGAACTGGAAAAAATTAATTTAAAAAAAAAATTAGGTTATGACACGTAAAAAAGGAGAGTCATAAAACGTGGGTCATAAGTGCGCAAAAATTAGGTTATGACACGCAAAAAGGAGAGTCATAAAACGTGGGTCATAAGTGCGCGTCATAGAGGGATGACGCACAAATGCGAGTCATGAAGCTTTATGACGGGTCCATCCTTGACTCGCATTTGCGCGTCATAAGGCCTCTTCTTGACTCGCATTTGGAGTCAAGAATAGCTGTTTTTCTAGTAGTGCCTGAAATAAAACTTACTCGTGCAAAAGAAGAGTGAAACAATCAAAGTAAAATAAAATTTGCTGATATCAGTAGACGATGCGCCGTATCCAAAAAGTTGGATACGCCGTATCTTATTACGTTAAAATTAAATCAGACTTTTATTCAAAAAACAGATACGCCGCTTATGAATTTAGCATGCGCCGTATCCAGTTTAAATTTATCAAAAATCGATTATATTTATTAAAATTAAATGCGTCGTATTAACAAAAGCTAATGCGCCGTATTTTCGTTACGTTTCAAAATACAAGATTTTTGATTTAGAAGATGCGCCGTATAGATAAAGATCGATGCGTCGTATCTGTTTAATAATTCAAAAACTGTTTTTAATTTAAATAATAAATACGCCGTATCTGTTAAAACAGATGCGTCGTATGGCGTTAGGGTTTAAAAAAATTTCTTATTAAAAACAGAATACGCCGTATCTTGGGGAAATATGCGTCGTATTCGAATTTATTAAACGCGTTGTATTTTATAAAAATTAAACGCAATACGCCGTATCTGTTAAAACAGATGTGCCGTATCGTTTGTATTAGCTCAGTACAACGATGCAGAAAAAAATAAAAAGAAAAACAAAAATAAAATCAAACAAAAAGAAACAAAAATTAAAGAAAATAAAAACACACAAAAACAGAAAATATGCAAATAATACAATGAATGCAATTTAACTAATATACAACGGGGTTAGCGGTTAGAATCTAAAAATTAAAAAGAAAAACCTAATTAAAATACTAATCAAATTTACTGATAATAACAATTCACTCCCCGGCAATGGCGCCAAAAACTTGATGTGCGTGTGTATTGCTCTAATTCTTTTATATCCACGGCAGCGGCGCCAAATACTTGGTACGCGCGTGATGTCGTTGTGGTTTTAGCAGTATTAATGCCTACTCAAGTTTTAAATTTATATTTAGCCGACTTATCAATAAAACACACACTTTAACGAGCAGTGTACCCGGTCAGTATGAATATAATTGTAATACCTGAAATTCAGATAACGTGTAAAATGACCAAATTACCCCTGATAACATAAAACCTAATTACATAACTTATAAAATTCTGAAACAATTCCAAAACTTCTGAAAATCGAACTATATCTGAAACAAACAAATTTCTGGGACAATGTTACATCATTTTAAATGTTCAAAAAAATTAACTTACACATTTATTATATCCGAAATATACATATTAAATAAATATAAGTATTAAACCCTTTAAATCTAAATAATATGTAAAATAAATTAGGAAAAGGTCCAATAAAATCAATACAAATAATTTGATGATTCTAATTCCGAATTTCCTGATCCTAAGCCCTCCCCAAAGTTGGTTTTATAAGATAAAATCAAATCTTTTATTTTTATTCATAAAACCTAATCGCATAAACATTCTAAAAACCCTAGCGACACAAGAAAATTGACCCAATCAATCACAAAAGTTCTGGACGTGTACAAGGATTTTTCTGGGGTTCTTGGAGGTGCAAGGAAGCTAGGAAAAATAAGGGTTGCTGCGTGTTTTCATTGGTTCGTTCTTGTTCCATTTTTCTTGTCGAATTGCTCAAACACAAGGTAATAATTCATACGACTAAACCACACGTTCTAAAATTAATATAGTAATTTTCCTGTGATCTTTACATGGTATTTAACTCATATAAATTATGTGAATCGATTCATGCATGCTAATCTATGCGTATGAAAATATAATGAACAAGGAACACGTAAATCACAAAAATATGTAATCCGAATTTTTGGACATGATATCTATTTTATTTATACCTCATATGATGTAATAGACCTGGGAAAAATGATAGATCGAATTATGGTAGCCTAAATCATGTCGTGGTAATTTTGATGTCTAAAACGTACGTAAATATAAAATATATGTTAAACGATTTTTCTGGGCATGCTATTTATTTTTCGTGGGTTCTTTATAAGTCATATGATCTGGGAAAAATGTGAGTTTGATTTTTGGAAGCCTAGATTTAACGTGGTGAATTATTGTTAAAACCGGATTTCATGAAAATAAAGAAAACAAATAAAATGAAAATCGTGGCTTCTAGGGTTAGGTTTCTTGGGCATGAATCTGATTATTAAATGTGTTTTAAGGATGAATTAATGATGGTGCAATGATTGGTAAATAGTAGGGTTGGAAATTGTTCTAAAAAGTCTAGCCGATTTAACATAAAAAGTATAAGGACCTGTTTTGCCAACTTTGAAACTTCTGGGATATTTTTGAAAGATCATATACATCTGTAAGAATGTGGGAAAAATATAACTTTGGGGTCCTAAGTGTAAATATTGCAATATAATGAATTAATGGCATATTAGGGTTTCGATTTGAAATTAATTAAAAGTGAGGGACCAAAAGTGTAAATCTAAAATCTTGAAGTTGTTTTGAGTTAATACTGATATAAAAAGGTTGTTGTGTAATTTTGAGGATTTATGGGCTAATTATGTAATTGTTATGAATTATGACTTAATATATATGTTTTGTAAACTTAAAGGACTAAATATGTAAATTCTGAATTCTGAGGGGTCTAATCTGTAATGTACTAAATTCTGATGGTATATTATGTAATTATGAAATATAATATGCTTGGTTGGTAAATATGGATATTGTAGGGTTTAATTTGTAAAATATGTAATTATAAGATTGGTTTTGTAAATTATGTAACTAAAGGGGTGTAATCTGTAAATTGTGAAACTTAAGGGAATAAAATGTAATTCTGAATAAAATGAGTGTATAATTCTGTAACTTGAAGTATTTTCACAAATGACCTTTGAATTGATGAATTTACATTTAAAACCCTGAACTTTGTATAATTGTCATTTAAAACCCTAAACTTCTGTAACTTGCTAAAATATACTGTTATCCCATAATAATATTTGAATCAGGGTTAAACCTAATCTGAAATGATAATATCAGTTAATTCTGGAAACCTGCTAATTATGGGAACTTACTAAATCTGGAAAGTTTCTAAAAATAGAAAGTACATAAAATGAAGAGATAAACTAAAAGGAATAATCTGAATAAGAAACTTTAGTAATTCTGTCTTCCTCTTCCTTAGGTGTGAAGAAGGAGAAGTCCTGATCATTTGTTATGTGTTTGTTTGTTTGTCTGCTGTGCTAATAAGGTAAAGATATTCTGCCCTATTTCAGTAAGGGTGTTTCTTTCCCTTTTCTCTCAGTATTTCATTTTCCTTATTAGGATTCCCTATACCATTGCTATGTTCCCCTCTGTTTGTGAATCTCTGTTGTGATCTGTTTATCTTGAATCTTTGTTTGAACCTCTGCTATGATTCTTGTATTCTGAACCTTTTTCCTGAACTCTGATTGATCTCTTGTTCTGAACCCTGAATTTGTGAATCTTGATTGAATCTGATCTGTGAACCTTGTTCTGAACCTTAAACTGATATATCTGTTGTAAACTTTGATTTGATTTTTTGTATAAACCTTAACCTGTTAAATCCTTATCTGAACCTAAGTGATTTTGAACCTTTATTAAACTACATATGAAACTGTTTAAGAAAAGCTATTTTAAAAAGAAGCGATACCACTTGAAATGGAAGTTACTAAACGTTTTTGGAAGACCATTTTTATGAAAACTATTTTGAAAGATCATTTCAATGAGAACCATTATTAAAGGATTGATTTAAATGAACTCTTGACAGGAACTTCTGAAATGGATTATTGCTATAAACTTGTAATTCTTAACCTTTGATATACTCTTTTGGACTATTGGAAATAAACCTTTTTAATCTGAACTTGAGCTTTGATATTAAACTTAATCTGATAAACTCTGATTTAAACCTTATTATCTTATTCTGAATTGTTGACATGACCCTTCTGCCATGAACCCTTAGATATGACTCTGTTTATTATATGACATCTGACCTTGACCACAGTCTGATATCCGAGCCAATCACTAGGCATGAGGGTTTCATGTCCATGTCATTGATGCACCGATGGCATGACTCTAGGGCAGGAGAGTGATGACCTGTCCCATCCCTGATTTATTTTATCTGGTGTGTTAAGGAGTTTCTGGCCACAGGGGGCGCATGGATGCATCCTAGTTCTGACTCTATTATCTGTTATCTGATTTCTGTTATGTGTTACTGTTTACTATTATATTATATATATATATATATATATATATATATATATATATATATATATATATATATATATATATATATATATATATATATATATATATATATATATATATATATATATATCTGGTGACTGATGGTGTGTGCGATACACGTCTTTCACATTATCTGGGAGCTGATTACTCCAATTGATACATGAGGTCACCCCTCATATTATCTGTTACTTGAGAGGTATCCCCTCTGGATTATTATATGATTACTCTGTTATGATATTATCTGTTATCTCTGGGCTCGTGATGGATTTCTGTATTTCCCTAAACCTGGTTTGTACATTATCCCTTTCTCATTTCTTTTCTTTTACCCTTATTCCTTTCCTATTCTTTCACTTTAATTCAGTATTTGTATAATCTGTATTTCGGATTTGTTTCTGTATTGTTATCTGTTATTGTTTCTGTCATCTATATATCTGTTCACTGAGCTCTCGTAGCTCAGCCGCATTTCTTTTCCTGCGGCAGGTTTTAGTAGGATGCTGGGAATGAGTGAGAGTGTACCTCTGGACTTAGAAGGCTTGGTAGCTATTCTGGATTAGAATTGGATGGAAGATATTATGTTTTAGAATTAGTTTTGAAAGTTTTCGTTGTAACCTTGTAGATTCAGTATTTTCATTAGTAATCCTTTGAGATTTTTGTATTACTATAGATGTATGCTCTGTTTTGATCTGATATGAATCCATTATTGTGATATCTTTACCCTTGTCGGGTTGGGGTGTTACAATAATGGTAAGTAGAGTGTCGATCACTAAGAGTGGAACGTATTATCTAGTTATTCTAATCAGTATTTTAATATCCTAGGTTAGCTATACAACCTAATCTAACGCAAGGGGGTTCAGCCTGAGAGACAGGCACGGTTTGGTTATGATTAAATAGAAAACTAAACTAATGAGCACGAATCAGCGATTAGCACACACGTACACAGATAGGTACTTGAGACAATAAGAAGAGCTGTCCTGATAATTAAGTAGCTTGTCACTTGATTTATTGCTAGTTTTATATGAAGTGTATATAATTAACCCTTTCTCGTTGGCTCTAATCTTATTGGCGAGTAAACCCTTAATGATTACTTATGTCTATCCTACTATCCTAGAAACGATAGAATAAATAGGTGAGGAAGGGGCATGGCGACCCAAGCAATGCTCAGCTAGACACAGAGGTTATCAATGCACTAATAAAAGTCACCAAAGACATCAACATATAAACTTTAATTAATGGGAAAGCAATTTTAAGGGGTGCCCATGATTTTCCGTAGTCACATGGAATCGGCCCATCAATCCTGATGAATTAAATTGTACTAATACAATAAAAAAAAACTACTTAATGAATTGAATACATGCAGGACCTTCTTACAGCTCTTGTATCTTCATTTAGGGTGTGTCTTGTGCTGCTAATACGTCTGAATTCGTCTCCTAGGGTTCTGTCTCTCTCTTCTGAGTTAAGCTATCTGTCCCGAAATTCGTCTGTCCTTGGGGTATTTATAGTTTCAGTCTGAGGATTAGATGCGGCGCATAGGATAAGTAGATGCGGCACATTGACTTAACTTCGCGTGGGGTCCAAGATTAATATATTCAGGAATATTCGTACACCGCCTTAAGATGCGGCGTAACTCCATTTCTCTATGCGGCGCATGTCCTTTGCTGTCTTGGATCGTAACTTGTGAAATCTTGATAGTGATACGCCGTATGTAAGAAGTATGTTGCGGCGTATCTGGAGCTGAATGATCTTGATCTTGTACATTTCAGTAGACTCTTAACATCTTGCTTGTTTTGCTCCATAATTAGCCCAAAATCGCCAAGTTTCACATAATACTTGTTTTTACCTGAGAATTACAAAAGTAAACATTAACGTATCAATTCTCATATATAATATAATAAAACAAGTCAAATAAATAGGATAAATGATGATAATAAAATGTACTTGTTTGAGTTCATCAGGAAGATAAATCCAATGTAGAAGGTCAAGGACCAAAATGGCTATTTGATCTTGAAACTCTAACCAAATCAATGAATTATGTGCTGTTGTTGCAAAAACTAATGATTTTTCAGGTTCACAAGCAACAGATGAGGCAAGGTTAGAAAAGGAGACAAACAAAGATCATGTTTGGATGCCAATATGCTCAAGTACAATTGTGGTTTCAACTTCAACACATGGTGAATCTTCTTCTGGTAAAGCTAAAGAAGATGTTGAAGATGAAAGAAAAGAAGATGGAACAAAGGAACAAGAAAATAGTTCTGCTGTTGATAATGCTGCTGAAACAGACTTAACTGAAGAGGCAGACTTAACAAAGGAAGCAGAATTAACAGACGATGAGGTGGATTTGAGCAATCTCCCACCAAACTATCATGTTCCACTTACACCACAAACCAGAATTCACAAGGTCCACTCCCTAGAAAATGTGATAGGAGATGTACAATCAGGGGTGAAGACAAGGCAAAAACTGATGTCTTCAGACCAACAAGGGCTTCTTGATGCCTTTATGCTTCAAAACAGCATGAGTTTTCAAACTCTTGCTTGTTTGTATGTTTTCTCTCACAAGCTGAACCAAAGAACATTCTGAAAGCCTTAGATGATTCAAGCTGGGTAGAAGCTATGCAAGAGGAGCTTCTTCAGTTCAAGATTCAGAAAGTTTGGGTGCTAGTTGATTTACCTAAGGATGCAAAGGTAATTGACACTAGATGGGTTTTCAAGAATAAAAGGGATGAAAGGGGAATAGTGATTAGGAATAAGGCTAGATTAGTAGCCCAAGGGTACACACAACAAGAAGGTATAGACTATGATGAAGTTTTTGCTCCAGTAGCAATACTTGAGGCAATTAGGATTTTCTTAGCTTATGCTTCATTTTTAGGCTTTACAGTTTACCAAATGGATGTCAAGAGTGCATTTCTATATGGCACAATTGAAGAAGAGGTGTATGTCTCACAACCTCCAGGGTTCATTGATCCTGACCATCCAGACAAAGTGTACAGAGTTGTTAAGGCTCTTTATGGCCTTCATCAGGCACCTAGAGCTTGGTATAAAACACTGGCTTCCTATTTAAAAAAGAATGGATTTCAAAGAGGAAAGATTGATCAGACACTTTTCATCAAACAACACAAGAAGGATCTTATGTTAGTGCAGGTGTATGTGGATGACATTATCTTTGGATCTACAAGGAAGGAGATGTGTTTGGAGTTTGAGAAGCTTATGCATGATAAGTTTCAGATGAGTTCCATGGGGGAACTTACATTCTTTTTGGGTTTGCAAGTTAAACAGTCATATGAAGGCATATTTATTAATCAAGATAAATATGTTGCTGAAATTCTTAGAAAGTTCAACTTTGCTGATTCAAAAATGGCAAGCACACCAATGTATTCTGAGAAACAACTTCCAAAAGATTTAGATGGAGAAAATGTGGATGTACACACATACAGATCTATGATAGGATCTTTGATGTATCTCACATCATCAAGACCTGACAACATGTTCTATGTTTGTGCTTGTGCAAGATTTCAAGTAACTCCAAAGGTTTCTCATTTAACAGCAGTCAAGAGGATTTTTAGATATCTCAAGGGTCAACCTAGGTTGGGTCTATGGTATTCAAGGGAATCACCTTTTGATTTGGTAGCATTTTCGGATAGTGATTATGCTGGTGCTAGCTTGGACAGAAAGTCAACAACTGGAGGATGTCAATTCCTTGGGTGTAGACTTATCTCATGGCAGTGTAAGAAGCAAACAACTGTGGCTACTTCAACAACTGAAGCTGAATATGTAGCTACTGCAAGTTGCTGTGCTCAAGTCTTGTGGCTTCAAAACCAACTTCTTGACTATGGGTACAATTTTATGAACACTGTTATTCATATTGATAATAGTAGTACAATTTGCATTATTAAAAATCCGGTACAGCATTCTAAAACAAAACACATTGAAATTAGACATCATTTTATTAGAGATTGCAATGAGAAAAAGTTAATTCAAGTAATGAAAATTGCTTCATAACATAATTTTGCAGATCTGCTAACAAAAGCTTTTGATGTTGGAAGGTTTCAGTACTTGGTAGCAAGTATTGGAATGCTTAATACTTAAATTTTTCAATCTATATGTTTTATTATATACCAGTGTGGTTAATTCTGGTAATTACTCAGTTATTTCTCGTGGTTACTTAATTAAGTCTGGTAGTTAAAATTTTTTGTTTGTGCTGTTGTCTTTGTAAATTTGTACTATCTATTACTTTAAAATTGTGTTATTTCATACAGTTAGTCACATGTTTATTCTAATATAAGACAAGTACTTTGTACATTGTTCTTTTGGTTTTAGACTAACAATTTCAGGTATGAACATTTGAGCACAAAAGGAAGTTTTCAAGTGAAATGTAAGCAGCAGAATGTTATATCAGTTGCTTACATAACAGGTTTATGATGGACTGAGTTTGGGAATTCTTAACAAAGGTTTATACCTAAGTTCATTAATTCTTTAAAACTACTTTCTTGAAACCTGGTTATCATATTTCACATTGAATTGATGACTTAGTTGATCAGACAGTAACTGATTCAACCCACTTTCTATCATTTTATACTTTTAAGTATAATGAGCAAGTCTAAGGACACCTGATAGAAAGAACAACTAGTAAAAGTGAATCTAACACTTGTGTTAGAGGCAACAATTGCTATGAGCTGGAAACCCTGTCAAGAAAGCCTTTTGAATAGGTTTATCTTTACACAGGCAGTTATTTATAACTGAAAACATTGGTTCTCACACAACCAGAGGTTGTTTTAAACCAAAATCTTGATTAAGTGTCTGTTATACACTTAATCCCTTCAAAATGGTTGAAAGCAATATGATTTTTCATAATAAAATCATATGCATACTGCTAAAAGTAAAAAATTTTCTTAAAAGGCTTTTTGAAATAAAAATGACTCAGAGAACCATCAACTGATGGATTATGAGTTATTGTCCCATGAATCACCTCTCATAGGAGTTAACACACCTAGAACTGATGAGGGCAGCAAATTAAACTCTTAAGGAATTGATGGCTACATGTACAACATTGTCTGATAACAAGTTCTAATTGATAGCTCAGATGATGGGGAAAGATACATTGTGAGAGATCTTCCAAACAGGGGAGGAAATGTTATTTGCATCTCAGGGGAGGAAACATCTCAGGGGAGGAAATAAATTTGGAAGATTAACCAGTGAAAGGGAGGAAAAGACAAGAGCATACAAGATGATGAGGAAGTTGAAAATGACAAGAATAGAGCTGATTCTGGAGTATTATATATATTCAAAAGGGATGAAGCATTCCAAAGGAGAAAGTTCTATCTAGGTCAAACAAAGAAAGCTTTCAGTTTCAATTTCAGTTCACTACGTTTGTTCATCACTTGCAAAGGCATGCTGATAGATGATTTCACTTGTTGAAACAAGCATCCAAGATACACAGCACCATTACCTCTTATAATTCCTCCATCCAAGGAAATTGCACCATCTGTTAGGTCAATGTTTGAAGTCTAAAGATGTGTGTATGATATTGTTGAAGTCAAAGATCAGAAAGCAGATGAGTTACTGAGATAGATACTAATCTTTCAGAATAGAAGAAAGTTCAGTCCAAGGGTCTGACTATGAAGTGTTTGAAAGATCTTCACAATCCATAATTTAATTCAGAAACATGTTGAAATGGATTCACATGTTTAGGGGAGGATTGTTGGGAATTAAATATTCTGAAGTTTAAGTATCGGGAAAATCTCTCAAGTGATTAAATCTGGTAGCAGTAGAGTTAAGTCTGGTGAGTTCCAAAGTTAAGTCTGCTGGTTATCTGCTGGTTAAAGTCTGGTCGTTGAAGTTAAGTCTGGTGGTTAAGTCAAGTGTTAATTCTGGTGACTATCAGAGTTAAGTCTGCTTGATGAAGATATTAAGTCTGGTTGACAAAAAGTCAATAATACACGGTAGATAATATCTTACCCCATGTGCTCAGTCTTTATCTTATTCTCACAGAACAAGTTGTAAACATAAATACATGTTGTATCTTAGTTACTGACACACATAAGATAAGCTAGCAAGTTGTTTGACAAGACTTAACATTATTGTAAAGATCTTTCTTATGATATAAAAGAAAGATCTTAGACTAGAGATATAAGTGTGTTAAACTTATAGTGCAAAATATATCTCTCAAGAACAAAGAACAAAAACAATATCACAAGATATAGAAACATAAGATTCAAGGTTGTAACCCTAGTGATAACTCAAGATCACTCGTATTATTATCTTAATAATATTGAATCATCTGGTGATAATCTTTCATTGTTCATTGTCATATAACAAACACAACTGTTCCATTTCCATAACCATAATAACCTTCCAAGTGTGATTAAGTAGATTCCGCATACTTAATCATATTCACTCAATATATCATATACACAAAGTACAAAAGGTTTAACCACCTTAACAGTGTGTCGAATCCTAACACATGCGGACAGCTTCAAGTCTAGCCACTAGTGCATAGGATTCTTCAAAGTCAATGTCTTCTTCTTGACTAAAACATTTGGCAACCAGGTGAGATTTGTTACGAATAACTGTTCCATCAGCATCAAGTTTGTTCTTCGAAATCCCTTTAAGTCCGACAACGTAGACTCCATCAGGTTGTTCAACCAATTGCCAAACTTCCAGATGTTTGAATTGGTCAAGTTCTTCTTGCATTGACTCAATCCAATTGTCATATGTTAAGGCTTCTTTAATATTCTTTGGTTATGCCTGACAGACGGTAAGTGCAAAAATGCATGTTTCACCATCTGTGTGAAGTCTTTTTCGTGTCATGACTGGATTGTTTGGATGACTAATCACATTCACTAAAGGATGATCTCTTGTCCATTTATGGGTTGAAGGGTAATGTTGAAAATTATTGTGCATATTAGACGGATCCAAGTTTCTCGTTGACGACTCAGCAATATCGAAAACGGTTGGAGCTGGAGCAAATGGATTAAAGAATGCATTTCCATCATAATTTGCTGGTGTGGGTACTTGTTGTGGGAGATCTTCAGCTGCATTCTCAGCATTGGAAGCAGTTTATTCTTCTGTTGAAGGAGATTCAGTTGTAGGTGCATCTTCAGCAACTGTTGTTGTTGTTGTAGCAGGTGTATCAGGTACTGGAATATGATCAGGTTGTGCAGTGAAACTTGTAGATACATCTGGTGCACGAATAACAAGAGAATCATCGAACAGTGAAGCAAACAAGTTTTCCAAATACTTACGATTGAGGAAGAGTGGTGCAGCTGATTGATCAGGGAAATTGAGACGGTTAGTTGCAGGTCCTAAGCTGTTTTGCTCAAAAGCCATTTCTGTGAGCTCATAAAAATTAACTTGTATTGTCTCTTGAATTTCTCCGGTGCGACAGTTCCAGATACGAAAACCTTTAGAGTTCTCACAATATCCAATAAAGATTCCTATGTCAGCTTTGGCTTTCAGTTTCCCAAAGTCATCACGATCATTATTTGGGTAACAAAGAGCCCCAAATACACGAAAGTAATTTGTGTTCGGTTTACGGTTGTGAACTAGCTCAAATGGAGTCTTGTGATGCCTTTTGTTGATCATACAACGGTTTTGAGTGTAACAAGCGGTTGAGACAGCTTCAGCCCATAGGTAGTCAGGTAATTGAGCATTGATCAACATCGTCCTTGCAGCTTCCACCAACATCATGTTGCGTCTTTTGAAAACCTCATTCTGTTATGGACTTCTGGCAATAGATGTTTGGTGTTCAATTCCCACTTTCCCAAAATAATCACGAAGAGTTTGATTCTTGAATTCGGTTCCATTATCTGTTCTGACTTTTCTAACTGTATTGCGGAGCAGAACTTGAATTTTAGTGAGAAAGGTGATGATCATAGAAGGAGCTTGATCTTTGGTTCATAGAAAGTAGACCCAAGTCCATCTTGAAAAATCATCGACAATTACCAATATGTAGTGTTTCCCGTTGATTGTTTGAACACGCATTGGGCCACATAGATCCATATGAAGAAGTTGGAGAGCATGGTCAGTATTGTGCTCGGTTTTAGAAGGAAAATGAGCACGAGTACTCTTCCCTTGTTCACATGCTGGACATAGGTGATCTTTAGCATACCAAAACCTTGGAAGACCGCCGGCTACTTTATGACGAGCAAGATCTGTCATGGTCTTGAAATTCAAATGAGACAATCTTTTGTGCCATAGCCAGGATTTTGTAGAATGTGCCTTGGAAACTAAACACATGGGAGAAGAAGCGGTCATGCCAGACATAGAAATGGTGTAGTGACTCATTCCGCGTTTGCCCGTCATGATGTCGTTTCCCTGTAAATCACGAACGAAGCAAGTTTTCTCCCTGAAAGCTACTTCCAAATCACTATCACAAAATTGCCCTACCGAGAAAAGGTTGTGTCCAAGGCCTTCGACATAGTATACACGGCTAATCTCGATGTTTCCGTTGACATAGTCCCCATAGCCCATTATAGAAGCGAAGTGATCATTCCCGAATCTGACAGTTCCTATGAACTTTGCAACAAAGTTTACTAGAAGTTTTAGGTTGCCTGTCATATGTTGGGAACAGCCGCTATCAACAATCCAAAGTACAATTTGAATCACCTACATCATAAGAAGATAATGCAGATGGAGAGATGGTAACGGAGGAACCTGTTGGGTTAGTAGCACAGGTATTAAGCACTTTAGGTAACCAAGTAAAACTAGGTTTCCTCTATAGCCAACGTTGCCAAGTCCAACTAGATTCAGCTTTCTTCCTAGTAAATGCATTAGGTGACTGGATTGTTTTAGTAGCAACTATGGTTTTGTCTACGGCATTCATAGAAACTACATTTGGTGGCTTTCCTAATATAGACTTGGAGGCAGTAGTGGGCCTAGAGGAAATGCCATTTGTACATTTCTGATTACGAGACAAAAGAGACTTTGCAACATACTTTTTATGATCACCAGATAACATGCTATTTCGATAAAACACATAAGAAGCATCAACATTCACAACATTCAGAACATTTAAAGCATTCAAAGTATTAGCATTTGTTACATCACGATTAGAAATACAAGTTTTTAAGTTTGATTCTACATCAGACACAACATGCTTTTTATTCAAACTCCTAAAGTGGTCTTCTACTTCTTGATCTTTTAGTGAGCCGCTCTAACGTTGCCATATACTAGTCTTCTTTTTGTTTCTTTTAGGCTTGGATCTGCTAACGCTATGAGGGGTGACTATTCCTGTAGAAGTCGAAGCATTCACATTAGTAGTCTGAGGGGATGCTTTCCTAGGTGTTTTATCCACTTTATACATGTCTGGTGCAATCACATTTGTTTGGACAAATTTCCCCTTTTCAAGTAATTTAACTTTTTCTTTTAGTTCAATGATGATGCGATTCTGTTGTTGAATTTTGGAATCCAATTCTCGATTTAAACGAACAGTGTCATTCCGATTTTGACAAACTTCTTCAATGTCATTTTCATATTCGAAAATTTGACCTTTTAAAACAACATTTTCCTTATCAAGATGCTGAACTTTTGATGCGTGACTGTTTTGAAAGGACATTGTTTCTTTTTGATTTTGCAACTTTAATTCAAAATCCAGACTTTGAGTTTGACACCATTGCAACTTTTAATTGAGTTGAAAAATCTCTTTTGAAAGATTGTTTTGCACATCATCATTGACTTTGCTTATTCTCTCATTTTCTCTTTTTAAATTCTCAACTTCAAGTCTCAACATTTTAGTATCAGCAGAATAAACATCAACAAGCATAGCATTGCAAGACACATAAATGGAATTCATGAATACAGAGATAATGTCAGAACATAGAACATCTTCCAAGAGTCTATCTGCTTCTTTTTGTAAAACTTTGTTTTTACGTTTTTGTTTTGAGATTGCTTTTTTAGTTGCATTGAAAGTGTTCATCATGGAAGTTACCTCTGATTGAAGTTCCTATTCTCAGTGTGTAGAACAAAGACGCAGATGTTGAACGTGTGGCAAAAATTGTTTTTGAAAAATTTCTCTCTTTTCTTTTTCATATAGAGAAAGAAAAGTAGAGACTTTAATCTCAGAATTACGTTCAATTGCTTGTTCCAAAAAATTTTATGTCTTCCAAAAATGTATTAAAATGTCTAAGTACAAGATATTGTTTTGGTAATTGTGCAATGACACCCAAATTTGGTAAAGGACCATTTACTTATGTTACTGTGTTAACAGGACCAACCTCAGAAGATTCATTCATTTGCATTAAAAACCATGACTGTTCTGTTTTATCTTGTTGAGGAACGAAAGTGTCGGTAATATGAGGTACTTTTGAGTAATCAAATGGTTTATTAAATTTGACATTGCTCATTTTAGATCGACTCTCTTCTTCCTGTTCCATTTCTTCTTTACAATTATGAACAACAACACGCATAATAGAGTCATTAAAAAGATGTTCTGCACTATATAACTTCAGATTTTTCTTGAGTGCTCTATGTAGAAAACGTGGTTTGTCATCCCCAATAGCAAAGCCATATCCTTGGGGATTTTGCTTTAGAGTAAAATTTTGAATTGTTGTTACTGACTCACCATTTTTATAAACAACTTTTTGAAACTCTTTAAGTTTACATTCCAACTCTACTGTTTCCTCAAGATAGGAATTGATCTGTTTCCTTGATACTTGTTTGTGTTCAGAAAAATTATCTTGGCAAGTTGACAACTATGTTTTTATTTTTGAAAGTTCAGAGTGTAGGAGTTCAACCTGTTGTTTGAAATCTAATTTTTCTTGTTCCATTTGTGAAATCAAGTTATTTTTGGAAATAGTTAATTCTCGTATCTGATGTTCTAACTCTTGTTCTTTAACATAAGACTGTTGGAATGCAACTTCAAAACTTTTTTCCCGTTTTTCTTTTGTTTCATAATTTGAAAGTTGTAATTTATAGCACTCAAGATTCTTAGTCAATAATGCTACTTTTGCTTTTAAATTCCTATTTATCTCATTGTATTTATCAATTTGGGATTTTTGTGAGTCCAACTGGGTTTGGGTGGTCAATAGCAAGGTCATGAGTTCTGGATCTGGACCAAGCAAAAGATCATTTTGTTCAAGTTGATCATTATTATCATCATCAAGAGGATTATCAAATGTAACAACCGTGTTAATTTGATCTTCATCAAATATAACTACTGTGTTCATTTGTTCATCTTCTTGAGGAGATAAGAATGAGTCAATTTGAACAACGTGCTCTTCAGCTGATGCAGATGCAGATAGGGATACAATTTCATGTATAAGACATGTTGAATCAGGTACCTGAGACAAGCCATCAATATCATATACTGGGCCTGTTTCACTCATGTGCATCTCTTGCATGTTGGCCATCAACATCACGGCTGCATTAACTTCCAAGTCTTCCATATCATTATCAGAATAAGCATTGGCCATGAAGTTGTGTTCTTTCTCAGTGAGAGTTCCCCCAGATTCATCCTTGAGAGCAAGAAGGAGTGCTTGTTTGTGAAACTCACTGCCTCTTGTTCTTGGCTTGGGACATGCATTTGCTAGATGACCTTTTCCACCACAGTTGTAACATCTGACCATTGTATTTGCAATCCCTTGATTCCTGGTTTCAACAATCTCAGCCCTTCTCTGTGGAGTACCAGCATTGTTCCTACTGCTTCCTGCTGTATTAAACCTTTGCCCAGTTCCTGAGTTTCCCATGTAACCACTCGATCCATTTCTTCCATAAGCTCGGTTCTGAATCTCAACTCTACCATCATGGAAAACAGCTTGATTACGAGTGTTGGATGAAGTACAAAGACGGTTTTTGGATTAGTTGGAGAACTTGCTGAAAGCACGAGCAATTAAAGCAAATCCTTCATTCAATGAATTGAAAGCATCATCTTCGTCACTGTTGGCATTGGAATAAAAATAGTATCTGTGTTGTCATAAGGAACCAGTTGATTATCAGCAGATTGTGTTGATGATTCATATGGAATGAGTTGATTCGATGAGGTTTGTGAGGGATAAGCAGAGTGATGTGGGACAAAAGCCAGATTTGATTATGGAGCAAAATGAGATTGAGCTATCAAAGCTAGTGAGTTGGGAGTTGTTGACGGTGAATAACTACCACGAACAGCTCTATCTTTATCAACCTCTGACTAATGATGCTTCAAGTAATCATACAACAACCCATAAGATGCGTTGTGTAGATTCTTTGTTTGACGAACAAAGATAACATACTTCTGCCAGTCAGGACCAAGAAAATTGTGGAACTTTGTATTTACTGCAATCCTGGGTAGAATAATGTTGATCCTGTCCAAGTCGTTTATGATGTTGGTGAACCTATGGTAATACGAATCTAATGATTCTTCTGCTTCAATCATTAACATGGTGTATTCAAGATAAAGTTTTGATTTCATATCCTCTTGATTCAATTCAGTGCCTTCCATGAGAAGATAAACGTGTTCCCACATGTCTTTAGCAGTTTTATGTGCATCAATACTTCTGAAGATTGGATTAGGAATTCTTTGAAGGATGTAAGACATTGCAAGTTCATTGGCTTCTTTATGAAGTACTTGTTCTGCTGTAAGCTGAGCATCAGGAATAGGGGTCACAGTTGCTTCTCTTGGAGGAATGGCATTTGGATCTCCAAGAACCGTTGTTGTAGGCACTTGAAATGGTCCTTCAATGATAGCCTTTTTCATGTATTTCCCATGCGGTTTATTGAGTTCAATGAACCGTAAAAATCGACTTACCCATTGCATGTAGTTACCCGAGGTGAGCATAGGAGGTGTATCTAAGGATCCAGCCTCGTGTCTTGATTGTTGACTACTAATTGCTTCACACATCTGATCAAACCAGTGTGGTTGTTTAGCTAGAAGTGGGTAGGACTGCATCGGTTTTTGTTGATATAATTGTTGTTGAGGGAATTGTTGTTGTGGGAGAAATTGATGTTGTTGCATGAAGATTTTTTGTTGCGGATATTGTGGTTGTTGAGGATACGATTGTTGCTGACGATACTGCTGCTGTTGATTGTAGAAGTAATTGTAGTTCGGTGGTTGAGACATCTTGAAGAAGTAACTTGTGGATGATGGATCTTTTAGGATAACGAAGGTTGTTGTTGTAGTTTAGATCTCTAAGTAGAAGATTTGAATAAAAAATCCTTAGTAGAAGAATAATGGCCTTGCTCGAAGAAATTGAACCTTACTCGAAGCTTCCTTACTCGAAAGATGTTTACTAGAAGAATTCAATTGCAATACTTTCAAAGTTACTTACTCGAAAAGTTGTTTGCTCGAAGAACTTACTTGCTCGATAAAACCTTACTCGAAGAACCTTCCTTACTCGAAGAATAAGATTTCACCAAGTATATAATCCCTTAGTAGAAGGATTATAAATGAAGAAGTTCTGATTTCCTAACTCGGAAAGTATACACAGAAATTAAGATAAATCTTCTAACTCGAAGACTGTGCTTACTCGAAAGATTCAATTCTAACTCGAATTGTTACTCAAAGGATCAAGACTTACTAGAAAGCTTAGTTGGAGAATTCTTCTAACTCGAAGATCTTCAACTTACTAACTCGAAGAAATGAAGCTTACTAGAAGAACTAACTCCTTACTCGGAGAACTTCAACTCCTAACTATAAGAATTGAGGCTTACTCGAAGATCTAACTTGAAGGATCTCTTCTTACTCGAAGACCTTCAAGTCTAACTCGGAGGACACCTTCTTACTCGAAGGAACTGTACGCCTAAATCCTCAAATTTTCTACCAAATCTAATCTAAAACAACCTAATCTATCTTTTAGCGATTGATACCACTTGATAGGTCACAAATCTATCACACAAGGTTACTAGATCTAGAGAGAGAAAGTTAGAGAGAGAAAGAATGGAAGGAACATCTTATGAATAATAAACTTTGCTAATTAAATGAACCAACACCCTCTCCCTTCAAGGGATGGGGTATTTATAGTTGTTTACATAGAAAGGGGCGTTGCCCTAGTAAATGAAATAAATAAAAGGCCACGGCCCATGGGCCTTCTACATAGGCCGAACCTTAATAACTAACATAAAGGCATAAATAATAAGCAACCTTTTACAAAATCTATGACCGATACTTGATAATAATAATTGTGTTCCCAACAGATGATGAGGATGACACTACACCTATAACTGCCGATACGAATACGATATTATGTATTTCATTGCTTAATTAAATTAATAATCATACATTATGCATATATGTAAACATTTTTTATTTAATGCTTTTTTGGTTAAACATTGCAGAATGTGGAAGAAAACTTCACAAACACGGCATTTGGTAGCGATGAGGTATTATAAACCCATATTGCTAAATCCATTAACCACACATTCATATACAAAAATGAAATTAATAGTTTTTAACAATTGTTAATAATCATCACAGGAAATGAATTTAAATGTTACAAGAGAAAATACCTTGGATGACTCTACAACCTTATCTCACAATATGAATGAGGTATTATGAACTACCTTAATAAATTCATAACTATGCATATTTTTAAACAAATTTAAATGACTTTTTCTCTGGTTATGCATCACAGGATGATGAATATGAGTTGAGAAACACAACTATTGGTATGAATAAGGTATTATAACATTACATTGATAATGTTTTCCAGATCTCTTAGATGTTTGAAATAAAAAGTATATATTATTAACTATGTTTTAACCCAACACAGGAAGTAGATGCTAATCTTAGTCAAATGACAAATGAGGAAACATCGACCATTAACGGCACTGAGCCTACGACTCGGGAATCTATTGTGAATGAGAGAAAACGAAACCGTGAAGTGTTTGACAAACCAGATGATGAACAAGAAGAACAAGAGGATGATACGCATGTGAATAAGAAAATGGTGTCAATCAACGTCGAAAAAGAAGTCTGATTGGATGTCAAGATGCATTTTATTTTTCTTTTTT
The DNA here is from genome assembly GCA_021014915.2 of Artemisia tridentata subsp. tridentata. NCBI lineage: Eukaryota > Viridiplantae > Streptophyta > Magnoliopsida > Asterales > Asteraceae > Artemisia > Artemisia tridentata. The sequence continues at coordinate 190,979,879 of CP139506.1, read as the reverse complement.
TCAATAATGTCCAATTGAACTATTGTTATCAACTTAGCATTTTTAATATTTTTTAAACCTTTTTGTTTGGTATTCAATTTCAAAGGGTGTTTTCCCCTTGCATATATTATGTTTGTTGATAAAACCATTTAATCATTTGGAATAATATAAGGAGTTTTTTTCTATTAATTATATTTGTAAAATAAATTAGGTTGGTTTTATTTTATTTGGATATATGTCGATCATAATATCCATTCAGTCTATTTCAATATTTTAATCGTGTAATTGTATGTAACTGTGTATGTGTTAAGAATTTCATTAAAATATACTTATCTAACATCATATTAATAAAAATAATACTAAGCATATAAATGTTTAAAAGGTTGAACATTATCAATCCTATTGTGAATCACAAACTAATGAACATGTTTCTCTAAATCAATGTTACAAAAATGTTATTTAGTATTATTAAATTATAATAAGGAAATTTTAAAAGACGAAAATATTTAAGTTTCAGAAACTCTAATTATTAAGAAGATATGTAAATAAAATTTTAAAATACTAATATTCTAAAATATAAAAAAAATTTAATGCATTCCTTTGAACTTCCAATAGATTGTTTTAAATAGCGACTCATCCTATTACTTTTGATTATCCTCTTTGAAATTTCAAAACACCTTATCATCTTTTAATTATATTTTCTGCCTTTTTAATCGGGTGCTTATATCTTTGAATATGTTAGGAACAAGAAACAATGATTTGGAGTCCATGGCAAATGGAAAAAAACAATGTAATCTAATTAAGTATAGTTACGTTTAGTTTTATTTCATAATGTAAAATTACATATAATGTGAAATAAGTTCATGTTTATTCCAGGAGAAAAAATTGTTCAAGTATACAAAGAAAAGCTAAAGGAGAAAATTAAAGATAATTTTATAGGTAATTAGTATTTTTAATTCTTAATATGGTGAGCTTTAGTAATCATTTTTTAAATGCATTTTTTTTTGAAAAAAGTAGACTGATGATTACATATATACAGATGAAGAGCATGTTTTCAAAAATGATTGTGAATCAGAAAGCATAAATGCTTGGTATGATTGGTGGCATTCTGAGCAACGTGCAGTAAAAAGAAAATTATGGAATGAAAAAGAAGAAACAGAAGAAAGACTAAAGTGTTAAAGAAATTCTGCTAACAAGATGTGGAGAGAAATCACTAGGTTTCAAAGATAAAAAAGAAGACCCAAAGAAAATGAAGCTGATGAAGTTGAAATTGATAAGGATTCAGATGGTTTCGAAAACTTATGTTATGATGAGTTGCATTTGGCATACTCTTCATAAATTAGTTGCTAAAGTATTTATGGATTTTAAGGCTAATAAAATAAAGTTGTGGAAGCCTATAATATGTTTATATGTATCAATTTACATGTTTTACTTAAAGGTTGCATCAAACGATACCACATCAACAAAAGAAGTATAGTTGAACTTCGTTTGTGCATCTGCCAAAAACAACCCTACAAAGGTTTTTTTTTTTTTTTTTGCCTTTTTGAGAATATAAGCTGATGCAGAACTGTTTTTGACTATAAAGCTTAAAAAACTAAACTAAAAGCTATAGAACAATGTAAAACTACTCATAAACATAATCGATATAACTTCTTGCCACCATTCAAATGTTTAATCATATACTCCAAGACATCTCGCATGCTCCAAATAAGAACCAAACTTAACAGCACATCAAACATAAGAATGAGCAACACAAATATACACAAGCAGTATAAAGAATAGTATCAGCAGTACTAAGTTGTAACTTGGCAGTACCACGCAGCAGTACTAAAATTCCCATAGCAGTACTAACTTGATAAGTGTAGCAGTACTAATCGAATGTAGCAGCAGTACTAATCGTGTAATTTCATCTTCAACAAGCACTACAGACCCAAACGTATAGCATTACTAACTTTTAAATATTTTATACATGTTTGTTAGATGATTAACAAATTAAAAGTTCTAAAATTAATGAAATAATATATTTCGATAGTTTAACAATAAAATATAAATTAAAAAAAATTGTTAACCTAAAAAAAATACGTAATTTTTAGATTTATTTAAAATATGATACATATCTATTCCTTAAATATATGAGAAACGTCAATCTAATTTAAAATTATATTCTTAATATGGTATAGTAAGTATATCTTCCTAATTAATATTGATATCCAAACTCTATAAATATAGGTATACAATATAACATATTGAATCAACTCTTTTGGTTTGTTCGTGTAACAATATCAGAACAATGAAGAACTCAAAATCCATAAAGGTATTCGTGTTTTTATCAACTATGTCGCATGTATATTCATACCATACTTTTAAAGAATTGTATTATGTAAAAATACTAATAATTCTTTTGTTAATTATTTATGTACAGGAAACTAAGAAAACAACATGTGATTCGATTTCATCCCCTACTAATGCACGTAATTCAGAAGAACATATCATTGTAATATCAGATGATGAAGTGGTATGTATAATGACTTCCTTACATAGTATAAGTGAACCAAGAGTGTACTGTATGCTTCCTGTATAATGAATGTATGTGATATATTAATTGTAGTTTATAAAACTAAATTAAAATAATAATTACTACCCAATATAAGTATATGTAAGTGACAAATGCTGTAACCTTTGTCTGATATCGGATATAAAAGAATTTTGAATGTTGTTGTGTTTTTTGAATTGTTAAAAATAGTTTATGTTATCAATCTTTGATCAAAATTTGGAAAATATAAATATAATGATATAGTATCATGTTTAATGTTGTGTTAACAAAAGACATACCATTCATTATTATATCAGACAATGAATATGTATCATTAATAAGTTTTATTTGTATTATGCAATATCTATGAAACTGAACATCTTAATATGTTTGTAATACTTGCAGCGTGCTCCGTTGGCACGTAAACATCGAAGACTTACTAAAAACGATAAATTTTGTAACAAAAAAATGATAGACCTTATTTCATCAGATGATGAAAAGCCACCTGCAACTGACGGGGGTGAAAAAGTAATCGACCTTACTTCATCGGATGATGAAAAGGCACGATCAACTGCCGGTGGGAAAACACCTTCTAATAAGACTGAAGAAAAAGATACAATGGTAAGAATTTACACTCCCATGTGTGTTTTTTTTAATGACAGAATTGTAATGTGATGATATATATTCATACTCCCTCCATCCCATAATAAGTGTCCACTTTTCAAATGCACAAAGTTTTAGGAAATTCCACTAACTACACTCTCCACCAATCAAATATCACTATTACCCACTAAAGTCTCTTCTCATTGGTTGAAAATATTCCCTGGACACTTAATTTGGGACATCTCAAGATTTCATTATGGACACTTAATATGGGACGGAGGTAGTATATTTTTTGCTTCCAATGTAAGATGTCTGATGATGAAGGACCAATTACTTTTAAGCGTGCAAAAACAACACAACACTCTACAGAATCCAATCAACACAAATATATGATCATTGACGAAGATACCGATGATGAGCATGACAAAATCAATAGCATTCCTGAAGATGGTGTTTGGATTAATATCAATGATCTAGATGAACCTTTTTATGAGTTAGACGACTATAAACCCAAATATAGTATCATTGATGAAGATATCAATGAAGACTCCTCGACAGGTGCATTGTTGAATAATAATTCAATAAATATTATTTATTTGTAAATTATTTAACAAGAATGGACCTTTGTACTTATATATATATTTTTAATTTTTGTAGGTGATTACAAATATACCGTCATGGATGAGGAATATGATCGAGAGATTTTGCAGAAACATAACTTAGGCGAGGATGGCATGTGGGATGATATGGTTGATATTGATGGAAAAGTCCGCGGTACACATATTTGCAACAACTACATGGATGACGAGGCTTGGGAAGTCGATTCCGACGCATATAGTGTCAGATCTGTAGGTTCTGAAGATGATATAGCCAGCTTTATTAATGACGAGTCGACTGATTATGAAACCACCGATGATGAGAATAGTGACGATGAATTTTGAACAAGCATGACAAGCTTTTCGAAGAATAATGTTTTTTTTTAGAATATTTTAAGTTAAAATAAATGTGACTATTACTATTCTTTTTCATAATATGTTCGTATCCTTTGTGTTTCATGAATAGTATAATTTCTATCTTTTTAGAAGATTATGTTTCATATTTAATGTTATTTTAAATTTTATTCAATCTTATACTCCAATTAAATTTTCTTCAATTAAATTATCATCTTTGGATTAAAGTATCTCTGTTTTGTTTAAAAAATGAATATATGTTTTAGTGATAAATCATTAACATTGTTTATCTGCAAGTATTGTATTTATCAATTCAAATCTTTTAAGGATATGTTAACACATGAAATACCAATTAATAGCATATATAATAACATTTAAATACTACCCAATTATTTAGTTTCATTAACGAAAATCATCAAAAAATGAAATAACTGTATTCCCTTTAATATTTAAAAGCGTGTAAGATTCAGGAATACAAACAGATCCATCTTAAATATATTTTGGAAAACGTTTAGACTCTTGTGTGCCTATAAATACTTATGAATAAGAAACAACTCCTTTGATTTTTTCATTAGATATTATATTTTAGTTTCAAATTTCAATGGCTTCATCCTCTTCAACTCCTGTTTCAAAGAAAACCAAACGCCCAAGGGATGCTTCTCCTCTTCCAATCCCTGAAAAATATATTTGGGACAAATGTCATTCTGGAAAATATGGAACTCAAAAAACATTGGTAGATCTTTACAACAAGCGTATCAAGAGGCTGGAAGAACAGAACAAGGAAGATTTAAAGATCATATTGGATCATCAGAAGAAAGTAGATGATCAGAACAAAGAAATAGAAGATACAAGAGAGAAAATAGTTTGTGTTTACAAAACTATTCAAGATAGTTTATATATTTCTTAATGTATCTTTTGTATCATTATCTTATTTTGATGTTTTAGTCATTCAGTGTGTTAAATGCTTCATTATGGACCTGAATGATTCAGAATGATCGTTATTTGTATTGATGCTTGACTATGTTAATGTATATTCATACAAGATTATGATATTTGAATGCAGTTATTATTTTAGATTGGGGATAACTTCCAAATATTAACCATTATAATTATAGGGATAATCTCAACTTTAGTTAAAAGATATCTTAACAAATATTACCCACCTAAATAAAAAGGATTATTATTCTTTAAAATTGAGAAAAAAACAACATATACATCATATGATCGAAGTCCATATTTCTGATCTGGGAAATTGCTATATGATAACATGTTCAATGATACATCCCAAAACACACTCTCTAATGCAACACACAGTAAAACTAATGAACATATCCCTCAATGTGTGGGCAGAACTCCAAAAAAACATGTATTAAAATCACCCACACCCTATGGACGATCACTTGAATATGTAGACGTACCACGTACGTCTCATACAATAACTTATAAATGTTTATTTTTTTTGTCACAATGATTAAGCTAAATGTTTTCAAATTTAAACAGGTGATACTTATGATATACTTTGCCCACAGAGTGGCAGGCCTGTTATTCCATTACTAGGTAAGTAACATATGCTTTTGATAATTCATCAATAAAGATAAGGGGCAGTTAATTAAATAGCCCGATCGCTAGGAGTGTTTCGCTTTTTAGGACTCTAATTGGTCACTTTCTGGAAATAGACCTAGCGACCGGCGACTTTCATCTTGGAGTGACATGTGGCGACCACCCAATCATTAAAGTGGTACTTGTGTCATAGCCCACTATGTGTACTTTTTAAGCGACTTTTTTACAGCGACTTTTCGTAAATTAAGCGACCTTCTATTTTGTCTTTTTCCAGTTAAAAAGTCAAACTTCAAAAAAATTTATTTTATTCCTTTTGCCCTTTCCCAATGTTGAGCGACTTTTTTTACTTTGAGCGACTGACGGCTTGTACTTTGAGCGACTTTTTTTACCTTCTACCTTTTTGTACTTGTGTCATTACCTTTGTACTTTTCAACTTTTTTACTTTTAACCTTTTTGTACTTTTCATCTTTTTGTATTATTTACTAACATCGTTAAAATAATGAGGCATACTTGTACTTTGTGCTTACATACTTGTACCCCACCTACCTCAACCATCTCTTTTATTATTTCACCATCACCACCACCACGCACCCAGATTCCGACCGCCACCACCGCCACCCACCATCAAGTGGTTTTTTCTTAACTCACTAGAAAATAATGAAACATAGATAGTAAAGAAAAATACTATCAAGTGGTGTTTCTTGTTTCTTCAATGGTGCATACTGGTTTTTATTATGGTGCACCGAAGACCCGAAATCATTTAATGAAACATGGAGTAACCAACAAAAAATTGTTTTGAGCTATATCCTTGTTGATATGATCTTTATCAAAGGCACAAAATCAAAATAATAGATAATAGCTTGAATAAAACAATTAACTAACCTGTGTTTAGATCTCTTATAACTAAACCAAATCGTAAAACTTCACGAATCACAAAGACTATCATAAAGCTCGTTTTAATTTATTGAAATCAAGCAAAGCCCCAAAAACTGAATTGAAGCAATCAATATAGTATAAAAAAAAATGGAACCAATAATAGAAAAAGATCTAACAATGACAGTCGGTAATATTTATGATCTAATCTTTGGAAGCAATCGATATACATGTATGGTAGGGAAGTGGAGATCAGATGAGCAAGACGGTAGTGGTGGCGGTGGATGGTGGTGGTGGTGGTGGTGGTGGGTGTGGTACGGTGGGGAAGTGACTGATCTATCAATGTGCTTTAAGATATGATAGATTATATCTTAAAATTTATTTAAAAAATAATACAAAAATGTGAAAAGTACAAAAAGGTTAAAAGTAAAAAAAGTTTAAAAGTACAAAAGTAATGACACAAGTACAAAAAGGTGAAAGGTAAAAAAAGTCGCTCAAAGTACAAGCCGTCAGTTGCTCAAAGTAAAAAAAAAGTCGCTCAACATTGGGAAGGGCAAAAAGAATAAAATAAAATTTTTTGTAGTTTGAAAAAGACAAAATAGAAGGTCGCTTAATTTACGAAAAGTCGCTTAAAAAGTACACATAGTGGACTATGACACAAGTACCACTTTAATGATTGGGTGGTCGCCACATGTCACTCCGAGATGAAAGTCGTTGGTCGCTAGGTCTATTTCCAGAAAGTGACCAATTTGAGTCCTAAAAAGCCCAACACTCCTAGCGACCGGGCTATTTAATTAATTGCCCCTAAAGATAATGAATTCCTAATGTACAATGAAAATATACATAGTAAGTTACATTAATAATGTAATAATCAAAAATATTCCCAAACTGACCCACAACCCTTAATATATACAGGAGGCCGACCAACGGATCCGTCAATAGATTTAGCACGTCGCCAAAGTGGACGCCCTGCTAAAGACAAAAGGAATGAACATAATGCAGTTTCGTCAACAACAAATAGAGCAAGTGAAATTGACAGTACTCCAATACCAAGTGACATTCACTGTAATCCAAGTGGAGGAAAAGATGCTGCAGTAGAACCACAGCCGACAATAGATTTAGCACGTAGACCAAGGGGACGTCCTCCAAAAAAAATCAGGAAGATAATACAGTTTCATCAATAACAAAAAGACCTGGCGATATTGACTACAATCCATATGGAAAACACTGTTCTAAATGGAACTCAAACAGGCTTAAAGAAAAAGCAAAAATAGCTAGACAAAAGACATCGTCGCGCTTAGTATTTAATTATGATGACCAAAACAACGAAGCGGCAGAAAAAAGAGAATCATTTGTTGGAATATCAAATGGTACAACCAGTTTATTCTATATTAAAACAACTATTCCAAACACTATTTTATGAGGAAAAAATGAAACAATTCTAACCTTACTCATTTTTAATTGTTTTTTTAACAGATTACATTGACCATGGAGATCCAGTATTCCAATGTGAATCATGTTGTGCCCTATTATGGCATGCTGAGAGTATGGTAGGACAAACACATACAACTTCAGAATCGTACTCAATGTGTTGTGGTAGAGGAAAAGTCAAATTAGGAGATGAGGTGCAAAATCCCCCAGAATTGTTGATGAACCTTATTACTGGAAACCACCCAAAAAGCAAATCATTCATCGACAATATCAGGCGCTATAATTCAATGTTTTCATTCACCTCACTAGGCGTAAAACAAGACATGTCAGTTACTCGTGGCCGTGGTCCATATTGTTACATAATACAAGGACAAAATTACCATAGAATGGGTGCATTACTACCAGAGACAGGGAAACCCTGAATGTTTGCCCAACTATATATTTTTGATCCAGAAAATGAAATCGAGAATAGGATCAATGGTGTCAGGTATGCTTCTAAATTTGCTCAACTTATCTTAAGAAAATAATCATTATATTTTAAAAAACTTAAATACATAAGTTAAAAAATATTCTTATAATACTGAATAAACATTTAAATTTTTAAATACAACGTCGGTGCATCTACATCAACAGACAACCATCCTCTGGACCACCAGCAAACAATTGATTTGCGAGACCATCATAAAACTAAAAAGTTCAATACTTCATACCATTCACCAAGACCATTCACTGAGTTAAACCAGTGAACCAAAAATAACCTAATTCATGATTCAAAATACAAATAAAACAAAATACAACACCAACAGACATACCATTGTTCAAAAAACATGGAATACAGGAACTGAATCTTCATCACCAACCAACCCGTCAATAGTGCCTATGTATTTTAACCTTAGCATATCATACCCAAAGTGGCATTGCTCTGCAAACTCCCTCCACTGACCAATTGCATTGACATGGTTTGTCCTCCCTGGATTTTCAGAGTGACGATCCATTCTCAATGACATCTCAAATTCAACATCTTGATGTTGAAACAGAACACGCCTATGAGTATGCATAGGCTGTTTTTTCTAAAATGTTGCTGGAATGGCCTATAATTTATTAAATGAAAAATAGAAATTAATAAATACAAAAATACAGTTGTTTAAGACAAATGTACAATTAACTTTAAAAACAAACTTACAAGCCTTTTCTTATCAACCGTTGACGAGTATGCCTTATAGAAAGTATCATTCACCTCACCAAAATGTTCCATGTGACCAGGCTATAAACAAATGTGCTTCATTCTATCATCACCTGCAATTAACCATGGTATAATTATAGAACATTAATTTCCTCCATACTTTTATAATTCCAAAAAAAAAAAAAAAAAACAAGTTCTTTGCCTTTTTAAAAAAATTAGATAATACCTTCTTCCCAAGATCCCAAATCACGCTGCCTTTTTTTCAAATTAGTCAACCCAAAAAATACAGGAATCGTTACTTGAGTCCCATCGGTGTTAAAAGCCATCAAACCAAAACAATCGTTTCATTCTTTGCTGAATACAACAACCTGGCCTGATTCAAGCCCCATCTCACCAACCATTGCATCTCAGTCTTCGGCCCTCAATTGATACTTATATTGCCCTTCTATCTTACCATAGTTCACCCGGATAATGAACTGCTGTTGGTTGGCAATGATCCTTTTTCTAGAGTCATGACGCAGACCAGGTACAAAATCAGCAGGGAAAGCCTGAAATAGAAGACATCGGTACAAAAATTTACACTCCTCAAAACAAAGAATACATATAAAATCAACCATCAATTACAATATAAACTGTTATAAATAACCAACACAAAACACCTGTGGAAAGTCAGCGTAAGGCCACACGCGACTCACAAGCCTTTCCGAATGTTTTCTTTCCCCAGGATACCCACCCACCTCATATCCATTCTCATCATATGCTGTCACGTAAAATGTATCATCGCCCTGCTGGATAAAGTGCAACAAAGGAGCACGCCAATCACTTTCCAAACAGAATTATCTCTAACGAAACCCTTCAATACGAGCAAGCACCCCAGGTGCTTTCACCAAAACACATTTAAAATGATAACGACTGTTGCTGGTTACATACAAGTGCCAGTTACCATTCCAAAAATCTTTAAAGAACACACGCGGAAGTATCTACAACAAATTTACATACATTAACAATCTAACAACCAGACTCGACTATACTATAAAAACAAAAAAACCAACAAATCAAAATAAGGTCTTAATACCTGAGAATCAGGATACAATACTCGGTCCAAAAAACATATGAATTCCAAAGCCATCGTTATCCTAAGAAAAAACCAAACATATAAAACAACATCAACATCTAGTTACAAAATTCATTCTCAAATATCACATACAAAACCATAACAAGGATATGTTAAAACAAAACGTGTATGTTTATGATTCTGTAGCACTTAACCCTCGAAATAGTTCCATGGTTGAAAGTGACTCACAAGGTACAACATCTGGAAAAAATAGTTTGTTCTTAAACACTTAATATATTCATTAACAAATGTGCTTAGACTATGTTGGTTAAATTACAATATCAACCAAGTTACATAACATACAATATAAATAAACATGAATGTAGATCTCTAAGGTAATAAAATAAACGTGAATGTGGTTCTATACCGAACAAACTGATAATCATATCAAACAATAAAAATAGATTGTCATACTTTATGCCTAACACCAATCCACTAAAAACCTAATTAAATAAAAAAAAAACATATTCGATTAACATAAATTGGGGCTTTACAAACGAAACAACAAAACATACATGCAACCTAAAAATCCAATAACTAAACATATAATATTGTCATAAACAACCAATGATCTAACATAAACACTAGCCTAAACCACCTTCTTATAGTATTTAAACAAAAAAGATTACACTAAAACAACACTCTTTATATGTGTTCTTTTTCTTTATTTTTATTAATATATATTTTATATATATATATATATATATATATATATATATATATATATATATATATATATATATATATATATATAGGTTGAAGAGTACCTTGATTCTATAAGAAGAAATAAACAGTCACAAAGAGTATGTTAGGAATATAAATATTCATATGAAAGACTCGGTCACCCCGAGTATCTTTTGGCATTAGATAGCTCGTAGGCTTTATAGTTATAGTTTAGATATCGTTTCACCATGGAGTCAGGTCGGGTCTTTACCCACTGTAGCCCGCTCCGTAGCCCACATGGGGCGTTAAGTAAGTTGTATCAATACCCTCTCCCACCAAGGGAGAGGGTTGGAGCTTCTAATCATTCAACATAATTTTCCTTCACTTTCTCTTTCTAGAACTCCCATCTCTCTCTCTCTCTTTCTTTCTCTCTCTAGAATTCGACCTAATCTTGATTCTTATGTGTGTTATGATTATGAATACGTTACAATTGGTATCAGAGCCAAGTTTGATTAGCTAGATTGTGTGTGCTTGGATTCGTGGTTTTTATTTTCTCGTTCTTGTATTTTTTGGATCGAAATAAATAGTGACGAATTCATGGGTTGGGATTTGTTTGTGGTTTGATTTGTTAAAGTCTTGTACTTTCGTGTTCACAACAATCTCTAGTATCATTTCTTGGTGATCTACGGCTTATTTGGTGGTTTCTTGGAAGATTGAAGAAATTTTCTTGGTTACGTTTTGTCTAAGAAAGTTGTTGTTTGATCCATAAAGCATGTACTTTCGTGTTTAGAATCGTTGTAATAGCTTACTTTGGTTATTAGTTAGCTTATTTCATAAGCTTATTGGATATTTTGGGCTTATTCGAAAGTTTGAAGGTTTTTCTTGGTTGTGATTTGTGTTTTTTCTTGGTTGCGGTTTGTGTGAAAAAAAAGGGAGTTCTTGATTGCGTTTTGCCTATTTTCTCACATTGCATTTTGGTTGATAGCCAAATAGGGAATATAGACAAACTGGGTGAAAGGGACACTTGTACCTGATTGAAAGTGACCTGCGTTTTGGTCACTGCGTTTTGCCTCAAGAAGTTGCGTTTTGGTCACTGCGTTTTGCTCAAGACACTACGTTTTGGTCACTGCGTTTTGTCTATCTTCATTGCGTTTTGTCTCCTGCGTTTTGTCTACTGCGTTTGGCTCAAGACCATTGCGTTTTGTCTCAAGACCACTACATTTTGTCTCAAGACCATTGAGATTTGCCTATTGAGATTTGCCTTCTGAAGACCAATTATCAAATCAAACTAAATGTCATGCTGCCCAATTTTCTTCAACATTGAGGTTTGTCTCTTGCGGGTTGACTAAAGTTGACTTTTTACGTCAAAACTTCAAACGGCCATAACTTTTGAACCGTAACTCCGTTTTCAGCGAAATACCTGTCAAATGAATTTTTCGAGGCCCAAATCCCCTCTGGAATGAAGTTATTGAGGTTTTAAGTTTTCAGACCAAACTTTCACCATAACAACTTGCATCAACCAAACCAAATCACAACTAAACAACATATCACCTAGTCTATCAAACGATCATCACGTTTAGCACACAATCACTAATCATTGTACCGATCCAACAGTTATCATAACACATATCAATTCTCATTTCACGGTTTCTTCTTGATTTTGTAAAATCCCGCGAAAGATTCTATTTCTCGGTTTAAATCATAGATTTGTAAAATCCCGTGCTCGTTAATATCATGTCAAAAACTTCGGATTCAGTCATAGCTGAGGTACTCAAACTGTACGACATGATCGATGAACATAAGATTCCTGAAAAAGTACAACCGACAAACGTCTTTGAGTCAGATATTACTAATATGGAAAATAGCGATGTCATCCCATACGAACAGTGTGTGAAACACAATGTAATGTCTGTTGTACCTAGTAGTGCATCTTCTGTTCCAAATGATGGTTATGTGATGCATGAGAACACTGCCGTTATCCCTGATGACTCATTGACCACTAAACATAATATCTATAAAGATCAAGTGGCCATACATGAACAACGTGCAGAATTGGAACTTACTAAACGTGAATAGAAAATGGATAATCAAATGGGTACACCTTTGTACTCGAGTTCACAAGAGAGAGAGTTGCATCAGTTACAACAAATGCAAGATAATGCAAAGGAAAGTTGCATGAAATACTTTCGACTACTTCATTCACATCTCAAGGTTCTCTCAGAAAGACCTGGATCCATGGGAGGATTCGAACGATCATTTGCATCACTCTTTGGTCAAGATGTTCATTCTTTCATAGGCACTATGTTCCTGAACTTAGATCAACTAGAACAACAACTTGACAAAGAAGAATTTCATGAAATTGGATCCATGGCTGCTCTTCGGGTGATCAACAAACAACTTCAATTGTTCATCGATTCACAATACACTTGGGATTATGACAGTCAAATGATAAAAAAGTGTTTTACTGATTACACTGTAATTGATGTTAACATGTTCAGAGAAACATTACTCCAACACATGGGTAATGTTAAGAAGTACATTGTGGAAAGAGCACAACATAAACTAAAGTATGACATCAAGATGAATGAAAGTCGGATGCAATCAAGAGAGATTAAGGTTGATTCGAGTAAAGCACTGGGTGCTAGTTCAGTTGTCACAGAATGCAGTGGGACAAAGTTAGATAAGCAAGATACAAGCAGCAGTTATGTGACTCATATCACACATGGTGTGGATGCTGATATCAGACCAGTAAATGACCAAGTGTCATTTGCTGAGGTACATTTAATTGTTCAACATATTGTCCTTGCTAGTGAACAACAACATACTGATCAATCTGAACATATTTATGCCACATATCTGTTGGAAAAGGCTGGCAGCAATACCACTCCTGATTCTACAAATATGAGTCATAAGGGGGGAGAAATTGACCAGGATGTTAAACATGATCAAATTATAAGTCCTTTGCTTAAGGCTGAGCTTTTCAAGATGAATGATATGGTTGAAAAAGAAGTTTATAATGAACTTTCAAACAGATTCTTACAACTTGAAAAACATTGTATTTCACTTGAAATATCAATACAACAAAAGGAAGAAAGTCTTCAAACTAACAAACCATGTAATAATCCGGAATTTCCTGAATTTCGTGAATTTTTTGAGATAAACGATTTGAAAGCTCAGCTACAAGCCAAAAACTTATAGATCTAGTGTTAAAGATAGTTTATGTGCAAAAGTGGTATCTAAAACATAAGTAACTTGCATGAATAACTAATATAACTTGAAAATACATAAAAATATGAATCAAATGAAAGTATAAGATGATCAAAATGTGTTCTTGAAACTTACTTGAATATTTGATGAGTTTTGATAAGAAATGAGTAAGAAACTTGAGATTTAATCACAAAACCATAACTAGGAAGGTAAATGGAGCTTGATTATGACTTGAACTTCAAAAATTTATGGATGATCTTGGGTGTTCTTGGTTGAGCCGAACCTAGGAGATGAAGTGGGAGGGTTTTGATCTTTTTTTTAGCTAATGGGTTTATTAGTGTATGTGTTGATGTAGTGGAATGGAAATTAAATCAAGATAAATGCATTAATGAGTTTTGGAGTGTTTAGCCTAAATGGGGGGTTAGGGGGGGCACATGTGGCTAAAATGGGATGGATTTGATGTTTAAGCAAGGCTTTGTCCCCCTTTAAATGAGTATTGGTTGTTTAGTGTATACATTGAGTGTTATCGGGTACCGAGTTAACTAGAAATGAATCATGACGAGGTGAAATGAAATACGACGAAGTTGTAAAAATTGTAAAATCATATTCCTTGCAAGAATCGGGTGTTAGAATGATTATCGGATTGAAATTTCGTAAACCGACGGAGTTATAAGCGCCAAACGAAAAATATAGCGATTGGTTTAAAAACACCGGGTAAAGTAATAATATAATCTCTATATCATTATAATTAGCTTGAAAATGTGTTAGGATCATTGTCGGGAGTATTGGGTATAATGTTAGTAGAAATGACTGAGTGGTAACGTTAAGTAAACAATTAAGCATACGTTAATGAAAATCACACAAACCCATGCATGAACTGATATGGTAATGATGTTACTGATGATATGCAGACTACTCTAGTCTGTATGATGTGCCTTTACTGATGATGCATGAATACGCAGCTAAACCTAACTGGTTACGCGCATTTGATTACCCGTAAACCAAGTTTACGACATGATAAATGATGCCCATGAATAGTGATTTCCATCCGGGAATGAATAGTGTCACGTGAATAGTAAAAATTTTGACGATTTCTCAAAGTCTCAAACTGACTTCAAAAATGATGAATAGTGATCGGTGAATAGTGAATGATGAATAGTATCTCATGAATAGTAAATTGTCGAGGTTTGGAAAATGACTTGAAATTACGAGTTGTGACAGTCGACCACCCTAAAAGGAATTCAGTCCCTGAATTCAGTTGATGTTGGTCTCTAGAGTGGTCTCGGTGAAAAGATGTGGGTATTTGAGTTGCATCTGGTCTTCCCGTTCCCAAGTAAACTCAGGATCTCTACGAGAATTCCAACGAACTTTGACGATCGGAATTCAACTTTACTTCAATTGTTTGACCTCTCGGTCCATGATTTCTGCTGGTTCTTCCACAAAGTTAAGCTTATCATCGATCTGAATTTCTTCCAATGGGATTACGAGCGTTTCGTCTGAAAGACATTTCTTGAGGTTTGAGACATGAAACGTGTTATGTACATTGCTGAGCTCTGATGGAAGCTCCAGTCTGTACGCTACCGGACCGATCCTTTCCAGAATCTTGAACGGCCCAATGTATCTCTGGTTCAACTTCCCGCGTTTCCTGAATCGTATCACGCCCTTCCAAGGCGAGACTTTCAACATGACTTTGTCTCCAACCTAAAACTCTAATGGTTTGCGTCGAACATCGGCGTAACTTTTATGTCTGCTTCTGGCTGTTTGGAGTCTTTCTCGAATTTGGACTATCTTTTCTGTTGTTTCTCTGACCAACTCTGGACCAGTTAGTTGTACATCACCAACTTCGGCCCAACAAACTGGGGACCTGCACTTACGACCGTAGAGTGCCTCGAATGGTGCGGCTTTTATGCTCGAGTGATAACTGTTATTGTAAGAGAACTCGATCAATGGCAAATGGTTAGCCCAACCATTTCCAAAGTTAATGACACATGCCCTGAGCATGTCTTCCAATGTCTGAATCGTTCTCTCGCTCTGACCATCGGTCTGAGGATGATAGGCGGTACTCATGTCTAGTTTAGTCCCAAATGAATCTTGCAATGACTCCCAAAAGTTTGAAGTAAAGCGACTGTCTCTGTCGGAAATGATGGAAATTGGTGCACCGTGCCCTGAGACAATTTCCTTGACGTAAAGTCTGGTGAGCTGATCCATAGTATAAGTCTCTTTGATTGGAATGAAATGGGCTGACTTGGTGAGACGATCAACTATTACCCAAATAGCATCGTAACCTCCTGATGTTTTGGGAAGTTTAGTGACTAAGTCCATTGTAATGCGTTCCCACTTCCACTAGGGAATCTCTGGTTGCTGAAGTAATCCTGATGGTTTCTGGTACTCGGCTTTCACTTTAGCACAAGTAAGACATTTACTGACATACGTAGCTATCTCTGCTTTCATATTTGGCCACCAATAAAGCTTCTTGAGATCCTGATACATCTTATCAGAACCTGGATGAATAGAGTACTTCGACTTGTGTGATTCGTGCATGATCAACTCTCGTATTCCACCATAGAGAGGTATCCAGCTTCTATCCTTGAAGCATAATGTTCCATCTGATCTCCTTACTAAACCGTTTGCATTATCTTGCATTCCTTTGAGTGTTTCACTTGGTAGGTTTTCTTCCTTGAGTGCCTCGACTTGGGCCTCGAGGATCTTTGATGGTAGTGGTGAAATGATAGTCATTCCCAATGATCTGACTCTCAAAGGCTTGAGTCTCTCTTTCCGACTGAGTGCATCTGCCACAACATTGGCTTTTCCTGGGTGATATCTGATTTCACAGTCGTAATCACTAAGTAGTTCCAACCAACGACGTTGCCTCATGTTAAGTTCCTTCTGATCAAGAATGTACTGTAAGCTTTTGTGGTCTGTAAATACTACACACTTTGTTCCGTAAAGATAATGCCTCCAAATCTTGAGTGCGAAAACCACGGCACCCAACTCTAAATCGTGAGTAGTGTAGTTCTTCTCATGCTTCTTAAGCTGACGAGATGCATAAGCTATCACTTTCTCGTTTTGCATTAACACTGCCCCAAGTCCTTTGTGTGAAGCATCGCAATATACCACGAAGTTTTCAATCCCTTCTGGCAATGACAAAATTGGCGTGCTGCAAAGTTTCTGTTTCAATAACTGAAAAGCGGTCTCTTGCTTTTCTCCCCAATCGTACTTCTAGTTCTTTTGTGTCAACTTGGTCAGTGGCTTAGCTATCTTGGAAAAACCTTCAATGAACCTTCTGTAATATCCGGCAAGTCCTAAGAATTGACGAATTTCTGTGGGAGTTTTTGGTATTGCCCAGTCTTTAACTGCCTCAATCTTTGCTGGATCAACCTGTAGTCCCTAACTATCAATGACGTGACCAAGAAATTGTACTCTTCTAATCCAAAAATCACACTTCAAAAATTTGGCGTACAGTTTCTCTTTCTTGAGCAGTTCTAAAATCGTTCTAAGGTGTTCTCGGTGCTCTTCTTCACTCCTTGAGTAAATCAAGATGTCGTTAATGAATACGATCACAAACTTGTCTAGATATGGCTTGCACACCCTGTTCATGAGATCCATGAACAGAGCTGGTGCGTTGGTTAGTCCGAACGGCATTACTTGAAATTCATAATGGCCATAGCATGTTCTGAATGCTGTCTTCGGGATATCTCCCTCCCGAACCCTAAGCTGATGGTAACCCGATCTCAAGTCGATCTTGGAGTAATAACTGGAACCTTGCAACTGATCAAACAAATCGTCGATCCTGGGAAGTGGATAACGATTCTTCACCGTTAATTTGTTTAGCTCTCGATAATCAATGCACATTCTGAAAGATCCATCTTTCTTCTTTACAAACAAAACTGGTGCTCCCCAAGGCGAGGAACTCGACCTAATGAATCCTTTATCCAAGAGCTCTTGCAATTGGTTCGACAACTCTTGCATTTCTGAAGGTGCAAGTCGATAAGGTGCTCGCACAACTGGTGCGGCTCCCGGCACTAAGTCAATCTAAAATTCGACTTGGCGAGTAGGTGGAAGTCCTGGTAAGTCTTCTGGAAACACTTCTGGAAAATCTTTAACCGTTGGCACATCCTCAAGTCGCTTCTCCTCCGAATTCTTTTCTGTGATATGAGCCAAGAATGCATAACAACCCTTCTTTATGTATTTCTCTGTTTTAATGCACGAGATGATGCTGAGTCTAGTCCCACTGCGTTCTCCGCGAACGACCAATGTTTCGCCATCATAAGGAAGATGAACAACTTTTTCATCACAGATGATTTTGGCATGATTTCGAGATAACCAATCCATACCGATGACAATGTCGAAACTTCCCAGTTCTATTGGCATGAGATCTATATTGAATGGGTGATTGTGAAAATTGAGAGTGCAACCACGAATGATCGTGTCGGTGCCAACTAAACTACCGTTAGCTAGTTCAATGTGATACGGAGTGTCTAATGCGGTTGGTTCAATGTTGAGTAATGGTGCAAATGCAGTAGAAACAAAACTTCTATCGGCTCCTGAATCAAATAGTATGGATGCATAATGATTATTAATGAGGAACGTACCCGTAACAACATTCGGGTCCTCCCTGACATCTTCTCCTCCAAGGACATAAGCTCTTCCTCGAGCTGTTCCACCTTGGTTATTGTTTCCCTGATTCTTTCCTTTTGGACATTCTTTCTTGAAGTGTCCAACTTCTCCACAACCAAAACATGTTACTGGGGGCTTCTGATTATCAACCACAATCGGAGCTTTGCAATCCCTGGTCGAATGACCAACCTTCTTACAGTTCCCACACGGATTCGGACAATTTCCAGGGTTATGATGGGTTTGACATTTGTTGCACTTGGGTAAAGTACCATTGTAACCTCTTTTCTCAGCTTGACCTGCAACATAGGCCTTTGCAGTTTCCTGTCTCTTGGGTGGTGGTTGAGTAACATTGCTACTCTGGTTGTTATCCCGATTTCTTTTGTTGTTGTTGTTATTGGAATTGTTTCGGTAGTTGTTGGAATTGTTGTTGTAGTTACGGTTACTGTTGGTGTTGTTGTTGTTGTTTGAAGTAGTTCCTTTCTTCACTATCTGAGCCATGAGTTTCTGAGACATTCTGATTGCCTCATCCAATGTTTGCGGGTCAAAAGAAATCACATCTCCACGGATGTTGTGAGGTAATCCTCCAATGAAATTCTCTAATAGCTTCTCAGTGTCCGGAACCATTGTCGGACATAATGCTGCCAATTCCTGAAATCTCCTGATATATGCCTCAATATCATTACCTGCTGTCACTAGCTCATAAAACTTTGTTTCCATCTTTTTCACTTCTGTTCGTGGGCAAAAATTCTTTGTCAGCAACTTCTTGAATTCGTCCCATGTAAGCTTGTGAGCATTCTCCATTCCCGTGGGTTTTGCATATGAATTCCACCATGACATAGCTTCCCCACGAGTGTACTAGTAGCAAACTTAACCTTGTTGTCCTCTGGACAGTTGCATAGAAAGAATACTGATTCTGTCTTTTCAAACCATTGGATCATGGCAGTGGCCCCTTCAGTGCCTTTGATTTTTTTCGGGATCACCACTCTTGAAATCTTTGTACGTACATTTACGACCATTTGTACCATTGGTATTTGTTCCTGCGGCATCCACGATTTCTGCCCGCGAACGGCTTCAGCAGCAGCTGCAGCTACGGTAGCTCTTTCTGTAACCAATGCTACCTCTATACTGTCGGCAACAAGCTTTCTGACCTCGGCTGGTGTCATAGCAGTAGTGGCTCTTTTGGGTGGCATAATTCTTCACAATCACAAAAGATAACAACAATGAGAATCCACAATAGAAAACGATCATCATACACAATATATACAACCACAACATGTATATACATCCACAACACGTATAAATACAACCACAACATGTATAAATACAATGAAACCACAACGAAACATCATAAATATAATCACAACGCACATAAATATAATACATGAAAATTTCGGTTACGCAGACCGATATCATAAAATAGCACAACGAAAATCCTGCATAGTAGAGTCACACTTGATATATTTGTTTGTACTACAAGCAAAAGACAACAAGTCCTAACTATGTCCCACACCCCGGGACTAGGATAATAATGTACAAGCTACATGATAACAGTCTAACACTAGGCACCTCCTCCGGGTGCTCCATCTAGCCTGCGGAAAATCCTCTGAAGATCCCTAGACATAGCAACAGCGATCTCCTCCAGGTGCTGAACTCGAAGCTGAAGATTAGTCTCCCTAGTCTCTGATGCAGATATCCTATCCTGAACTGAAGATAACTCACCGGCCTGGCGATGATGCTCATCCTGGGACATCTGTGCCCTGTCGAACAACTCAGGCATCTCCTGCCTCAGCTGGGTGATATGCTTTGAACTCTCTAACTGATGGGCCTCTAAACCCTGGTGTGACACATCGATGGCAACCCTGCCCTGGATCAATCCTTCAACCTCCTCCTCTATAGCCTCAATACGGCTCACTGGGGTCTCATCTAAATGAGTTAATGCCCTGTCAATCTCTCCCTGAAGCTGATCTAGTCGCGAGTCAAATGTAGCAGCAGTAAGCAGTCTGTCGGCAGCAACCCTCGAGCTCTCACCAACCTTGAATCTGCTGGGTGGTGCTGTCTCTGTGGCATCTGAAGTATCTGGTGATGGAATATCAAGACGTGCCCGCTTCTTGAGCGGTAGGTCTGACATAGGAGTAGGATCCCTGGTATGAACTGGTGCTGATAGGGATGGCAATGGTGGAGACAATGATGATAAGGATGGTAAGGGTGATAATGGTGATGGTGTACTGAATGCCACACTCCTCCTCGCTGTCAAGCGGCGACGGAGTGGATGAGATGTAGTAAGTGATGATGGTGGTGGTAGGGATACAAATGCAGCTGGTGACCTGACAGTGAGATGATGAACCCGCTTAGCAGCAGTGCGCTTCATGCGCGGCCCACCTGGATATGTACGGTAAACTCGACCATAGGGTACAAACTCTCCTGGCTGGATAACTGGAACAAATCTGGGACCACGACGGATCACAGGTGACAGTGGTGGGGTAGGCACGACTTCCCCCTCCTTAAAGGGTTATGTCTCAGCCTTTGACATCACAGGTGAAGATTGTGGAGTAGGCTCCACTGATGACAAAATGATAGTGGGTCGTGAGGGTGATGTAACCGACTCTAGTATGATGGAGGGTAGTGAGGAAGTATCGTCTGACTCAGAGTCCGATGAGATAACAATAGGGTGTGAATCCAAAGACATCACTAAGACAATAGATGTGAAATAAAAGCAAATAAACATTTACACAATGCGGGTTATGAGGAAATGATATATGTATGAAATCGCAATCACTACATGTGATATAATGAATATGCACTTACATTACAATGATGAGATGCTATGATGGTGCAGTTATAGTCTAGGATATAATGGACAACCTAGTTCGCTATAACCTTTGCTCTGGTACCAATCTGTCACACCCCCAAATTTCGTGACTTGCAGTGGAATGAAGCATTCAGGGGCGCGACTGGTCATAGCAACAAAGTTGCAGTTATATTGAACGAACTAAAGTGTCGTTTAGAAAATACATCATTTGATTATTTAAAAACATTCAGAGTTACAAAGCTAGGTCCCAAAAGGAGAAACAAGTTTCATAAAACAAGTTCATACAATTCAAACGATGGATAAGTGCATAAAATATAAAGTGAGACGCGTCGACTCCGCGACTCCATGATGTGTCCATATGCAAGCCAACATGCGATACCTTAATTACCTGAAAATACATTGCTAAAAATGGTCAACAAAAATGTTGGTGAGATCATAGGTTTAAGTAAATGAAATGTTGTACGGATACCACAAGTATAAAGTGTATGACAAAACCATGCCACATAAAAATGATACATTAGCTCTAAGCTCATGACCCCGAAGCTAGACTGAATGAAATGCCCCAACCGAGTGTTTGCCAATCACTCTAATATGACAGAAATGAAATGCGTTCGTTTGACCAGTTGGTGCTACCAACCCGAACGGAGGAGTCACCCTCAATAGATCTATTCACTCACTCTCGCTTGCTAACAATTAACAGTTCATGATAATAAAAGGGGACTTTAATCTGGGCAATGATGTAACTTAAGCAATGTAATGAGTTTGTATACTTTGGTCCGCATATGAAAATGATGCAATGTATTCTCCCCCGAGAGTTTAGAAATCAATAAACAATTTAAAACAGGTCTATGAAAACTCACCTGATATGATATAGCAACAATGACACTGATGGATATGATGAAATAAAGCTCGGTCTCTAACCGCGACCTATTATGAATGATGTGATTCAATGTAAGCAATGATACAATGCAACACATGCAAATACGTATGTTAACGATACCACTTGTTAGTTTTGAAAATAACGTTTATCGACGAAAAATACACTTTTGACGTCTCGTTAAGTTATAAACTACTTTTCGTATAAATATGTTGAAACGGTAATCCACGATCCTCGTTTGGTGTTCTATCGGCAAAATGTAGCGTTTTCATCGCAATTTAATATTTTCCTTAACTTGTGAAAATATGCCCAAAATGGCTTCGTGAAACTAGTCGCGAAATATTGCACGTTAAGTGTTAGTGATCAAACTCGACGTTTTTGAAAACCTTGTAACAATGTATAAATGTCGTTTCATTTAACTTTTGATTGTACACGCCTCGATCAATTAGAAAATCGGCTATCAATGTTATGTCTCGCAAAAACACTAGTTTTTATACTTAAAACACTTTCTATTAGTGGGCTGTCAAAATGAACATGGTACGTCGGGCTTCAAACGTGAATAACTCGGCCGTTATAAGCTCGTTTTCTACGTTCTTTACATCCACGGCTTCGTATAAACATGAACTAACATAATCTCAGTAGGTCGGGTCGTCTAGATCACGTCTAACGCCTCGTTTTGTCCTTTGAATCTCGGCGATCAGCAACTGAATTTTCAGAAAATTAGTTTTCGTCGTCTAACTTTGAAAAATCATATCTCCTTCGTTATAAGTCGGTTTTTAGTGATTCTTGCGGCTACGGTTTCGTTTTTGGAAGAACTTTCTGAATATGAAGGCCAAAATAGTTCAAAAGTTTCTGAGTTTTCCAGACTTTGCATTTTTGGACAGAACCTTATTTATACTTGTTAAAACTCATTTTCTTGGTTCTAAACTTGATCATACTACTTCAAATCAACTCCACAAGTTCGCAAATCCTACCATACACCTTCTTAGGGTGTCATGGGGTTCTAAACATCACCAACCTTGGTGGATTTCATGAGATCATTAGTGAAACTTATAGATCTAGTGTTAAAGATAGTTTATGTGCAAAAGTGGTATCTAAAACATAAGTAACTTGCATGAATAACTAATATAACTTGAAAATATGTAAACATATGAATCAAATGAAAGTATAAGATGATCAAAATGTGTTCTTGAAACTTGAATATTTGATGAGTTTTGATAAGAAATGAGTAAGAAACTTGAGATTTAATCACAAAACCATAACTAGGAAGGTAAATGGAGCTTGATTATGACTTGAACTTCAAAAATTTATGGATGATCTTGGGTGTTCTTGGTTGAGCCGAACCTAGGAGATGAAGTGGGAGGGTTTTGATCTTTTTTTTTAGCTAACGGGTTTATTAGTGTATGCGTTGATGTAGTGGAATGGAAATTAAATCAAGATAAATGCATTAATGAGTTTTGGAGTGTTTAGCCTAAATGGGGGGTTGGGGGGCGGCACATGTGGCTAAAATGGGATGGATTTGATGTTTAAGCAAGGCTTTGTCCCCCATTTAAATGAGTATTGGTTGTTTAGTGTATACATTGAGTGTTATCGGGTACCGAGTTAACTAGAAATGAATCATGACGAGGTGAAATGAAATACGACGAAGTTGTAAAAATTGTAAAATCATATTCCTTGCAAGAATCGGGTGTTAGAATGATTATCGGATTGAAATTTCGTAAACCGATGGAGTTATAAGCGCCAAACGAAAAATATAGCAATTGGTTTAAAAACACCGGGTAAAGTAATAATATAATCTCTATATCATTATAATTAGCTTGAAAAATGTGTTAGGATCATTGTCGGGAGTATTGGGTATAATGTTAGTAGAAATGACTGAGTGGTAACATTAATTAAACAATTAAGCATACGTTAATGAAAATCACACAAACCCATGCATGAACTGATATGGTAATGATGTTACTGATGATATGCAGACTACTCTAGTCTGTATGATGTGCCTTTACTGATGTTGCATGAATACGCAGCTAAACCTAACTGGTTACGCGCATTTGATTACCCGTAAACCAATTTTACGACATGATAAATGATGCCCATGAATAGTGATTTCCCTCCGAGAATGAATAGTGTCACGTGAATAGTAAAATTTTTGACGACTTCTCAAAGTCTCAAACTGACTTCAAAAATGATGAATAGTGAAATGATAAATAGTGATCGGTGAATAGTGAATGATGAATAGTAACTCATGAATAGTAAATTGTCGAGGTTTGGAAAATGACCTGAAATTACGAGTTGTGACAGAACATGAATGAATTAAAATGTAAAAATACAATTCATGCCCACGTCGGGTGAATACATAATAAATAACTATAAAAGAACACTAATATCCATACATGATCAAATTAAAATGCAAAATTATAAGTCATGGGCGGGCTTCGAAAACTAGCATATATATATATATATATATATATATATATATATATATATATATATATATATATATATATATATATATACATATATACTATTTATATATATATATATATAATATATAATATTTATAATATTATATTATATTATATATATATATATATATATATATATATAACAAAATATACATATTTATATATATATATATATATATATATATATATATATATATATATATATATATATATATATATATAATATATATATATATATATACATATATACATATATATATATATATATATATATATAACTAGAAAAGAACACTAATATCCATACATAATAAAATTAAAATGCAAAATTACAAGTCATGCCCGCCTATATATATATATATATATATATATAGATGGGATATTATGAGAAGGGGTCTTATAATGAAAAATCTAGGAAGGATTGTGGGAGTGACATGTGTCACCTTATATAGATATTGGTTCTATAAAAAAACCCACTTTCGTGGAAAAGTGAGAAAATAGTGCAAATCACCCCCTCCCCTTCCCCCTTCTTTTTTTCCCCAACTCAAAGGGCCTATTTGTTACTTTCTTTATTTTTTAGGGTAAATTTTGTAAATTCATCCCCTTGTTTCTTTATTTTCTTTTTATGTTTTAGTTGTTTCTTTATTTTTTTATTTTTTCCCTCCCAAGTCTTTGAGTGAGCTTTTTTTTTTCCCTGCACGTGTACACATAAGATTAATTGTAACACTGGCATTAAAACATTAATATCTAATTATTTTATGTTCAATTTTACCATTTGGCTCAACAAATTAGATATACGTGTACAATACAACATAAAGTCATTTCCATGGCTTTAAAAAAAGCACTATACTAAACATTTCTATACAACATAACACACTTTAAACCATAATATTCAAGTCCGTTAGATAGTCCATCTTCCCGACTTCTTTTCTTGACACCGATTGCAAGATCTTGAACCTTTTTTCGTGCCTCTGCAGCTGCTTTTGAGACCTCTTCAGCATTTAAACGAGCGATAACTGCATATAACCTAAAATCAGCTTCCAATAGCTTCAATTACGATAACAGAATCTAGAATAAACATTCATGCAAGAAACGGCAATTTCTCTTCCAATAAATTCCCATATTTTACGCTTCCCAAAATCTACACAGTTAAACGGCAAGTTGTGGCCGGACGGTAGATCTAAACTTATCAATTACTAACTATTTAGCAAACCATACACCCTCATAAGCCATTTTTCCAGGAAAACAGCAAAAGATACCCAGCAGGCAACAGCCACACAAATTCACATAGCACTTTACACCTAAGTAACCATTTTTCATCAACATAAACCCGTCATAGTAAATTGTAATTACCATTGACAGAAGAAGGCCTATCAGAATTCTAAAAGTTATATGCAATTTTATCACATATCTGATCTTCAAGTAATCAATCATAAATACCAGTGACATATTTTCCTTCACTTCACAAGCAAACTAACATAAAATCACCAAATCATCCTTTTAGAAGCATTTACTGCTTATTAAAACTAGTTAGCAAAAACATACAGCCGCATATAAAAATATGTCACGCAGAAAATATTGGGTTTGCTTCTGATTCAACGACACACAACACTCACCTGTTCAGGTAACCAGTTGTCATCATGCTTACAAATTCTACCTATATAAGGACTTAAAAGGCTATGTAACCAGATTATGGAAACACAATTGTGTTTGAACTTTGAACAAACAACTCTCGAAAATAATCTACCTGTGTAACCAGATTACCGAAATGCACGTGGTTGCAATTCAATTAAAATGCACAAGAGGGAAAGTTAGGCAAACAGTGGGTGTTAATAAAAACAAATATGAAGAATGAGGTGATTGAATTCAACCATATGATAAACAATGTAAGCACATACGATTTGAAAAAAATATACATATAATAAAAATAAAACTACTGTTATTTCACTCTATTTGTACCAAACGAAATTACACAAAAGGATGAAGAGTACCTGTCCTTTAAGAAACTTGCCATTGTCATACTCACAAGAAGAATACAACTCAATCAGATTACTCAGGACTGAGCCCTTACACCAGCTAGACAATATATCTCTTGGACCACTATAGCTACCATCTTGTGTTTTATCAGCCTAGCTTTTGCTGTAGTATCTATTGATAATTCAGAACCTTTTCTGATAGACTCAGCATGTAATATCTTTTTCTGCAAAAACATCTCAAGAGACATTATTTGCAATATGTGAGACTGACATTGATATCTGTATGCTGAGATTAATGAGTCTGTACTCGAAGGATGATCCTTCAAACTACTGATCCGTGATATACAGGTGGACAACTGCTCCAAAAAGTTTCAGACTTCTTCAGACGCTCCAAAATATTGATGAACTGAGAAGCTCCTTGCCATATTGCCATCAAGAAGTCTAGAGCATTCAGCAGTATTTTGGGATTACTGGCAACAACAAAAATCAACAAATTGTTAGGTAAAACATAAAATTTTGTATTACAGTTATTAAAAACTGTACCTTTCTATCAATTCTGCAGATTTTCCAATATACACCCCTAGAACATCAAGCAGATTTTCTCCCTTAGGCCCCAAAGAGCCAAGACTAACGTCAGTTGTACTATCCTTTAAATCAACTATAGCTACAAGAAAGGCAGGCTGCACATTTGAACAGTTAGCACACAAAGTGATCAGAAGAATACAAGAAATGAAAACAAATATGCATGTGTAGATCAAAAGGAAATGTACATAACATGAAACTGAAATCAGTAAGTGACACACTGATCTTTATCATGATGAGAAGAAAAATAAAAGAGACTTGGTAATATGCTGCCGAAGCAAGCATCTTAAACGTGTTGACAACAAGATTTTCATCTGAAGGTGATTTATCACTTATGATCATTATGATAGAATTCCTAAAATCTGCAATCTGATAGCAAGCATGCATACAGCAGTTAAAATAGGTAGAAATAACCAAGGACCGGAGAGAACTCTGAACGTTGTTTTACCTGCTTGTCATCCAGACCAAAACAAGCATTCCCAGACATGTATGGTTGTAAATCATCCGCATTCAAGAGTAGAATAGAGAGAGCACTTACAACACCCAATTGGATCTTCTGTCGAAGTAAATCATAAGAGTTAAAACTTCAAAATCAACGATAAAACAATTGTTTTGATGTCTTTAAATGTTCAGGTAACCAATTGTCATCATGTTTACAAATTCTACTTATATAAGGACTTAAAAGGCTATGTAACCAGATTATGGAAACACAGTTTTGTTTGAAATTTGAACAAACAACTTTCGAAAAGAATCTACCTGTGTAACCAGATTACCGAAATGAGCTTACTTATCTGTTCTATTCAGCACTCAAAAATCTTTATCTGATTTGTCAAACCGTTTAAATAAGATATTTGTAATAACCTCATGCGCCTAAGCTTATCCTAACACTAGAATGGGGGGCTCTAGTGAGTACTTGGATAATGGGCTTATAATAGCTAAAATTTCCCACTAAATAAGCTAAAACAAACAACCCCTTATTTTCTAAACGCAATAAGCAACCCCTTGAAATAGATCCGACAAGAATACATTGCCATTAATATCATTAGACAAAATCAATCAAGTTACTTAAAAATGGATACTATGATTCAAACGGATGCACTAAAGTACCTCAAAATGATTCACTAAAGCGCCTCAAATGGATGCAGTAGAGTACCTCAAACGGATGCATTAAAGTACCCCAAACGCTACTTTAGTAACAAGGAGTGATATATAAGTAACTGAACAAGCACATGAGACTCGCAGAAACTTAAAGCTAAAAGTGCAGGAAATATACTGAATACAAGTAAACGTAAATAGCCGTTGAGGCTGCTGAGAAGAATAAAGTCCATTGTCATTAATAATTCTCGGCATTAAACAGGAAATACGTTCCCACGATAACAATTGCTAGTTGTGAGATGCTTAAAGAAGTAAATCTGTGTGTAAATATCTTCATGTTTAGGTAACAGATCTTAAGAAACATACCTATGGGTTCGAGCCATAGCAGCTGGTGTCTGTACCTGAGAGATTATGCAGGAGAAATTTAAAAATTGAGATCATAAAAAATGTAATTGATGGTGTGTTTGGCAAACTAAACAGACCAATATAAATATAGGGTGACAAATTTATGGTGAAAACCCATGGTATATGTGCCATTGTCTCTAAGATATGATGCAAGAGATACAAGCGATAACTTACAACAATGGAGTGAACAGCAATAAGAGTACTTTCTTTAACTAGCTGGAAGAACTGTAGCCCCCTTTTCCATGCTGGCACATCCATGTTGCGTTCGGTAGGAGGACATCCTTTGAAAAAGTGTAAATCACATGATCAACATCATACATGGACAAAACTGCAGACATTATCAGGTATTAAGATTGATGGATGGACAAAACAACTGAAAGGACTATGCAAGCAGTAAACACACAGCTATGCCAACTATATGCATGCAATAGTGGCGATTTCAGGTACAAAACACAAGTAGGAGTACAAACAACCAACCTGATTTCCTCTGATTTGATACTAATTACGTTGCCGGAAATAAGCTTGTATTGGTAACGACATTTGGAGCAGGAAACAATCTGCAAAAGGAAATTTTATATCTGATAAGGAAGCATAAAAACACGATGAACTAAAATGAAATGGAAATAACATTTCATTAGCTGTCACGTGCCAATCTATATATTTAAATGGCAGTGCGTCAAAATATTTGAATATTAACATGTGCGTATATTTTTACCAATCAAGTCTATAGAACTAGCAAACACGTCCATTAGGTGAGTATTTAAGTTACTATTCAGAACGTGTACTGGATTGTTATGGCACTTAAAACTAGTTGCTAAATTTTTGTGGATATAGGGGATGGACACAATCAAATTCAAGCAAAGTCAACTGGTATTTGCTCCATTCACTGTGATTGTTTTTATAACTAATAGCATTCCACAGGAAAAGTAAATAAATTTTTTGATAGGCTTATTAGTGCATGCCTGAATACCATTTTGGGGCTGTGCAACAGCAACAGCTATCATGCAACTAGGACATCTTACAATCTTGCCAAAAGGAACCTACATAAACACAACCAAACTACATATCAACATAACAATAAAACATGAGGGTAATAGAACAATGAAATAAGTACAGTAATACCTCTTCACCAGGAGATACTCCCACTATACAAACAGTACCGATAATCCTAAGCGCATCCGAAACTCTCAAGGATGTAGCGAGACCCCTAACGAACTGTGTGTATGTATTTACATCAGGTCTGGACCACCTCCATCTGTCACCAACATCTTTATCACCAACACCTACATCGTGCATTAAACATTAGTACAATACTATAAAACATAGCTTTATTACATTAAAGAATGTAAAACGCACAATCTAATGCCCAGAAACCAAAGACCATCCTTCAGGCAATTTACACATTTCTTACAGACATCAAAGCTAATAGAACAATTGTAGAATAAGAGACATAGTAACACTTATTGATCTTTTGACTAGTACCTGGTCCTGATATGCTTTAAGAACACAATTTATGTACTTATTTGTCTTATGATCTATGAGCACCCATATATGCACAATTTAACACACTATATAGCAATTCATTTAGAAATGATTGCCATTAATAGGAACACATCTAATGTACGAGTAACTAGAAAAATCGCCTAATTCTACTGAGAAAAATCTTATGATGTTTGGAACTAGCTATGGTATATATTATCAGGGGATGCTACGGGTGTCTTGCTGCGAACAATTTCAATGGAGACTGTATAATAAACTTTGCTAATAAAATTTTAGCCATCATGTTATGAAATATATCATTAGAACAGGGTGTCGTATGATACTCGTGGTTAAAAGTTTCAAACCAAGTAAGCAGCAGAACAATATAAAACTATATACTTTTTTTAGAATCTGTGTTAACATTTTGTACTCTTTCTAAGAGGAGGATAGTCTAAGCATGAACACTAATGACGTAGCAACCTGGCCGTTACAGAAAAACATGGTGTGGCTACTAATAACTCAACACTGATGTTCTAAGCATTACTCACTGATGCACTAATCATACTCACGGATGCTTTAATATGTTCAGCGATGCACCAAACATACAAACATTTAACCTGATGCAGCAACCACTAACACTGATGCCCTAATCATACTCACTGATTCTCTAATAAGTTCAACGATGCACTAAACATATTTTGTTGCACTAATCACACAAACAAATGCCGTAACAAGTCATTTGATGCCCTAATCATACTAACGGATGCTATAACAACTATTCCTAATGCAATAATCATACAAGCATATGATAATTCATGAAAACTTGATGCACTAATCAAATAAAAAAAATGCTTTAATCATACTCAATGGATGCCATAATGTATCATACGATGCTTCAATCATATACACTTGATGCGCTAACGTTTCATGAGATGCCCTAATCACAAACTCTCGATGCCCTTACTTTTTCATTTCATGCTCTAATCACACACATTTTATGCCCTAAATTTGTCACTTGATGAACTAACCATACAGTCCCGATACCTTAATTTTTTAAAGTGATGCTCTAATTATTCTAACAAATTCTATAACATTAATTGTTGATGCATTAATCAAACAAAAATGACGAAACATGTCACGCGATGCTCTAATAATACACAATGGATGCATTAATCTATCTCGCGATGCTCTAATAATACACAATGGATGCATTAATCTATCTCGCGATGCTCTAATAATACACAATGGATGCATTAATCTATCTCGCGATGCTCTAATAATACACAATGGATGCATTACTCTATCTCGCGATGCTCTAATAATACACAATGGATGCATTAATCTATCTCGCGATGCTCTAATCTAACAAAAATATGCACTAAATTAAATTTCTTATAATCTAATCATCTACACTTGTTTACATAATGTTTATACTGATGCACTTATTCATACAAACAAATGCTATAACATATTATTTACTCAGATGCACTAAAATTAAATTTTATACATATAAATTCATTAAATGTCATTTCATTCCATAGTAACACTAATTATTTTATAATTTTCAAAATGATGCACTAAAATAACATAAAAATTTAAAAGTCTGTAATTAAAACTTACAGTTTTCGGATATCTCTGGTTTGATTTCAATTTTCTTCTGGTGTTCGACGGATGTACGACGGCAATGATGGAGTGGTGGAAATGATGACGGAAATGATGACAGTGTAGATGATGACCATGGAGATGATGACGGTGGAGTGGTGGAGATGATGACAGGAATGATGATGGTGGCGATGGAGATGGTGACAAGCAATTGGTGATGTTTCAGATTATGTGGTGGTGTCACGGTGACGACGGCGATGGTAGTGGTGACGGCGTCGACGGTGGTGGTGACGGTCAGTGTCTAAGTTTGGATCGTTGTGTGTGTGTTTTTTTTGAACAAGGGTTGTATGTTTGAATAAGGGTTGTATGTTTGTATCTGGATTAAAAAAGACCGTTCCTTCTTTTTTTTTTCTTTAACAAATTTTCATTTTTTACACTGAACTTTCGATTGTTATCAAATTCTACCCTATAACTTTTTTTCTCACTTTTCTATCTAATTATACTTTTCTCTAGAACCGGACCGTATATATATATATATATATATATATATATATATATATATATATATATATATATATTTACTAGATGTCGAGCCCGCCCGATGGGCGGGCATGACTTATAATTATAATTTTTATGGTGTCAGTTAATGGAAAATTATTTTTAAGGACATCGATTTTACTTAATTTTGTTATAGTATTAGTTTACGTTTAAAAAATTATAAGAAAAGGGGAGGTTGACGTATATTTTATCTTAATAGGAAACATGCCGCATGAATAAAAACTAAGTCCCCAAAACTGTATTAGGCACATGATCTACTAAATTATTGATAAACAATCTAATAACTTTAGACAATCGCAACAGAGAATTAGGTACAGTGAAAGTTTAACGTGTATCAAAAGGGTTAATCAGCCATAACCAATGAGACAATATGGATGTGCTTCCCATCAATAAGAATCAACTGAAACTTTAAATGTATAAGCCTTGGTAGCTTCAAATAATACAATACCCGAAAACACATATCGATGTCAACCATTGTATTACCAGCCAAACCTACAAAAAAGACCATCAAAATCGATCAATATTAAATATTTATCTGCATCAAGATTCGATCTTTACGCTTAATACGATCCATTCCCCTTCGGACGTGGCATCTTGGGTGTTCTCTATAACTTATTGTTATTTCTAACCTTTTTGTGCTTCCATTACAATATTAATCTGTTTGACCCGTTTCATTTATGTTTTAGTGGGTTTTTAGCATTTAATTTATAAATGCAAAAGTGATGGTCATTTATGTCATAAGTAAAATGTGTGTTGTATATTTAGTTTAGTCTAACAAGAGTGGGCTTTTGGTTAGCAAACATGTAAGACTTTATGTTTAAGTCAAGAATAAACATAAGCCCACTCATAGCCCAATCTTAAAGCCCACTAGGGCATTTCTATTATGTATTTAACTCACACTCCCACCACATTTCACTACTAGAAAAACAGCTATTCTTGACTCCAAATGCGAGTCAAGAAGAGGCTTTATGACGCGCAAATGCGAGTCAAGGATGGACCCGTCATAAAGCTTCATGACTCGCATTTGTGCGTCATCCCTCTATGACGCGCACTTATGACCCACGTTTTATGACTCTCCTTTTTGCGAGTCATAACCTAATTTTTTTTTAAAAAAATTAATTTTTTTCAGTTCCTAATTTTCTATTAAATGACAATTAAAAACCTGATAATACAAAATTAAAAACACAAATATCAAAATAACGCATTTCATATATTAAAAACCTGATAATACAAAATTAAAAACACAAATATTTTCCTTGTTGCTGCTAGAACTAAAAAATCAACCTAACTTTGCCTATGTTAAAAACCCGCTATACACCATCTCTAACTTTGCCTATACAACAAGACTACCCGAGTATAATGTTGCGGCTGCTGCATGACATTTGGTGGCCTCTGTTGAGGCATAATCGGCTGATACCCCATGTGATGCATCGGTTGTTGATGTGGATACTGGTAGCCCTGTGATTGGTCCATACGAGCACCCTGATAAGACTGAGGCAAGTTATTTCCTTGCTGAGGTGGGCCTGATGGTACCGGTGGCACCAAAGCAGCAGGTCTCTCATACTTAAACATGTGGCAACAAGAACATATAAGTATGCATCTGATCCACATAAAAGAAAAGAATAAATAAACGCGTTCAACACTACCAAGTCATGAAAGGCTAAAATTTTGGGAGAAGCAGCAGATGTCATTAAGAGGCCAAGACAAGTGCTCAGCTAACAGCAAACTTACAGACATAACAGTCCACATAATTCAAGAAGAAAACAGAAGTTGGCCAACAAACACACATACAGAAATAACAGGACCTAAGACATGACACATTACTGCAAGGGTCAAACCAACTATTGCCTTTTCGGAGGACCCGTTTATAACCATTAGGAACACATTTTTATACCAAAGTATCTAGCGGCACTGAGCAAGTGCGTTAAAAAACAATGATACTAATCATATTGCAAAAAAAAAATGATCATAAAGAGTCGGGCAATAACCAAGCATGCATGTCATCACGAACACCTCATTTGGCAATAACAAACCTACACAAGAGACACCTTCTTAATTAATAAGCTGCAATGGAGACTGCGTAAAGAATAAGAACATATAAAGAAGGTGTTGCGACAAAATAGAACTCATTCAATATGATGCTGGTCTAAGCTATCACGCTGTGACTCTAAGCTATCACGCGGTGACCAAAGTAGTCATCACAATAGATGGGAAAACAAATGATGCAAAAGTTAAATAGAAGCACAAGAAATCTAGAGAAACCAGCAGACGGTAAACTTGATTGGACAGGGATGTTTGACACTACACAAACCTATAAACAGAACATAATCATGTCATGCAAGCTTACACACAATGGAAAAATAAAAAAGATAACGAACAGACTAATGGCAAGAACAGAGAACAAACGCTAGTTTTATGGGTCCGCCAGCAAAGAAGGTTGAATCATATTTTCAGTAATGATGCTTCGGCAAGCATGTTCGAAACCACGCAAGACCTACATATAAAACATAATGTCATGCAGCTTACACACAAGGGATGTCAAAAGATCAGATAATGAGATGACCAATTGCTAAGCGAAAACCAGTTAATGATTTGCAGGCAAAAACCAAGCCAATCATATTCACTTGTGTAGGCCTGCGATGAATCCAGTGTATCCTTATAACAAAAATATCTGATCAAGAGAAATGCATAACAAAATATCTGATTTGCTATCTGCAATTCTGACAACTAACCTGATATTCTGCTTCTACAGGAATACAGTCTAATGAATATGGCTGTTGAAGTTGTGCTATAATTCTGTCCTGCAAGTCAAAAGAAGAATAATGAAGAAGCTACAAACCCAAATATCACGATAACTGCAGCCAGTTGGTTTTACAGTGATCTGATTTTAGAATTAACATATAACACAACAGCCAATAAAACTTGTCTAAGAAAAATTCTTATGGGCTCTATTTAATTTATCAGAAAATTACAACTTCACCAGGTAACTGAGCTCAATAGCTTCTAACGAATGGAGTTCAGGCTCACATTTGCAGATGCCTAACGAGACAACAAAATGCTTAATCAAAATTTTGAGAAGGCACTAAGCTGCATTACCTTATTCTGAATAACATCTTTCAATATGGTAGTGATCCTTGCTAAAGTTTCTATCTTCTTTTCCATTTCACTCACATGTGTCAGGTGCGCAACATTCTTATCTTCCTGAAATGCCAGAAAAGTAATCAGCAATCAAAGATGAGGTATATAAAACCACATCAAGTCATCAACAATTCACTATGCACCAGAATATGTGGGCTGGTTCATTCACTATTTTAAGAACTGAAGAGCATAAAATATGTTAAAAGCAATTTTTCAAGACAAGTGATAACAATCTGCACAATCTGCACCTATGAACAAGAGAGCATAACAAAAATATCTGATCAAAATAGAGACGCAGAGAACTGCTAATGCTAGAAAGAAAATGATCATGAGTATTGAAGAAAAACCAGCAAATATTAGTTTTTTTCCACTGGTTACTTATAGCATAGACCAAATATTTTCAGTAATTTTCATTACTAATTACTCATTACTAATAGCATAGACCAAAAATCTTTACTCATTACTCATAGCATAGACCAAAAATCTTTTCCACTGGTTACTCATTACTAATTTTTTCCACTGGTTACTTATAGCATAGACCAAAAATCTTTACTCATTACTCATTACTAATTTTCATTACTAATTTTCAGTAAAAATTTTCAGTAAAAATATTAGTTTACGAAAAATCAAATACACAAATGAAGAAAAGAAAAGCATAGTCACATTACCAGACGTTCTTCAAAATCAAATGAAGCTCAATTCATGGTGCATCCATCTACTACTTCCAAATCAAAATCCAATCTGAAAGACTAACCAAAAGGTCACCATAAGCACCTACATGCCAACATAGAGATGAATAAGGCACATGAGAAGTAAAATTAATTTGAAGAAAATTTAGCGAGTTTCAGAAATTAGGGCAAATCGATTGAAGAAAAATTAGGGCAAATCGATTGTGAGACAAAATTAGGGCAAATCGATTTAGCGAGTTTCAGAACCGATTATGGCAAAAGAATAGAAGAAACGAACCTGGAACCATTGATACCCAACACAATCTGCTTTGATTTAGCGACGTTGGTGAGCGAGTAGCGTTGTGGTGGTGGTGGATCGATTGACGATGTGGTGGTGGTGAATCGATTGACGTCTGAGAAGTGATCGTGAGGTGGTGGTGGATTGAGATCTGAGAAGTGACCAGGAGGTGGTGGTAATGAGATTTGAGAAGTGAGGATGTGGTAATGAGATAAGAGGGTGGGTTTCAATAGATATGAGGGAGAAAGTGTATCCCGTGTTACTATTTTATGACTTTTAAAATTGCGTGTCATCCAGCCTTCACATTTTAGAAGTTATGACAGTTTTTTTCTGACTCACATTTTTGCGAGTCATCTTGAAGCGTGCGTCATAAAAAGCGAGTCAAGGATAGCCCTTTTTCTAGTAGTGTATGTAGTTATGCAGTAAAGTGATAAGGTGGGAGTGTGTGTTTTCCCTTTGTATTCTTCTTCTTCTTTCTTCCCTTTATCTAATCTAATATACACTCATTCCATTGTTACTCTACTGTCATCAATCTCCACATCTATTCTTATTCTATTTCTTATTTCCATCATATTCTCTTCTATGTTAACTGCCATTTGATCTCCACAGTAAATGGGTGTGATAAAGTAGGATTTCAATTTATTACAAGTGGTATCAACAGCCGGTCAACGAGGTAGGAAGCTTGTTTGTGTTCGATTTGTACTTAAAAGAACCCATCAGCCACGTTTTTTGCTTCTTAAAAACGTGACATAGTGTGGTTTTTTTTTTGGAATCGAATAGAAAGATTCAAGTGAAAAGGTGGTGTTTGTTCTTAGTTGGAAAAATATTGTGATTATTCCTCACTTAGATTTTGGGTAAAAAGCTGCATTTTTAGTTTGTGTTCTAAGTGGTTTGATCGAATAATCATAAAGGGTGAAGTTGTTAATATGTTTGTGGAATAAAGTGAATACTTTATTTGGAATATCTTTGATATTATTGGTTAAGTTGGTGAATATTGTCAGGCAAGTGTGCAAGTAGGTGAAAAGTGGTCAGAGATATCCTTGAAATAAGGCTTCACGTGGGCATTGTACTCAAAAGTCAACAAAAGTGGCAAAAAGCTGAAATTTCTCGGAATTACTCAACAGTCTCGCAATTGCTACGTTTATCGCAATTGATACTGATCTCGGAATTGCTCTTTCGCAATTGGTACTGCCTGTCTCGCAATTCACTATCGCAATTCAGTATCGCAATTGCCTGAGGTCTCGCAATTGGTATCGCAATTCACTTTGTGTCTCGCAATTCCACTGCTTTCGCAATTGAAGTGTTTTATCGCAATTGCCAGTCTGTCTCGCAATTCATTTCGCAATTGGTGCTGTTTTATCGAAATTGGTCTCGCAATTCATACTTGGTCTCGCATTTGGTGCAATTTTCAGACTTGGCAACTTCAGTCCTTGTACTTTCAGCTGCCTTAAGAGATCTTTCGAATTTGACACTTTTGGCCCTCGCAATTGTGATTAAAAGTCTTCAAAGTTAAATAACTTTTAAGGATTTGATTCGAACATAATTTCGTCAACTCGAAAGTGAACTCGGTATTTTTACTCTTGTATAAGAGTGTAAAATACTTCGACAAACGGTTATCTACTTTCTTGTATAAGATTGTTAGATTTTATATAAATTACAAATTTATATAAATAAGATATATTTCTATCTAAATTGATATTTTGCCATAATTTGTATAAATTTTGGTCAAATTGAAATTTCTATAGAAAGTGTCGTGTTTATCTAAATTGTAATTTACATAACCTTTTGTCGAAACTGTAAACTTTTGACTTTGTCTTAATTATACTTGAATCAAGTTTCGTAACGTTATTTAATTTGTTACAACTTCAACCATCATCAACAACACAACAAGACTTCACAACAACAACCAAGTTTAACCTTCAACAACAACATCTCCTACTTTGTTGCAACGATCCTGTATCTATTTTATCATACAGTCATCATCAATGGCAACTCAACAAGACAATATGGCAACTGATCTGGCACATGCTTTTGCATTATTCACCGAGGCATTAAACTTCAAACAACATAACAACAACCAATGGAATTCACCGTACACTGACAATACGCAGTTATATATGGGTCAAGAAGGACAAATGGTTGAGGTTATTGGGAATCAGCAAGGAAATGCTATGGGTATACAGACGGGGAATCAAATGCAATATGCAGGGCAGTATACGGGAAATCAAATGGATCAGTTTGTGAATCAGAATGGGTTCAATCAAAATGAAGATTATTGTTTCATGACTTCATCTGAAATCCAAAGGAATGATATAGGCAGAATTGGTAATGTTCCTGCAATGACGAATGTAGAAAAGCTCCAGTACATGCTGATGCTAGCCAACAAGGAACATTCGAGAATACCTTTGACTGCTGAGGAATCTGACTTCTTGCTTTCAACCAGAATCAATGATAATTCTACAGAAGTCACAGGAGTCTCCGATCCTATGCCTGATCAGCAAGAACCTACATCATGCAGTGATTTTGAAACTCCTCCGTCCTATGACACAGAACCACTCCATGAGGTATCATCATTGTTTGCTCATGAAAAGCCACATTCTGTGCCTCTCGAACCTAATTATGATACATATATGGGGGAGAAAGTTAATAGCAATATTAACAGCGAAACTTCATATATGGATCCTAATGAAGTTCAAGTTGCACAAAATGATGCTAATGATGAGGAAACCCATACTCTATTTAAATCATTACTTCAAAATTGTCAAGTAGAGATTGAAAAGGTCAAAAAGATCAATCGCGAGGTAAAAGACGCGAATGAAAAATTGACCACTGAGCTTGAGAGGTATAAGGTGAATGCAAGAGCTTTTGATTTTCACAACAATCGACAGTCAGAACTTGAAAATAGTTTAAAAGATTCTGAGTTAAGAGAGAAACGTTTACAAATCAAATTTGACACTCTAAATGTTAATTTGAATAACCAAATTAAATCTCTTAACAAGGAAATTTCTGAACTAACCAACCAGCTTTCAAAACAAAAATCAACTTATTCCAATCTTGAAAAGGAAAAGAAGGAGTTGAATGAAAGGTTTTCAAAACGTGAAAAGGATCTTCTTAAAGAGATCAATGACAAAAAGGAAACCATTGCAAAGTTGGATGATTTGCTTGTAAAAACGGGTCATTCTGCACAAACAGTTAACTTGTTGATAAACGATCCAAACCCGATTTTGCATACATTAAAAAAGGTGGCTATCGGTTATGAAAACCCTTATATTCTCAAGAAAGCTCAAAAAGAACAGAATGTGCTTTTTAAGGGTAATTTAATAAATGCTATCCATGACCCTCCTTCGGGTTATGATTCTAGCGAAACGATTGAGCTGTCAGAAGAGAGTAGAAAGAAAATGCGACAATTGAACAGAGAAATAAAACCCATTGACTATAATGAAGTTAACAAACTTGCTGGGGTTCATCTTGTTCAAAAGGAGTCACCTCTGTTTTTTCAAAAACCAGTGGTTTTCGCAAAACAAAAAGCTGTTTCAAAACATCTGCCTAACATCGAACAAATGGCATCTAAAAACACTTATGATTCAAGTGCAGCTAGACTATATTTGGTTGATCTTAAATAGAGAATTGAGAAACTTCAACGTATTGTGGCTTCCAAAATTAACAATAAAAAGTTTGAATGGTTTCCGGGTGTTCAGGATGAACTGAAAAAGATTTTTGAAAAGGAAATTAATCCACATGTTGCTGCAATCTATGCGGTTGTTCAAAATGTGGAAAATAATCTTTTAAAAGAGTCTGCAGAATTCGTTAAGGATCACAAATCCTTAGTGAAGGAAGCAAATGAATACTTGGAACGAATAAAGGTTTTGGAACATCAAAATGACTCTCTCTCCTTCGAAGCTCTATCGACTGATATCATGTCCATTATTTACCAAACATATTCTGTGGAAGATGATGAAAGACTTCGGGCCGAGACTTCTGAACTTGTTTTTAAATATGAAAATGCGCTTGCTAAGATTGAAAAACAAAATGTCACATATTTTAAACAACTTGATCAGAAAAAGGAAGAATGCAAGTATGACAAACTGTCGTATGAGCGTTCTTACAAACAACTGAAAGAACAAATTGATTTTTTGAAGTCTCAGCTTGAAAGTCAAAAAAGGCAGGGTGAGGAAACTAAGTTTGCAAAACCATCAACTTCGGAACAACCAAAAATGACAATTTCTCAAACGGTTCCAACAGTTGATGTGACAATTGATTTGACAAAACCAGTCACTCCAACACCCTTGCCTAAAAAACCAAAAGTGAAAGCACCTGGCCTTTCTAGGAATTGCTCACCGAATGTGACCACTCAAACAGTTAAGGAATCAGTTGGTTCAAACAAAACGGTCCACAATCTCTACCTAGAAACAGCTAGGCAAAAGGCACAGGTTCGACAAGACGGAATTTTAGGCACAAAACCAAGAGTGATGAATTCTACAACATTACAAAGCACTGCTAGCAGTAGTAAACCACTACCTAGGATCATTCAACTAAAGACTAGGGATTGGCTTGCATCTAAGAGTAGTTGCGAAAAAGAAAATGTTATTCACGTAGAATCCAACACTATGAACTCAAATTCCTCTTTGAACCAGAAACAAGCTTCAAATGACTGTAGTGACAAAGTTAAGGTTGCCATTTTAAACAAGAATGTTGAATTTGTTTGTCCTACATGTCAAAAATGTGTCGTTTCAGCTAATCATGATGCATGTGTTGCACAATATATCAAGAAAGCAAATGAAAGTGCTAAGGCACAATCCTCTAAGACACCAAATAGCAACAAACCCGTTGCTAAGAAGCAAAAGGCTAAGAAACCAACTAGGTGGATCTCTACAGGACGTAGTGTTTCTCAAAATGAGACTTCCGCTGCATCTGAAAAGGAAACATCTCCTAGATCTTTCCCTAGGTGGATTCCCACGGGAAAAGTTTTTAACACAGTTGGTCTTAGATGGATTCCCACAGGAAAGATTCTTGATAGTTGCACCACAACAAGTAATAGTGAAAATCATCAGGATAAGGATGTAGAAACCACTACAACCGTTGATAGTGGACACCCTCAATGTGATGATTCATGTTCTTCTAACACTATTATTTGTGCATATTCTTCTTTTTTGGATTCTGTGACTGCAGGTACTCGTGAAAGTGTTGAGATTTCACTCGCTGAATGTGGAAGAGAAGACCTTTATGCCAACATCGCATTTGGAAATCCTGGTCTACGTCCACTCTTAACTCCACTTTTACTTGTTCATACTTAATCATTCTTTGTGCATATACATTTTTTGAAAACATCAAAAAGAATATACAAAAATGGAAAATTTTCAAAAAATACAAAAACAATATAAAATCACAAAAATCCAAAAATATTCTTCTCCGACATGTCTCTCGTATAATCAATATTCTGTACGTACTTAGAAATATCATTTAACAATGATACGGGCATGTACAGATGCTTGAGCGAGAGTTCTTTAAATGTTTTCAAAACATGTCGTTCCTCAAAATTTCTATATGGCTTATGCACACATGTCAGTGCATAACCCGTTTTTCAAAGAAAGGAAAGTGCTTAGTCAAAATCTTTCGAGCACTTATCCTAAAATCAATGGCTTTCGTGCATTTCAGTACGAAACCCGCGCTTAACCCAATGGCTTCGGAACATCTCAGTTTCGGACCCGAACTTCAAATAAAGGAAAGTGTTGTGCAAAACCAATTTCTTTTTCTAACACTTATCCTAAAAACAAATGAAGATATTTCTCCTTACATATCTTCAAAGATTTTCAAAATCTTCTCTATCTTGAGCACATTTTCTTCAAGATTTTTCAATAAGATTTTTCCAAATCTTTCATAAAGTGCTCAAGATAACTCCCTCCTAAACCCTTAAAACTGCTTTTAAACTAAAATGTTTAACCATATGCTTTATTTAAGGGGGAGTAGAAAAACAAAAATGTTCCAATTTCATGCTCAAATCCGTCTATCTCTCCAAAAGGTTTCATTTTAATCAGTTGATATCAAAAATATCACTGCATGCTATTTTTGAGGGGGAGAAGATGTGATTAAAATGTGATCGAAAAGGAATCTCAAAAAGAGTTCTTCAAAAAGACTCAGATTAACCAACGAATTGACGAAGCTTAAATGTCAGCAATTGAAAAGACTAGTCCGGGACGGGTAATAATTTCAAGATGGTTATCCATTGATGTAAACGTGTCTCGCAAAGGACTTGTCTGAGTAGAATGTACCAATTCGAGAGATGATCTTTTGATATGACCGGGACGGGTAATAACTTCAAGCTAGTCTAACTAGTGATGTAAACGTGTCTCGCAATGGTCATGTTAATTGAAAATCGATCAGTTCAAAAAGTGCGAACTCTACCCATCATGTGTAATTCTTTCTTAAATCTCATATGCACATGTGAAGGGGGAGTATTTCAGAAAATGCAAAACTCTCGAAGTATTAAAAAAATGTGTTTTATTCTTGAACACTTTGAGAGATTTTCTCAAATGGTTTTATGGCAAGTGATCAACAAA
Source organism: Artemisia tridentata subsp. tridentata (assembly GCA_021014915.2). NCBI lineage: Eukaryota > Viridiplantae > Streptophyta > Magnoliopsida > Asterales > Asteraceae > Artemisia > Artemisia tridentata. The sequence goes on along the minus strand of CP139506.1, from coordinate 190,936,660 downwards.
TCTAGGATAATCATGGAGTTATAAGGTGATTATGGTTAGGTAATGTCTAATGATCCGCCAAAACCGGAGGGATCTTCCCAAGGACAATTCCAATAGTCTAGAATTAGAAGTCCTTTGGTAAGATTGAAAAAAGGAGTAAATGAGAAAGGAGAAAGAAGGGGTTGAAGAATGAAAAAGAAAAGTTTTTGTAAGGGTGAAAAGAAATAGCCCTCCATGAAAACTTAGGTCAGAAACCGGGTCAATACATTTGCTATCAGTACTCACTAAGGTGATACTGATATTGAAGATAAGACGTCATGGACCCAGTGACGCATTTGCACCACCCCTCCTATTCACTCAGATATCTCTTAAAAGATATTTGTTTCATTTCTCATGGAGAACACTACATAATCTATTGACCTCTCACTCCGAGATGAGTTGATATTGAAAAGGTGGCACTCTGCTCCATGCCTCCGACGACTAAAACCAAAACGCACATTATTGAGTCTAGAGACATGAGATTCATCATAGATCTCTTAGGAACACTTCCTATGCAATACACTTGTGTTCATCAAAAGGATACAAGTTGTATGAGTCTTAATGAGATCTAAGGATCTTACCTCACGACATGATGGCTGTTGGACGATTTATTGCTAACTGTCTTATGCAGGTACTGACGAAAGTCCATTCACCATCATCATCTACAATGTAGACGCATCTGATCAGAAGAAGTAGATCAAGGCAAGAACATTCAAAGTCAATAATTTAAAGAACACAGAGCATGAAGGAACAATGAATCAATTCTATTATACAATGACACACAAAGTTCAAGTTATTGAAGGCAAAAGACCAATCACGGGAGCATCATTGAAATGACCATCCCTTAGGGGGAGATTGTTAGCATTTAATTTATAAATGAAAAAGTGATGGTCATTTATGTCATAAGTAAAATGTGTGTTGTATATTTAGTTTAGTCTAACAAGAGTGGGCTTTTGGTTAGCAAACATGTAAGAATTTATGTTTAAGTCAAGAATAAACATAAGCCCACTCATAGCCCAATCTTAAAGCCCACTAGGGCATTTCTATTATGTATTTAACACACACTCCCACCACACATGTAGTTATGCAGTAAAGTGATAAGGTGGGAGTGTGTGTTTTTCCCTTTGTATTCTTCTTCTTCTTTCTTCCCTTTCATCTAATCTAATATACACTCATTCCATTGTTACTCTACTGTCATCAATCTCCACATCTATTCTTATTCTATTTCTTATTTCCATCATATTCTCTTCTATGTTAACTGCCATTCGATCTCCACAGTAAATGGGTATGATAAAGTAGGATTTCAAGCAATTACATGGGTATATATGCAATTCCCCCTTTCATTTAATACAATGTTTACCCGTTTGACCCATTTATCGCCCAAATGCTAGTGGTCTTTCACCATTAAAGATCCATATGTTTTCCTGGAAAAGAAAAGAATAGAAAAGAAAAAGATGCTTGCATCAATATAGAAATAAGTGAAATCACAGAACATGGGCTATAAGGAAAACTAATGTTAACGTTTTCATTATAATAAAAAAATACAAATGAATGAATATACCAAGTAAAGAAGAAAATAATAGTACCTTTTTGGTACTTATACTGAAAGCATTAACTTTTATTTGAACAATATCAATAACATGAATCCAAATGTCATTACCTGGTCCCTAACTTGATGTTGGACCTAAATCTAAAGACTCGATCTTACCACAAAACTATAATATAGACTACGCCAAGGATGAACAGTAAAATTATTGGTCTATCAACCCGAACCAATGAAGTAATTTGATCTAGCCCCTTTTTAATTTTTTTTACCAACATGTCCAATTTTCAGTAACCTTTTTAATTATGCGGGCAAGGTTGACCAGAATCAGGGTTGTGATAATCAGGAATGGAACCAACATAGAAATTATAACAACATGTATAACAACATGCAACCTCAGAGGGGTAATAATCGAAGGGGTGGTTACATCTCGTTGTACATAATTCAGCCCCATTTGTTCACCAACCAATGCATGTGCCGATGCGACCATTTGCCAACAATGTCATGTACCCTGATTTTGGATCTGCGATGATTTATGTTGAAGGTCTAGCTCCATTTGTTGGTCCATTTCCAACTCTAGTGTACTATTCTGCTCCAGACCCCATCGCACTTTGGCATATAAACATAGTGAACCAAATTGAGTACTATTTTAGTAATGAAAATCTTGTTAAAGATACTTACCTGCGTAGTAACATGGATGAACAGGGTGGGGTTTCTGTTAGTTTAATAGCAGGCTTCAAGAAAGTTACTGCTCTGACTAACAATGTTGATGTAATACTTGACGTAATGAGGCACTCAACTATTGTGGAAGTTCTGGATGACAAGATCAGGCGTAGAAATGACTGGATGAAATGGCTTATGCCTCCAACTGTTTCTGGGATGACTTCGCGGTCCCTTAGTCAAGATTCATTGACGTCACAGCTTCAGGGTATTGCTTTGGATGGGGCTACTTTAAAAAGTGAGGCTAACATAGGAAGATCAATCATAGAGACAATCTAACGTAGAAAAATATAGCATATGCTAGATTAAGCAGGCCGATATGACTCAAGTGATAGGTTGAATAGCAGAAACAACAACCTCTGCGTATTTAAAAACCTTAAGCAAACGCATTTTGTCATTTTTTAAACATAGCATGCATAAATAAATTAGATGGTGCTTATTCATATACAAAATAAATCTTCTTTGTACACAAATACTACCAAGTCTCCTAACGAATATCGTCTTGGGTTCAATTATAATAGTTCCCATCCACAGTACTTGCATCCTAGTACCATTGCATAAGTTTGCCTTCTGATCACTGTTTGGCATACACAACTGGTGAAGGAAAATATGTATTTACCAAAAATGACACTAAAATATGCACAAAAGAATGAAATGAAGGGCTAGACCCACATGTGACATAGATAGGTGAGTGTGGACTTGTAAGCATTAAATATAGAATATGCCAACGTGGTTTTAAACTCTTAATAGTAATGGTAGTGACCGGATCTACACACACTCCTTGTGTTAGATGTGATACGAAGAATTATACTTCTTCTAGCACGCGGAATTTACTAGCTAGCACTTAGAAGACCTTGTATGTTTTGTATGAATTGAATAAACAAAGAAACACAGAATAAATAACTTCCAACGATTCAATATTATTAGCAAATAATAATACGAGTGATCTTCCTATCACTAGGGTTTACAACCTTGAATCTTAATAATACGTATATGTGTTGTGTTCGTGTATCTTGTGTATGTAAACCTTAACCTAGGCAATCCTTTTATAGACAAAGGATTCCTGTACAAGATAACTATCAATCTATTCTTATACGATATACACAATATATTTTCCATAATTATCTACTTTACATAAATCATAACCAGTCTTAACTTCTTCACTCAGCAGTCTTAACTGCTCTTGTCTTCAATACTCTTCAGCAGTCTTAACTTCTTCCTTCAACAGTTCTAACTGTTACCTCCAACAGTCTTAACTGCTTAAGCTTAATTCCTAACAATCCTCCCCTAAACTTATGATTTCATCCCAATCATTAAGTTTCTTCAAATTAAGCTTCTTCTTCTTAATGCTGAAAATTCTTTCAAATACCCATCAAGCAAATCTCTTAGATCCAGCTTTTACTTCTTGTGCAAGGTTGAATATCTTCGTTACCAGCATATTAGCCATCTCAGACTCTCATTAGCTTCCAGTTTTGCAAATACCAGCATAGTCAACACACCTGGTCTGAGTGGATAATTCTTTTCAACCAGCATATATATCTCTACTCCTTCCTTTGTAGATACTCTGTGTACTCCACATGTACCAAATAACTTCCAAGAAATATCCTTGACTTGAGCTTGAAATCTCCAAATCGATTCTCCACCATCTAGTTCATATATTCTCTTCAATTGTACCCTTAGTTCTTTGTCTTTATCTTCAACTGGATCAATATCTCTGAACTTCTCTTTTACTAAACTCCAGAGTTGATTTAGATCTTCTCTTTCAAAGCCTTTAAGCAAATCTTCAAACATCTTATATCTTTCAGAAATATCTCCTAACCTGATAATCTTCCATCCCTTCATTCTACCATCAGTAAACACTTCCCAGTCAATTATTGGATGTTTGACCTGCAAAGGTTTAATGTAAGAATCCTCTGGAATAATCACCATCATGCTTTTAATCTTTTCATCAGTTAATCCTTCTTCATCACACTTTTGTTTCTTAGCAACTTCTGATTCCATAGATTCTGCTTCCCTCTTCCTACCTGTTTTGACACTTCTTTTTGGAGAATTCAAAACTACATAAGTTTCACAGAATTCTTTTTCAATAATAGCATAAGACTTTCCCTTGAAATCTTTCATAGAGTAATTTGCTGAGTTCTTCAAATAATGCTTCATATCCTCAACAAGTTCTCTTTTTGTAGGTAACTTTGTCTTGTACCCTGACTTATGGCTTTCTCTTATTCTATGAATCAGATCTTCCCACTTTGTAACTCCATTCTTCTTGAGTATAAATTCCTTAAGCTCCTCTGTCTTCTCATCTTCATTTAACTCTTGATCTCTAAGAACCATAGAAGCTTGTGCTCTTACCATCACATCAGAATCTAGAAAATATTGCAACTGATCATTGAATTCTTCTACATCAACTTCATTTGATCTTTTTCTTTCCATGAATTCAGATATATTCCTTATGTCATCAGCAGCTAATTTCCTTGCAAATTCTTCATCATGATCCATCTGGGCTTGTTTAGCTTTCTTTTCAGTTTCCTTTTCAGCCAAATCTTCCTCTAACATTTGTCTTGCAACCTCTGCATCATGAGCAATCTGTTCTTGAGTTTTTGGTTTCAACCTTTTAAGCCTTTCAAGTTCTTGAACAGCAACCACTTCTTCAGATGTCATAGGTTTCTTTCCTTTATTTGCTCTTCTCCTTTCTTATTCTTGTTCAGCAGAAGTTTCTTCAGTTGGAACTGCTTGTTGTTCTGACTCTGTAGTTTGAACTGTTACTTGCTCTGTCTCTTGCTCTGTCTCAGCAGTTTGAACTGCTTCTTCATAAGGAACTGCTTCAGCTGAATCTTCATGAATATTACCAGAACCTGACCCTTTATCATAACCTTTTTCTTGTTCAGAACCTTCTTCATACCTCCCCTGAGATCCTGATCTATCCTTTTCTTCAAATTTCCTCTCTTTACCAGATTTCCTCCCCTGTTTGGAAGAATTTTCATCATCCCCTTCAGAGCCATCTGAATCATCATCATCAGAAGAATCATCCAATACCACTCTTGCCCTTTTCTTTTGCAACTGTTCTTCAAGCTTCTTCACCCTTTTTGTTAGCTTTGTGTAAACTCTGGCAAATGTCTCCTTGTGAGCTTTAAATTCCTCCTTGGTTTGCTTTAGCTCCTTCTCCAAAGTGTCAACCTGAGCTACTAACTTGGTACATAAAGCCGTCAATTCAGTTTGTGAAGAACTACCCTCATCACTTCTAGTTGTGTTACCTACTACGAGAGGTGAATCTCTTGGGCAAGGATTCAGTCACAACCCTAGTTAGACTAGGTTTAGACCTTCTCCTATAAGTGATGGGTGGTTGTTGGGCTGTTTCAAAGTCTTGAGTGGATGTGTGATGGGGATCAGTTGGAACTGCTGAACCTTCACCCAACTCAGTTTGAATCATTTGAGGAAATAATGGAACTGGTTCCCCTTGAAAATGTTTACTAGCCATAGTCATATTTTGAAAAACCTTTGATTGTAAACTAGGCGTAGGAAAATTTTTAGTTGGTTCTGTAAGCAGGTTTTTCTTTTTATTCAAAATTGTTTGAACAAACCTGGGATACATTAAAAACTTTGTTTTACTATCAACATTTGATGCCATACCCTCAAAAATATATTTTGACCAGTTAAAAACTCTGTTTGTAGACAAGCAAATGAGAGCAATAGCAATATTGCTACTGAATTGTTCCCAAGCAGTCTTTTTATTACTCAAACATAATAGAAGAGTATGTATCAAAAATCTCCATTGGGGTGAAAAACATGCCTTTTGAAAAGTCAATTTATGTTCAGATGTATTATACCCCATTTTTTCAAGTTCTTCCCAAATTTTAGTATTTAGCATGGTGTCGATACCATCTGAGTCATTTAATTTAAGATGTCTCCTAAGTATAGACTCGGTAACAACAAATTTAATGCCATCTACTTTAGTATGAATTTCTAAGTTTCCATCATCACGTGTCAAGATAGATGAATTCTGCTAGAACTGTGTGATGTGCGAAACATAAAGAGTAGGAGAAATAGTTAGAGCATACCTTACGTGAGAGTTGTTGAGAAAATCCACAACCTCATAAAATTTTGGCCCATCTCCTTGCTCTGTTCTCTCTAAAAACGCAACCTGGTTGTGACGCTTAGCAAAATCCAATCTTGCCATTCTTAGTAGAAAATGTTAGTTAACAGCCGTGAATAGTAATAATGGTGAGTGAAAAGATAGAAGATGAAAGTAATATTGAGAGTTTATGGAGAGAGTTAGGGTTACAAGTTGACCGACTTAAGAAATATGGTAACTATTTATTTTAGTATAAGAATATAATAAAATAAAAGTTAAAAATATCTATAAGAGGATCCCTTGAAATCCGTAATTCAACCAGTAAAAATCTCAACAAACCGCCAACGGCTAGTTTTTACTCCAAAATTAATTACCGACACGTCAGTCATAACGGCTAGTTGAACCGTTCCAATATTTTGTACTACCCGTCTCAACTGTTGAAAAATTTTATTTGAGCCGTCCCAACTTTTGAAATAAGAATTTTAAAAATAACATGGCTCATACATAGTTTTTAGCAAACTATCAGCTATCAACGGATTTGATATGTCTTTACTAATAGCCGTTTGATTTGGACTAGCCAACTCTTCACATTTAGATATGGTGAGCTGATAACCATACAATTTTTGGTAAATTGTCAACCATAAACGGATTTGATTAGTCTTTACCAGAAACCGTTTGCTCTGGACTAGTTGGTTCTTATGTGGATAAGACATGGTGAACCAATTACCATTTGTTGTATGCAAGGATCACATACTAATCTCCAGAACACCATTAAGTCCAAAACATCAAGCATTCATAATTCCTTGGTGTTTACTCTCCAATCCTGCAATTGTTAGTCCAAAAACAAAGAATTCCAAATACAAGCACATGACTAACAATGCATATAACAAGAAAAATTAATTTCCTTGTGGAACCCAAGCCAAATCAGACTTAGGCTTTCGGCTGCTAGCAGTTGGAACTGCTGGCTTGGCAGTTGTTACCTTAGGTTTCCAAACTTGGTTTTTCACCACTGCTTTCTCATAAAAAGTTCTTTTACCAGTTGTGTAAGATGGTTTAAAAACATTTATTTGATTTTGAACTGGTGGCCTTGGGTGAATTGGTCTCATAGGTCTGACAGTTGGAACTGTTGGTCTAGCAGTTGGAACTGCTGGTCTAGCAGTTGGAACTGCTCTAGGTCCAGACCTTAAAAGAACTGATCTAGGTATCATCCTATCATTCCTAGGAAAAGATTGAGGTTTTGCAATGCTCAACCTATGATTTGTATATCCAGATACCCATTTATCACAATAATCTGCAAGATGATCAAAACTACCACAAGAGTAACAAGCTTTCCTATAGCAAACAAAATCCTTTCCTAATTGGTGGGATTTGAGGTCATTCCAATTTCTCTGGTTACCACTTGGCTTGTTTGTGGTTCTATACATCTCTGCATACCTAACTGTTGGTCTAAAAGGTTTGGCATTAGAACTAGGCCTAACAGTCTCAGGTTTAACCATCTTTGGAACTTTTGGTTCCTCCACTTTATCACTAACAGGCTTAACCACAGCCTGATCATCCTCATCATCAGAAGTCCATTCATCAATTATTGGAGCATCTGAGTCCTTAGGTGAGGACCTATCAGAAGACACCTTGTCCTCAGATAGTGATTTATCACTTGCACTAACAAACGCAGGTTTATCAACTACATCCTTCTTAGGTTGAGGACCATAGTTAAGTTCAGGTAATTGAAATTCAGGCAGTCCTGTGTGTTCTAAGTCTATACCTTTGGGTGATGGAATTCCTCTATAAGGAGGTGGAACTGACTTATATCCTAGGCCTGACTTAGCTTTATTCTGAATCTGACTCTCAATTATCTTTTTAACACCTTGTGATGTGTATTCAAGTGTATCTACACTCATCTGAATGTTCTCCTTAGCCTTCTTAACCTGTTCTAGCTCATGTTTTAAAACAGTGATTTCATTTTCTCTAAACATTAAGTCCCTTTTAACAATAATCATATCATCAGAAAACTTAGACTCATTGTTTTGATAATGAACAATTTTCTCTTCTAACACAGCTAAAGCTCTCTTATGATTTGCTAAGCTAAAAGCAGTTTCTCTTAATTCTTTCCACTGACTCTCATATTTTGTTTCAAGTGTTTTTAATTCTTTTAAAGCTTCACAAGATTTAGAACATTTTGAAACTTGTACCTCAGAATCAGAAAATGCCACGAGAGAAACCTCTGTAGATGCTTCTGCTTCCTCCTCTGCAATATAGCTCCATTCAAATCCTAAGCCATCAATAGCAACCATGGCTTTCGAGCTTGAATCAGTAACCTCCACAACTCTTGACTTGTTTCCATATGCTCTACTCTTTCCATCTTGTTGACTAGGAAATCTGCACTCCCTTGAGTAATGACCTTTCTTGTGGCAATTGTAGCACTCAATCTTGGATTTGTCATACCCTGCAACATCATTACTGTTTATGACAATCTTCTTGCCAGTCTTCTTCAAGAATCTTCTAGCTCTCAAACTGAGAAGAGAGAGCTGCCACTTAATATCCATCTCTTCAATATCATCTTCATCAATCTCTTGAAGATCTGAATGAGTCAACATACTTCCATTGTGCTGAGTAGTCAGAAAAGCATAATAAGTATCATCATTCAAAAGTCCACTAGTACTGCTTGAGGTGCTAGCAGTACCAAAGTTTGCACTAGCAGTTCCAACTGCTCCAGCAACTTGCACTTCATCATCTGGATTTGAGGAACTAGGAGTTGATACAAAGGCCAAATTCCCTGAGCTTGAGCTTGAGCTTGAACTTGATCCAGCAGACTTCTTAATCTCATGTTCAATTATCTTGAAGTTGCTATATAGATCCATTAAGCTCATGGAATCTATATCAGGCTTGTTTTTCCATACTACCACATGCATAGCCCATTCAGAAGGTAGACTTCTCAGAAACTTTGAGTTGAGATCTTCCTGAGGCATCTCAATCCCTAAAACAGCAAGTTGACTCACCAACTTTTGAAGCCTATTGAACATATGATCCAACGACTCATTACTTGTTGAAGTAAAGTTCTCCAACTGATGCTTGAGAAGAGTCTTCTGAGTTTTCTTCGTGGCTTCATTCCCACCATATCTTGCTACAATAGCTTCGAAAAGAGATTTAGCACACTTGAACTTACTAAAATTCAGTAACTGATCATTGGGAATAGTCATCAGAAGCAAACTCCTAGCCTTGATATCATTCTTGTATCTTGCCTTCTCTTCATTAGTAGTCGGCTTTGTCTGCACTGTAGTCTCAGATTTACCTTCAACAACAGTTGTTGTTACAACAGGGGTAAATGAGTTTCCATCTTCAGTGATCTCCCATAGTGCATAGTCTTGCACTTGGAAAAACTGCTCAATTCGAAGTCTCCACATATCGAACTCATTAGGTTTAAGCATAGGAAGCTTAGCAGCAATGTTAGTTGTGGATGGTGTTGTTTCCATGTCCATCTTTGTTCTTCTCGGATCTTCTAAATCTATGTATCAGCAACCTGGCTCTGATACCACTTGACCGGATCTACACACACTCCTTGTGTTAGATGTGATATGAAGAATTATACTTAGTCTAGCACGCGGAATTTACTAGCTAGCACTTAGATGACCTTGTATGTTTTGTATGAATTAAATAAACAAAGAAACACAGAATAAATAACTTCCAACGATTCAATATTATTAGCAAATAATAATACGATTGATCTTCCTATCACTAGGGTTTACAACCTTGAATCTTAATAATACGTATATGTGTTGTGTTCGTGTATCTTGTGTATGTAAACCTTAACCTAGGCAATCCTTTTATAGACTAAGGATTCCTGTACAAGATAACTATCAATCTATTCTTATACGATATACACAATATATTTTCCATAATTATCTACTTTACATAAATCATAACCAGTCTTAACTTCTTCACTCAGCAGTCTTAACTGCTCTTGTCTTCAATACTCTTCAGCAGTCTTAACTTCTTCCTTCAACAGTTCTAACTGTTACCTCCAACAGTCTTAACTGCTTAAGCTTAATTCCTAACAGGTAGCTTCAAGTATATGTTGGTGGCAACTGGCAAGCCATCTTAACTTATTAAATTAGTTTGTAGGTGGCAAGTCAAATGCACATTAAGTAGTTAGTATAAATAAATCACATGATATATCGAACTCATTAAAAAATATCAACTACTTATGGGATGTGCCAACTATCGGGTAATACAAAAGTCACTATATCCTGTCAATATAAAATCTGGGATTGACCCGTTACAGTAAGGAACAATTAAGTTAAAATGCTATCACAAATGCAGGATTACCCTTCATCACTACTGTCGTACTATTGGCATAAAGATTTTAGTCCGGTATTTGTAACGTTGATCGTGTTTTCTTCTTGATTTTTTTTTGTTTTTTCCCCTCAGATGACTTTACAACCGAAAGCTTCATCATCGAAGATGAGAAAACAGTGTGCCCACTTGGATCGGGAGAAAGGGAAACATGGTGTGAAGAGATAAAGGGTGCATGGTCTGAAACTTATGATGAATTAGCTGCAGCCATTCAAAATGAATTGGCAAAAGTGGTTGCAGCCATTTAGGATGAAATAGTGAAAGTGGCTGCGCATGCTCAACCTTAATTAAGTTCGAATTTAGATATATTAATCGAGATTATAAGACCATTAGAAGTTTAAGTTTCTCCAATAATATAGATGACCCTTAGCAATAACTAAATATAGGAATGTATGTAATAACCAAAATCTTTTGTTAAGGCAGTTACCTTTACAAAATGTGTCGTAGGGTCACCCCATCTCACTATTTCCTTCAGCATCCTCTCAAGATCAGGATCATCTCTGCATCCATATTTAAGAGAAAATGTAAGTATTCCGTTCTCTGTATGTTGGATTTTTATGGTTTAAAGGTCAACAATGAATGTTTCAAATGTTATAAAGTGATAAAATAAGTCACTTAATATAAGGCATAGGAATAAAATTTGGTTTTTACCTTGCCTTTACAAATTGGTTTGTCCTTGTTTGAAATTCATATTTGTTGTAATAATCACAAAATCACTTCTGGAAAGTTGTAACAATTGTGATTTGCTGTAATAGTTCGCTTCTGGAAAGCTTATATTTGCTGTAATAGTTCATATTTGGGATAATGATATGTAAATGTATCCAACTTGACACCATTTCCTAAGTTGTGTAATGAACTATTAATCTCGCAAAAAAATGTATCCAACTTACTAATCTTGACATTATTGTGTACTAACGGGGCTTCCGTTAAATTTTTTACATAAATCGTCCTTGTGGTTGGGACCAAATTGCAACCACAGTCCTTAACGGACGTTAACTTATTTGCATAAATCGTCCCTGTTGGTCAAGGGTCAACTCAACGGGTCGGGTGCCACGTGTCACCACCTGAGTGGTGCCACGTGGCATCGGGGGGTCATAAACGGGTCGGATCTGGGTACGGGTCGTGTGCCACGTGGACCACTGAGGTGGTGCCACGTGGCATGTATAATATACCAAAAGTTTGCCTCAACTGGGATTCGAACCCAGGACCTCTCGTGTAAGAGTGAAGCACACTTCCAGCTGCGCTGGAGTGTGACTTCAATATATACATGCAATATTAATTATATACCGTTGGACTCGTTTTTTCGTGCTCTTTCCAATGGTGTGCTCGGGGAATTTTTCCGAGTTCGTCTGAACCTCGTTAAAAGCGAAAACGTCGTCGAAACTCATCCGAAAATCACCGTTTTTGCTTTGTTTTCAAACCCTTATACATGCAAGACAAAATAACACATAATAACAAACACATTTGCAATATAATTTCACATATTTCATGGTTATTAGAGAAGCAAGTCAAACAAGATTCAATATATTGGTCAAAACAATAATTAATAAATTACTCAAAAAAAGAAGAAATGAAAACCTTTCATTCTAAGAATACGTTTTCTGATCTCTTGAGCACAAGCTTCACAATGCATGTTCACTTGAGCACAAAATTAATTTCTAAAAAAATAATGAATTTTTTCTAAAAAAATTAATTTCGAAAAAAATATTAATTTTTCTAAAAAAAAAAAAAAAAAATGTAAAAAAATTAATTTCAAAAAAAAAGTAATTTTATTAAAAAAATTAAATTCGAAAAAAAAAATTAATTTTTGTAAAAAAATTAATTTTGAAAAAAAAATTAATTTTTCTAAAAAAATTAATTTCGAAAAAAAATTAATTTTTGTAAAAAAATTAATTTCGGGAAAAAAATTAATTTCAAAAAAAAAATTAATTTTTGTAAAAAAAATTATGTTCGAAAAAAAAATTAATTTTTCTGAAAAAATTAATTTCGAAAAAAAAAAATTAGTTTTTTAAAAAGGACGATTTATGCAAATAACTTAATGACCGTTAAGGACGTTAAGGACTGTGGTTGCAATTTGGTCCCAACCACAAGGACGATTTATGTAAAAAAATTTAACGGAATCCTCGTTAGTACATAATAATGTCAAGATTAGTAAGTTGGATACATTTTTTTGCGAGATTAATAGTTCGTTACACAACTTAGTAAATGGTGTCAAGTTGGATACATTTACATATCATTTATCCCTTCATATTTTATGTTCATATGGTGTGATCGGGTGCGGGATCCAAAATCGCTTATTAGCTTTAGTAATAGTGTTGTTTTGTAATCATTATTAACACATTAGTTGTTCATTATTTAAAAAAAGGACTTAAAAGTGTTTGCGGGTCACTTGTCCAGCCATTTTCAAACCATACTAAAATGACCCATTTTGACCCGTCACACAACCCGCCTATCTTGTCACCTCTAAAATATCTCATTAACATCATCCAACTATGACTTCAGTAATTTATACAATCTTCCTTCATTTTTGAGTCTCATCCTTATTTCCTCCTTAGCCAAGTAAATAAGCCCCACAATGGTTAAATTTCCATTTTGACCCATCAAATGAAATCTTTTAAGACCAATTGAATAGAAGCTCTACGTTTTTGCCTATTATGTTATAGGGGGAACTGATTTAGGTTACAAAAAAGATAGGAGATACAAGTGAAAATTGTACCTCTAATCTTTCATGCTCGCACAAGCTTGTAAAGGCCTTTAGGGTCTCTTCCTTCACACACATAGAGAGGCATGTTCATGAAAACATGTGAGAATTTAAATAACGTTCAATTTCTTACCCTAAACAAACACACACACAATAGATTCAAAAAGAAAAACACATAGAAAAGAAGTGTTGCCTCCATAAATTTTTCATCTGTCATCATTGCATAGCATGCATCACCATCCTTTCTATAAGAAGATATCAGATTGGGTACACAAATTAAACCAACATCCACAGAAAAAATTGTTACTTCTTGTAATATGATTATAAATCAAGCCCTAGTCAGATCAACCATTATTATGATTATCACATATCTTTAATATCCCGTGTAAAGTTATTAAATTGATTAATTGAAAAAAAGAGCTAAAAGTTTGCTACTAATAGAGTCCTAATAAAAGGCAATCTTCAAATTGGGATGACATCGATTCATTTTGAAAGAATACACTTACCAACAGGGCGAATATTTTTAGTTCATCTTCGGGTGTGAACCTAAGATTCTTATTTAATCCATGCCTCACATTGTCACCATGACAGTTTCCCCTGGAGTGCAGTTCTCTATTCAATGAACATGCAAGTGTACTTTTGCCTAAAAATCAATTACAAAGTTGTCAATAGATAAAATGTAGCCTTAAAAATGTACAACATCAAAGCACATAGACAAACACAGTAGGTAATAAGTTTGTTTCATGTCGTAAAGGGTGTACGGGTGGAGCCAGTGGTTATTTACCCAATATAACCTCACCCGTTGAACCATTTAGTGAAACCCATCCACATTCTGTAATCAAAAAATTACCAATCAATAAAATCTGTATGATAAATGTTCGTTAATGGCCTTCAAAATATAATTAAGAGGTAACCTACTTTAACGGTGTTTGATATCTGCTTGTAAAATAAGATGTTTATCCCAAACAATCAAAGGGTGTTTGATATTGCTTATGTATGTGCTTATGGCTCTACTGGTTAAAATCTTACTAACAATTACACTAAAACCTTGTTCAGTTAACACGATATCAGATGCACCTTGAGTTGCATCCTGCATAAGTAGCATCAACAACTGGAATACCAATGTCTGCCCTTTTTAATGCGGGTGCATCGTTCACACCATCTCATGTCATTCCATATATATGCTTCCTCTCCTGGAGTTTCTTCACGATCTCATATATATGTTATGCATTGCATATGTTAAAAGTTTTAGACTTAAAATATTTCAAAGGTGGGTAAAAAAAATACTCATTTTGACCCGTTGCCTGACCACCAATTGCTGTAGTAAATGCGTAACAAACGCTTACCAAGGAAGACTCTTGTTAAACTATCAGCCTTCTAGATTAGCCTCCTCAATTGGGATATTTGCAATAGCTGAATCTTTGTCTCATGACGTTCATCAGGGTTTGTCAATGCACTCTATATACATAACCCAAAAAAAAAAAAAAAAAAAAAAAAAAAAAAAGGACCAAAATGTAGATCTCCAAGTAAAAACATAATTGCTCAAAAGACGTCTCCATCTAATAAACATTGAAAGAGATGTGTAGAAGAGAAATATAAATTTTAGACTCAAACCTTCTTACGATGATCACGATTTTCATCTCTATTAGAGATTACAACCATAGAACTAAGGTTCTGGATTTTCTTCTCCTGCTCAAGCAGCATCTTCTCTCTTTTAGCTTGAGCTTTCTTTTCCTCTTCAAGCTCCAAAGCTATTCGTTCCCTCTCTAATTCACTCTACATGACAGTACTGAAATTAAAAATTATACAAAACTTTATAGCAATTATTTAACTACTACGATTTATCCACCTGCAACAATGTATTCCTCAAGTTGAGAATCTCTTCTCCTAAGTGGTCTGAATGAGAACCCTGAAAGGTTGTAAAAAAAAGCAAAAAAGAAAGATATATAATGATTATACCAACAATGAGCCAAGTGCTAAATTACATTACTTCTAGCATGAACGCCTAATTTGTAACTTTGCTCGAAGCTCCTCAATTTCTTTCTTTTTCCGCTTTAATAAAGCAGCATCTGCCAAAATCTGCCAAATAGAATGAAGTTGAGAAAAGGTAAACTTCCAGAGCACATTAATATGAGATGATGTGTTAAAAACAAACCTCATTCACATGAACACAGTTAGTAACACATAAAGCTCGGCTAGCAAACTGAATCCATCGCATGTTTCTCCTACACATCTAAACAAAGTAGATGCCAATTATAATGCAAAAGTTAATTTGCATGAATGTCACTGCAATCCAAAAATTAACTAAAATAAATAGCCATTTACAAACTGTGGGAAAAAAAAGAAAAGAAAAAAAACCTTGATCATCATTATTTTCCTGCAAACCTGTGTGATGAAGAAAACATGGAAATCATAACAATAAATTTGAAGACAAACGTGATACCTTATTGTGATGTGATAAACACAATAAATAAAATTATACACAAACCTGACAAAAGTTTCAGCCCATTCATTCATAGCTCACAAGATTCATTCCGTCCCTTAAAGATGTAATGAGTGCCACATCTGATTGTTTCATGTCATAAAGACCTTTACATGTGCTCGAAGAACCAAATAGAAAACGCAAACCTGCATCAGGAACTTGTTAAAAAGAGAATGAGGAGTGAATGAGAATAAAAAAAATAATCAA